>JAOQGH010000032.1:10215759-10237944 GCA_025769975.1 Gallinago jamesoni
GGCAAACACCAAGGGAGAGCATCAGGGGTGTCAAGAGAGAGACCTGCAAGGCACTTCTGAAACAACCAGGGTTTCTTCCTCTAGAGAAAGATGGGAAGAAAGGAGTAGCCAGGGAAATGATCCAATCTTACAGGTCAGGTGTACGAGTTGCTTTACTAAAAGGAAAGGAAGTAATCTTTCTCCATGCTTGTACCAGATATGGAAAGAAAATAACGGGTCACCTCGTTTGCTTATCTTCAGTCACTTTTTAAATGGTTAGGACAGTGAGCAATCAGATTTGTCAAACTTCAGTAAAAAAATAGCACTAAAATAGTTGATCCTTCTTTGAGGAAGAAAGACTGACTTCTGGAGGTCCCTCTCAGCTATAAAGTTTTGTCCGTATCAACATATATAGTTCATAATTGAAAAAATAATTTTCAAAGATTGGATGACACCAGCCAATGCTTTGCCTAGCATCCTTATTATAAACATTTCTTATAATGCAGATACTAAAGGATACAAAAACAAAATCACTGTATTATGAGTATGTATTTATGTAAATTTGTATTTATTATTCTTTTCATTTATTTGCTAATTGTTAAAATAGTCTGGTAAAAAGACAGTAAGAGTAGGCATAAGTATTTAGCTAGGTATTTAACCTCAAAGTGATACTGTGTAAATAGGTGCATTGTAAATATTTAAAATTCTATGACTAAGCCTCACATTAATCCTTATTAACAGACTTTGAGTGTACAGACAAGAATATTACCCGTGCTCCTTCCCTAAGCAATGTCCTGTGAGTAATGATGTTGACAAGCCCAACCTCTGAAAAAACAAGTGTGTAATCCTTTTCTGTTTGCTTCTGTGGTGTGGGTCACTGGGTTACATGCCTGAAGCTGAAGGGGAATTACTTATTTTATTTATAAATGCTATGTACATATAGTTTCATAGCTATGGTAAAGTGAAAGATACAAGGTATTAATGAATATTGCGTGTTCAGGATTTGCAACAAGTATCTCAGGTGGCTGGGGAAAGACCCCATAGCGATCACCACAGCAGTGTACAGATGTGATTTTCCCATGCTTTTTTTTTTTTTAAACAATATGCAAATGCAAGCACAAATATTTTACGGTTCTTAAACTTTCTTCTGCCTAAGCAGGAGAGATTTAGCTGTTTGTAAGATTCTTACATTTTACAGGATTCTTTTTCCTGAAGGAATTCTGTATTTTACAGCTTCATGCATGGAGTTACAGCTCCATTCTTTTATTTTGCCTATAAAGTATCAACATTTTGCTTTCTCTGTAAAACTTTTTTTTTGTGACAAAGACAAATGCAGTGGTTAGCTGAGCTTCTCTTAAGCAAATATGAGTTCTTAAGTTCATATGAGCCTTTTTCAGGTATTGAAAAACAGTGCAGTGCCTCATCCTTATATTACTGCTGAGACATCAAAATAGCTTTTAATGTTTACACACACACACCCCCCCACACCCATCTTCTGGTAACTCTTAAAGGAAAACCCCATATAAAAACAGGCAAATAGATTAGCTTAAGGAATATCTCCTACAAAGGTGAGTCACAGCAATGGCACAGCATGAGCTGATAATGCACAATCCCTGTTTATAATGCATAGAAGTTATATTTAGCAAGTTGATTTTTATTAAACATAACAGATCTCCCATTAGTGAAAGTTTTTAAAAGGTAGCTTTAAGAAACTGGAATAGAGAGAGGTAAATTATTTTTTAATACAGACTAACAACTTGCAAGTGAGCAGGTGATCATGAACCCTCCGGAGTGATCTGCTTCTGATGTTGGATTAACAAAAGCAGAGGTTATTTAGCAGGCTCAACTTCCCTGCCTCCTCCCGTGTAGCATTCAAACTCATAATAAAGGCATCTCGCAAGCACATGCCCTTTGTGCATCAGGCATTATGCACCATCCTTTTAAGTCTCCTTTACTGCGTGGATCTCTCCACATCGCTTTTTGTCTCCCAAGTGCCTGAAGGACAGCCCCTCTCCTTTCGTGCTCCTTGCTCCCCATGACTGATGCCTCCACCTGGGCAAAACCAAGATTCATCCACTGAATGATGTTAAGGGGGACTCAGCTACCAAAAGAAGGGAAAGCTGAGAGCTCTCTGCCAAATAGGAAAGAACATATTTTACCGAGCAGCATTTCAATGCTGGAAAACTATTACCATACTTCTATTAGCAACACCTGCCACCAGGTAACCATTTCAACCACACTGACCAAAACGCGCTAAGGCCAACAAGTAAAAACTGTAAACGTAAATTATGATGACTGTTCAACCCATTAGGTCAATCCACTACCATGCACAAGAGAAAGGTGGCAATATTTGTGGATGAAGTGAAAAATCCAGACAGCTTGCTAGTATATGACAACAGCGTATCTCTTTGATATGCTTTGTTGTCATTTCACAGGCAAAATGACTGTACAATACTTGCTGAAAGACATTTAATCAAAAAAATCTGATCTATGAATCATGGGGATTCCCAATATGCTTAAAGTCAGCATATTTAGAGACCAATCTATTTTGGAGCTTTTAAATAAAATTGTATGTCTACAAATAAGTTTGGTTTTTTTTTTTTAGTTCAGTGTTTTCCAATTATAAAAGTAGGTTTTTTTCAAAATTTACTAAGGTGTTTTTGCTGTATGAATCCCAGTGTATGTCTACCAAGACACACATGGGTTGTCAGTTATTTTGTTCATTTTCACGTTAGCATCGAAAATATGTTTTCATGAACTCTGTATGAAGCACAAGGCACTTTGTGCTCTCAGTCATGTTATGTATTTGCATTATTTCTTCATGCAACTTGATTGACATCACATCACATTTCTGATACCAAAATAACTGTTTCATCCAAATCACAGTGAAGTCATCAGGAGTCTGTTATCTTCAATGAACCTTGGATCTGGCAGGGATGAGTCAACTGAATGATATTAATTGATGCGAACAGGAAGAATGAAGGGAAGAACAAGTGCTGACTTGTGTACTATACATCATTTATGCTAGGCAACAAGGGAAATGGAGAGAGGAAAAAAAATAATATTAGAAATCTGGATATTAAAGTGAGTAGAACATACTCTCTACCAGGCCACAGTTTGCATGTGAGAATGTCATAGCAAGTTATTTGTTACCCTTTGTATCTCACAGGAAAAAAGAGCTTTATTATCAGGAGTGATTTCAGTGTGACCTACTCATGACAGAGACATCATTCCTCCAATAATAAAAAATAATCTGAGAATTTCTAAAACAATTGTTAACAGCGGTAGGTGACAACTTCTTAAAGTGAGTGATCCAGCACGCTGGGCTACGTCAGATCTCATCCTGGCAACAGAAACAAACAGATATCACAACTTCAAAGCCTACTTGCTCAAATGCCATCAGTATAGCTCAGTTGCCTTTATATGCAAAAACTGTAAGTTTCTGCTGTTAAGGGAAAAATCTTATGATTGAGGACATCCTCACACAGAGGTAACAGTTATCAGATAAATCATGAGAGAAATAAGGTAAGCAGGAAAATATAGCCATGATATTTATGTGAGCTTTTGGTCCCTGTCTTAAAATTCTGCTGAATGAAAGAAACCAGCCTAACAGCAATAAAACAAAATCCCAGCATTCTTAAGTAAAACTGACATTAAAAAGAAAAGGGAAAGCATACAAAACCAAAAATTTTATTAGAAACAAAGAATATAGAAAAATACTAAGGGGGGAGGGGGGAAGATACCTTATTGTCAGCAGAGCAAAAGAGAGTTCAAAGCATTTTATAGCACATTATGTTTAGAAAGGTTTTAATGTTTTAATTGGTCTTGTGCAGATATGGCTCCTTTTAGGACAGCTAATGAAACCATCAGCCAGACATGAATTTCTAGTGTCAGATTGTGGCACAAAGAGCAAATAAAGCACAGCGTATACAGTGGACACTAGGTAGGAATAACAAAAACGTTTTGCCTGCCGATGGAATAACCCATACTGACATAATCTGTCTGGGTCTGCAACATTCGATTTCAAAAGATTTTGTAAAATTGAAAAAGTAAAGAAATGCGAGAATGAGATTAGAAGTCACATTTTGTTATTAGAAACCTCTGGCAAATCAAAGTCTATTTATTCCGTCTGTTCAAAGAGGAAGTTAAAAACTGACTTGATCTCTAAATAACTTGCCTGTGGAATATTAATTTGATAACAGAGGGATGTACAGTCTCTTAGACAAAAATTCACATGCCAGAAATCAGTTCATGACAAATTCAGGAAATTTGGTAGGCAGAACTTAATCTAGACAAATAAAGTCAGCTGGTAAAATGCAGCCTTCTAAGTGAGGCAAATTAACAATAGATTTGGTGTGTTTTATGTGGGCTAAAGAAGTATATTTCTAACCAAGAATTCATTGCTATTCTGAACTCTTACTGGTCTAATCAAAGACTTACTACGCCAGTTACAACAATACTAAAACAATACTAAAGCTTATTGACTAAATTGCATTATTATAGAAAAAGCCTCATTAATGAGGCATTTAAAATTTTTATCCACAGACCTTGAGTATCTACCTTGTATCACTGGTATTGTGCTCCCCCTTCCCCTGTTCCTCCGGGTCCTGAAAGCAGTGAGAACTGCTCATAAGAGGGAAAAGGTGGAAGAGCTGGGATCAGAGGTCAGCGTCCTACCCTCTTCACCACGAGGAGTATGATGCCAGTGCTGGATTTCCTCCTACTCTGATGTCTGCATGACATTGGTTCTGATAGCTTTTAAACACACGCTATACCTTGATCTTCATTAGTCTATAACTCTACATTATATCCTCATATGCTATGGTATACACAGTCCACATCGTATCTTCTAGATGTTTGCTGCTCCTTTTGTTTTGTCCTAAAACTGGTTTTATCCAATTTCCAAGACCACTTTCCTTGGCAACACTGGTAATTTGTTTACAGCACTGTTTATAGTCTCTGCTGTGCGTTCAAGGCCTTTGCTACCATCTTTTGACTGTTCTCCACTCCATATTATTACTTCGGGGTCAGAGACAGTTCACTCTGCACAGATTAACAGAACGTTATTACTACCTAGTACTTACAGAGATGCAACAACATTTTCATAACGTTGCACCACACAGTTGCAGAGAGCTAACCTGAAACTAAACAATATTTGACTGTTCGTCTGAGAAACAAGCTAAAACACATCTCCAGGCAAGACCAACAGCAGCCAAAGCAGGCCAGGCAAGACTGAGCTCTGGGGCTTTGCAGGACTGATACAACTTCCACAGTTTCTTGCTAACAATGGCAATACCAGATTTATTGCACCAGAGAGCTACAAAACAACTGGCCAATAGTAAAGCAAATTCTTCAAAACTTAATTTTAGAGTTCAAACTATATATAAACATGTTCAAATGAGAATTAATTCAAGAAGGTGTAAGCCTTTGTTAGGTAGTAAGCGTGGACTCTTACAGTCTATACAATCTCCAACAAAGTTCAGAATGTCCTGTGTCTTGAAAAGAGGGTTAATTGCTCCTCAAGATTTACATTTGCATGTAAAACACAGAACTAATAGGAAAAGATAGACTTAACTGTTTCTTTTTCAATATTTTAGCATTGGATTGTAGGCACTGTTTGAGATACCACAAGCTGGCAGCAGCATAATTCTCTCTCAGATGAAGTTTGTGTGCAAACCTTTAGCTTTGTACAGGAAAAAAAGAATAAAGGTTTTAAATATTGTAACATAGCTATCTTTATAAGCAGAAAAGTAACTTCTTTTTCCCTGTGGTCACTGATCTTTAAAGACCTGGAACAAAAGGTGACATGATGTTCAGATCATCTGATCACATCTAAAGCTCAAACTAAGACCAGCCAGATGGAAAAAGCAGGTTTTGGGTCACTAACTTTCAGCAGAAGGACAACTTGTCTTGCATGTATGTGTTCTTTTTTACTATGTTTTATTTCTCTACTTATTCTACACCTGTTCCCCTACACATCAGCTACTACTTTACAGCCTGCCCTTTAGCTAAGAGGTGGTATCTTCTGGGTTTTTTTTTTTAAGCAGTTCTGGACCAGGTGGCCTTGCAGAAGTAATCCTGCACCAGGGACAGAGTCCTCTTCTTAGTGCGCTCATCTCGTATTTGCTGCTGGATGACCTGACAACCTCTTCTAAACATAGGCATGCTGTATGCTACACTTGGCCTTTTCACCAGCCAAAAAGGTTTGGTTTTCCTTACTAACAGGAGAGTCAAGGTTGTGCGTTATAAAGTTATCTTTATACTTTAGCACTGAACTTCAGGAAGAGGTAGTGCAATATTTAGTTTGTTTGGAAGATTAGGTCTATGCAAATAAGTGCTTTACAATGTTAAAAAAACATAAATGTTACAAATTATATTTGCAAGATCTGAATTAACACAGTCACCTGGTTTTGTGTTTGAGCTTCTTAAAAAGGAGCATTCTTCTGGTAAATATATAATTTATTAAAGATTATCAACAGGTAAGCAGCAAACACCTTAGGAATCAACTGCCAATATGGCTACTACAAAGCAGCTAGAGTTTTCAATTAATGTGGACAACATTCTGCTTTGCTCTTCCTTCTGCTCCAAGCCTCATCACTACTGAAGAAAAAATCCAGTGAAAGAAGTTTTTTGAAACACTGTTAAAGGTTGCTAGAACTTCAGAAGTATGACCCTATCTGTGATGTACATTAATTACCAGTACACCAGTGACTGCCTACAGACCACAAAAGGCTCAAGACTAATTTCCTAAGAAAAATCTAAGGTAAGCTAATAAAATGTAACTTTGTTAACATACACTTTGTGCTATTCACACTGCACCAAAAGCATCTTTAGCAATGTATCTTAATAATATTCCATCAATTATTAGATCCGCTGCTGCATCGCAGGAGGAATGAGCTTCTCAGATATCTTTATCTAATACAGTTTTCTGCATGGCAGCAGCTTTCCCACCAGGAGTCCTCTTTACTATTTCTCTTGTCAGGGTTCTTTCTTTCCTTTGGATGAGATGTCCCAGCCATGTCAAATGCTGTTACTTCAGGACCCTCTTAGCTTCAGAGTTATCAAACACGGTGTCTTCACCCTACAACTACCAAAGTTACACAGGCTCCTCAGTGTGTCAAACAAGTTTATTATTTTATCTTTCAGTGACTTTTAGCTCCACAGAGTGCTTGCTGAAAATCTTTCCTTGGTCTCCCAACTGCTCCTGCTGTTATATATATTAGCCTTAATAAAATCCATTAGTTATGCACAGTGCTTTCTTCATTAATGACATATAATAGCATTGATGTTTCTGGTCTGATATGTGGCTAAGAAATTTCAGGATTCTATTCAGTTTGTTATAAAATTGAATGTATGTAACATAAAAGGAGTTAAACTATTACTATCTGGAAATTGTGAAATTAAATTCAAAAAAGAATCGCATTCACAATGATTTTTAGCAGATTTAACTATTGACACGATATGGCCTTCATGTTATTTGTCCTTAAAATATTGTGGGGAAAAAGGTATTACAAGATTTCGGCTTCTGTTATGTCAATGATTTAAGGTGAAATCTTTCTTAGCTTTGCTTGAACCAGATGCACTGAATACTGTAAACACAAAAGTAAATATTGTGGCAGGTTGAAAAATAAACAAGGCTTAACTCTTCCTCTGTTTTGCCCTGGGGAAGCAATGTAGACCAGAGCACAAAAGATTCAAAACCTTGTTGCTAGAGTAACTGAGTGAGGACTTCTTATTCACTGGTGTTTTATCCCTGTGCACAGATAAATACACACGCACACAAAATTCAAGGTACTAAAAAACCAAACCAACAATGCTGCAAATAGAGCATGAATTGTTGGCAAGCTGTAATCTGGTAATTCCTCTTCTTCAAACCCTACCCAGCCACAAACTCATACACACATCTAAAAGATTTCCTGTGTTGAGTAGCATATTCTGAGAAATCACATGGCAAGGGGGGAGGGGGGAGAGAAGAGGTGTGGAAATCTCCAGTTACTGTATTTGTAGTATTCCTCAGTAATCTCTCTTTCCTCCTCCAAGAACTCTGCCTTTTTCAAGGCAGTTTCATAGGAGAAATGGGCAAGAGTTAGGAGCCAACTGCAAGAAAATCTACAGTCATTAAGTGAAGATCACCTTATCATCCAAAGCACAGCAGATTACAAGAATGAAATAATAGGTTTATGTAGGTTTACTGAATGCCTTGTAATAAATATGACACATAAGACAAATTACTGAGAAGGTACCTTTGTGTACCACTGAAGACATCTGTTGAGTTCATCTCATTCACCCTACATTTCACAGTAAAGAACACTATAGGACTCAGGCTGCATAAATTCATAGAGATGAATCCTTTGGAGGCCATGTGGTCCATTTGCGCATTTTGAAGACTAAATAACAGAGAAGGCTAAATAACAGAGATAATACTGCTCAAAATCAGTCACGATGTGCTCAGCAATCATGTGAATATCCATTTGTCCAACATGTCTTCAATTTTTAGTTTTCACCATAAATTACTGCATCAGCAATTATTGGTAGCACTTGCGATTCCTTCCTCATCTCACATGACATCCAAGAGTATGCTTCTTTCAAATGCTGTTTTCCTTTGCAACACCCCCTGAAATCTATGGGAAGTGCTACCCAAAATCATTGCACAATATGAGCAGATGTAGATAATGTGCTATTCTGAGTATATGTCTTCAACTGCCTTTGAAGCCCATAGGTTAAACCTATTTTTCCCTTATCCACTTTAAAATATTTTGTGCTTTCCCATTCACCTCTCAGAATGATTCAATTTTTCCATTTAGTCTCACTTACACCACCAAACTCCAATCACGTGTTAAGCTAAACAACACTAGTGCTTTAGTTGATGGGGGTAGTCCTAACTCAGGTCTGATAATATACTCCTGCATGTGCCCTGACATTATAAATCATGCAAATAAATAAGAAGTTTGGCACTTCTGAGGGACAGAGCTTGTTGTCAAAGCTTTCAGAACCAATGTCATGAACTTCTTCCCTCTAGCTGTTGCCAAAGATGAGACCAGACTTCCCTTTTCATACAAGATACCCTCACAGAAACGCCACACTCCTTATCAAAGTGACTCTAGTGCCACAGAATACTAACATTTCTACAGAAGTGATTACGGTTTTGGCTTAGCGGAAGCCTAGGTGCAATGCTGATTCCAGTTCCATTTAACAGTGTTTGACAGCAACTAAGGCCGAGGATGAATCAAAGTTGACATATTTAGAACAAAGTAGTGGAGCACTTGACTAAGCCAATAAATGGTTCCAGCTGGGACTTGTCCTGTGGTTGGTGATGAGGACATTGGGGGCAGTTTCTGTGGCAGATAACATTAGCTAAGGATATTTGGCATTTACGAGAAACATAAAATACTTTTTATCAATTATTTTTGTAAATGCAGATGTTTGTTTTTTTCTCTGTTGCATCATTTTTATTTTATCCCACTCCTCCACCCTCCCCAAAGTGTGCAGCAAGTAGAAAGTATAAAGTTTGTATTTAATACTATGCTCAGCCTCAGCATGGATCTGAATCAGAGTTTCAATCATTAAACACAAAAACTACGATATTCAGTTCAACTGAAAGAATTTGTAGACCATATTTGGGAGAGATGGATGGAGAAGACAGAAGATATTTGTCATTCTTTCAGTCTACACATAACATTGAGGGTAGTTCCCTAGACACAAGGGGAAAAAAAAAAGCAAACATCCTATTGGAATTTTAAATAGTCCTGTAACACTTAATCCTCTGCAGAATGGTAACTGATATTTTATATTAGTAAGAAAATTCTGTGGCAAGTATAGCCTGTAAATATTTAATCAGAGTTCTAGTGTATCCCGTTCTGCTTATGTGCTTTCTCTTCACCAGAACCTTGCTGGTCACCATTAGCCACTAGCAGAATACAACAGAATTAATATTTAGAATCCACATTTTGATTTGAAAATTGCAGGTTAGCCTGTTAGCCCTTTTCCTATGTTATATACATAGAAGTGTAATTTAAGGCCTCCTAATATTTTATGTTCTTTTTTTACCTATGTGGTGTAGAACAGAATAGGAATAAGTAGTTTCAACCAGTAGCCCAGAGAGATGGGGGAAGAGGTGCGGTGTGTGTTAATGGAACTTTTCCCTGTGCCACAGTTATAACCATGGGCATCCCATCACTACCAAATGCCGATAATACATCATTCCTCTGCCTTTATTCTCTCCTTAGGTTCAGCAGAATATCAGCTTTTGAAAGGCAGACATGCTGGGTGGTTTGAGTTCATTGGCTTGATTTTCTCATCTAGATCTTGTGCTGCATAACATGATGCATACAATACAGTATAACTTCTGAAAACAATGACATTTTGTAGAATATCAAAATATCATTCTCTGTTTTCAAAGTCTTCTTGTGCTGATTATGAAATCTGTATTCAGACAGGCAGTGTTTTGCACAAACATCTTCTTTACCTTAATGCATACTAATCTGCATTCCACATGCAGTCTCACTACATATATCACCTAAATTCCCTACTTTTCCTCTACCTCCACAAGAGATTATTATTAATATTACTTTTATTATTATTATTGTCATTGTTTTGTCCCTTCTCCCCAGATTCCAGATGAAATACAGAGAGCAGAAAAACCGTATTTTCTAGATTTTTGTCTGCAGTAAAGAATAAAGCAGTTTATCTAACATCACATAGTTCATATTCCAATCAGTTTTCAGCCAGATTCCCCTCAGTATAGTTTTGTCTTTCTCCATCTTCATACTTCCCTGTGTGTGTGTCCCACCATAAATTTATCATATTTTCAGCTTTGACTTAAACAATAGCATCAAAACCAGTATAACAGCCAAACAAGAAGTGTGTTTATTTCCCTTGAAATATCTATTAAACTTTATGTCTTACATTTATAAGACTTGGCTACTAATACAGAAAGCTTTCTGTTCTTCAAATGTTGACCAAGAACTGGTTTTCAACCTGCAGTTAGGTGGTAGGATTTCAGATGGCAATATTGATGCAGTTACAAGCAGAGGGAAAAGATAAGAGCTCACTGTCCTACTTAAGTACCAATTGCTCAGGGAGGTGAACAAGGATGATGGCACCTATTGACAGGCTCTTCCTCCTGATCCTCGTTCACAAATCATGGGATTTTGGAGGCACTCCCTGCTGCCATCAAGCATAGTGGAGAGGTACAAACCTACACGTGTGATTCCCCTGTGCACCAGCAAACACTGAAGCTTGTTGCCCTGCAGTCGCTCTCTGACAATCTGTGTAAATGGCATTACAGCAGCTGGTGTACCACTGACTAGAGCAGGACTGACTTGGTTCTATGTCTTGACTGTTCAGGCTTTTCCCAACAGTAAAACTGCAGAACTGCTAGTCAAAAGATAACTGTGGAAACTCCAGTCTAGCCAGGCCATTTCAGCTAGTAGGGGGTCTCACCAGTGACACAATAAGCTTTGTTACTATGGTTATGTGGAAGTTGCTGTAGGATGTGGATTGACCAAAACCACAGCTTATAGGAGCACTGTTCAAAGACATCTTGCTCTAAAACTTCTGTGACCCATGAATTCAGGGCTGAGATAAAAGATACTTAAGAGATACTTATGCTACCTCACCAAAAGAGCCTTTAAAATTACTGAAATGGATCCCTCTAAAATACTAATTGCTATTGAGTCAAATGAAAAGACTGAGTAGAAAGTACACCTTAGGAAGGGATTCTTCCTAAACCTATTTCTTGTTTTCCTTTTCTCTGCCACTATCTCTACGGTTACAACAGAGGCACTCTCTCGGTCACACTAACTACAACATTTTCCAATTTGTGAACACCAGAAAGAATAGCAGCAGAAATGCCACATCATTTTCTACCAAGAGATGATTGCTCCTGAGAGCATAGTCTTTGTTCAATCTAGCTGAATCTTTTACTACTTCAGGGAAGGAACAAGAAAGCAAGACTGCTGAAGGAAAAATAATTAGCCAGCGTGTTTTACAGTAGAACGCTAAAAACTCTCTTTTTCAATTTGACAGGCTTCATGTAGGGGTATCTTTTTACCCAGCCGTTTCCTTACACTTACTGAGCACATGTAATATGGTGCAGATCCTGAAGTTCCTGCAGTTGTAGGGATCTCAGTTAGTGGAGAATTCTGAAGAAAGTTGTCTTTCTGAAACCAGAGCCAAATAAATTTTGATGGTAATAGCTTTAGTAAGATTTTTGGGGGGGCTTGACCTGTTAAGGACTTAATGGATTTTCTATAAGGCCCCCATCTGACATATTTTCAATATACTTTACCTACTCAGAAGCATGCATTGGTAATTACAAATCTGAGGATGTCTCAGCTTCAAATGAATCCAACTCTCCCTACCAAGCTAAAATATTATCTCCATTAAACAAGTGTTGAGCATCACAATACAACATTTCTCCAATTAAATTGAAAGGTGTTATATAGTGCATAATAATTTGGGGACTAAAAGTGTGAATACTTTTAAATGTGGCATATAATTTGCTAATGCAGGATACTTTTCAAATACGATCTCCTGCTGAAAGAGTTCATTGTATCTAAAAAGTAGAAACCTGTCAATAATACCCATGTGTCCTATAAAATGTTTTCATTTCTTTCATGGTATGTTATGCTTCATCAGTTTCCTTAATCCTAGCTGCAGTTCACGTTGCCATGCTGAAACAGCTCACTGAGCAGTAATTTATCTCTTGACTGTGGCATAACAACCACAAATACAGGTTATTCTGGGAGCGAGGATTTGCATTGCATAAACTGTATTTTTTAAAGAATTTTCAAATGAGATTAATTCATGATAGGGAAATTATTCCTCTATTTTTGGATCTGGTTTCCAAGACACTTGAGGCTGAGCCTTGAGTGTTTTGTTGGGTATCGGGCAGAATCTTCATTTGAGGATTAGGGATTTCTGTAAAAACGAAATGATACCGCAAGAGAAATGAGAAGATGTTTCCCCCATTTACTTTAATACCTATTTAAAATTGGCATTGGAAAGATAATGACAGATTGCATTTTAGCTGAATTTTTCAGCTGTGCACTAGATGACTTGTATTTCTTTTCAATTAGGCTGACTGCTTTAGCGTGGTAGGAGATTACTTCTCCCGCATGCTGAAAAGATATTAACAATTAAAATGGAGGGGGGAGCAAGTAGCAGAGGATTATTGCAGTTTTCTTTGCCAAATGACAAGGGTTTCTCTTTGTAAGTATCTTGTTTTAATGTTTGCTATTAAGCGAAGATGGTATGCATTGAGTAGATATAATTATTACAAGAAAGTATATTTTTTTTTTTTTACAAATGTAAATATTTACATAACAGTGGTACTTAAATAGCTTGGCCTCATGCATCAGAAGGGAGTGAAGTTTTCTTCATGCGTAACACTGTGTGAAATGTGTTTCTCGAGCTTTCAAGGCCCAGATATAGTAAACAACACTTTTCCTCCTGCTTCTTTCCTCATGGGAGGGAATAAAACCGTGGGATGCGGGAGCGCCTCCCCTGCGGCACGGGAGAGGCTGGGGGGCGTTGCAGGGGGCTGCAGGTGTCCCTACAGCCTCAGCCACCCGCCGGCAGCCCCTTCCTCCTCCTCTCCTCTGGGCAAGCCTCAACTGAGTTCCCTTTACTGTGTCTCTGCATTATTGGGGTACTCCTGGTGGCTTCCTTACAAATTATTACTGATTTTGTCAATGGGAATAAAACTCAGTAATAATAATAGCAAAATCTCACTGTAGGTACTATGCAATTAACAAAAGTCTCTTTTCTAAACTCCCCCTCAAGAGAGCAGGTAGAGGTATTGCAGAGGTCAGTGGGATCCTGTAACTTTTATGTTCTCCCAAAACAACTCGCTGTGGGTTTGGGTTTTTTTTCCTTTTGATCACTAAAGTGTTTCTGAATGTAGATTACAGAAGTATTCTACATTGCTAATACCTTTTAAGAATCTCTGAATATCTGTGAAACCTAATTTACCTTGATTCACTCCCTTTCCGTCCTGCTGATTTTTCAATACAGGCCATATTAATCCAAACCAACATTCATTTACCAGATGTCTCAGCAGCCAAATGAACATGTAGAAATCATAATTCCATTTCAGTGACAGCAGGTAGTGGCATAGTTGGCTCCAAATAATGTCCACTTTTATCCCAACTCCACACACCCCAGATCTCATTGTTATGATTTATATTAATTCATGTCTAGATTATGTCTGTACAAATTTTGGGTATTTTAAAAGAAAAAAAAAGAAATAGAGATGTTCAGAGAGTTGCCTACACACAACATATAACTGGTTTAAGTCAATAAAGTTCACTTTAGTTTTGTGTAAAATTACCAAGTCCCACATACAACTATTTTTCTTCAGCCTTATCAGAACCACTCAAAATCTTGGTGAAGTACATAGACACGGTAGCTTTTTCTTCCAAAGCTAACCCAACCCAACACTATTAACTTACTATGGTACAATTATTCCTAGAGAATCTTCTGAATTACTATCTAGTAACAATATTCACACTTTTTTTGATTAATGTATGTTTGAAAATCATCTCTAGGATTCAGATCTTCAGTTTCAGTAAATTTGCATAGTACAATTGATCTTAGATATACACCAATTAACAGTGTTTCAAAATGTAATTCTAGACTGAATTAATTCTGGTAACAGCTCTGGCAAATTTTTCATTCAGGCAGTCTCAGGTAAGGCAAGTATAACGAGATTAAAAACCTAAGTACTGAAGTCAAAATGAGAGAGGAGAAAAAAAGACTACTTGTGGCATTTTAACTTGTACAGCACCTTTAAAAAAGTCTAGGAACAAATATTTTATGTTCTACACCTATCTTCTTTTGTGAGAGAAATTCTACTAGTAGCAAAGATAATTCTGAAACCAAAATGTCTTGATCTGTGCATACACACGCATAATTTCACAGTCATTTATCTGTAGCCTGATCTTCCCTCATCCTTTTTAGACTAGTATAACTGTGCTAACTTCAGAGTAGGTACTCCTGATTTATATCAGAGCACTCAGAATTATGCCTGTCCTCATCTTTCACATGGAAAGGTTCTGAATCAAAATCCTCATGCCAGGTGAAGATCTTGATCTTCTCTTACAGTTGTCATGATAGATTTGTGTAGTCCCTATGTTACGTGGGGTTTTATTTCACAAAAAAAAAAAAAACCAACTGAATTTTTGAAAGTCAAAGAGAAAGTATACACAAAGTGCACAGGCAGAATGGATTTGAGACAAAACTACTCAATTCTCATTTGAAGCCAAAATGGACCAAATAAAATGTTCTCTGAAAGTACTTGGAACAGTATTTATGAAATAGGCTTAAAAACAAACTGACCTGTGTGGTGGTTATTGACAGAAAATTCTATTAACCATCTGAAAAAGCAAGTTGAGGGTCAGTACGTGTGATTTAGGTTTCTGTGTTTGTCACTGAGCTAGATGTTTTGAACCCACTAACAGTAATTAACAGCTATTAATTATTGTACGTGTCTATACACAATACAATATATATTTTAAACAATAACCCTCTTGGCCATGGAAAGTGTTTTGTCCTTGTACCAGCTCTTCCTCAATGTGCATGAACCCAGAAGCCCAGGGAGGAGACCATTATTGACTTCTCTACTGAGAAGGTCAGAGTTGCAAAACAACATTTAGGTAGGAATGCCAGCTGCAGTGGTGTTTGTGTTAGTGGGTTTTTTTTGTATACTGAAGTCTTGAAGAGATCTCTATGGATTCCTGAAAGAATCCATTCCTGTTTAATTAAACAAACTGTTTAATTATTTTTCTGGTTCTATTTAGTATATTTCTAACAGGTAGGGTTGCTTCTGTAATGATAAAATTTCTTCTTTTATGCTGATTGATCTAATATTCTTTTTCTTTAAATTCTAGATAAGAACAAGCATTTATTCATAACAAAGTAGTGAACTTGCACTCAACTCTATTAAGAATAAAAGTTATAATGATGTGAATTCAAGAACTATATTAGGATCTGAGACACTAACAAATAGGCCATTGCTGTGCAGAAAGTCAGTAATCATCCAATAATCATAAATAAATTACCAAGGACAAATATCGATGGTGGGCATATCTCAAGTGTGTTTGGGGTAAGTTACATTAAATACTCATTAACAGCTCTTTTCCAATCCTTGGTCCATCTTACTTAAAAATAATCTTTTTAATAAAACTATCTAAAATATTTACAATGAGGATCGATGGCGCAGAAGGATTTTAAGTGTCAAATTCCCATTGACAGTCCATAATTTTGCTGTGTTACAGCACTGGGTTGTAACAAGAGAAACCTGGAAAAATCCAAGCCCCTAACTTGGATATTAAACTTGGAACCAATCTTAGGTCAGCTCTACAGATAATCCAAGGTCTATAATAAGGAATAAAAGAAAAGGGTTTTTTAAACCTATGTATATATACTTATGTATATATGTGTGTGCGTTTTTAAATTTTTTTTTCACATGATAACAAGATTTAAGACTGTTCTGGTCCTGGATGTTTTGGATGCTGGTTTTTTTTTTTTTTCCCAGAATAATAAAAGTACATTTGGACCTTAATTGCAAGCAACATCTCTGTGCAACTGTTCCATTTATACACAGGAGCTCTTGGAGAAAATGTGTTTGTTCCCTTGCTCTACTGCAAGAAAAAAAGGACATTTTATTATAATCACCCATTAGTTTGCATTTACATGGCTTGCTGTACAGTCATGACAACAAAACATTTTCCAGTTCACTCTGGGGTGAGAGCTGAGGTAGAATAAGTATACTTTGTTGTCACGTGCACGCCTATTTTAGTTAATGCAGAGTGAATGTAAACTGGACATTTACAGTAAACTGGCAGAGTGACTATCAGATAAGTACAAAAGGGGTCTACTGAACTACCAGAGATGAAAGATACTACAAAATTATATGAACTAAAAGGTCTATGTTCGCCTAAAGAAGTGGCATATATGTGCATACACACATGCACACTGAATAATCGAGGCTGGAAGGAACCCCTGGGGATCATGTGGTCCAATGCACTGCTCATAACTCCCAACTGACCAGCACCTGAACTAACTGTGAAACAAAGCAAATGGAATGAGAGAAGGATCTTCTCTGCGGAAAGTCTCCAGGATTGTATGAAAGAAAAAAGAAAAAATACCCTCAGGTGGTGACAGCAGCACTGCTGCTCTCCATTTGTTGGTATAGCATTTCAAAATTATTTAGGGGAGTCAACTGGTATAAGTTCTCTCAGGGGGTTTCCAAGAGAGGTGTCTTAATATTACAGTGATACATCTTTTCTTTAAGAGCTCCATTATTGAGTTCTTGCAGAGTTATTTACCTGCAATGGTCACTGAAGATTCTAAATAAGGATTTATGCAGGCAAAATAACTTTATAGATATTCCCTAAAAGCCAAAAAGAACCATTTAGCTCCAAGAGCAAGCAACTTATTTACTGAATCCTGAGAAAATATGTAAACTGCAAGATATCAGAGTAAAATAGATACACTTCTTACTGTTAAACTTACTTCAGTGCCCTGACAAACAGACATACAAACCCCACTGCTTTTTGCATTTTTAGTTTATAGGATTGGTTCATTTGACATTGATCATACTTTGGGCATCAACTATTCAGTGGTGAACTGTCTCCAACTGTTATGACCTACTTATCTAGCAGCAGTAAGCACTAGGGTTCTGGTCACAATGTATATAAGCAGTTTAAATTACACAGGTGTCTAACTGGGGACCTGATAGTCCACAGATGCACACACAGATTTATGGTTAAATACAAAACCACAGAAATGAAAGGAAGAGAGGTAACATTACGTTGAGAAAAAAATGAATTGATGAACCATCAAACAATACTCTCTCCAACAGTACTTTCTAGACCTCACAAATGTCTTTTTAATTCCTTACATTTCCAACCTTTAAGGCTTTACAAAATGGTTTAACAATTTAAATAGCATATATCCAAGCTCTTACTGCTTCAGTTTTCCACATTTAATGTTTGTGATGGCACTCACTTTCAATGAAAAAGTAATACTCAAAAGTAGAGAGTCACAAGAACAGGACAAGAGCTTCCTATCGACAAACAGTTCCAGTAATAAATTCCAGATGCAGTTTTAAGTTCTTCACCTACAGATCTAATAGCACCATATTGGCCAGTACTAAATGCTGTTGATTCCAAACTAACTAAAAATACTGCTGCAGGTGACAACCACCTGGTCTCCTCACCACTGCCAAAGTCAACGCTGCAGTGGCTGTGAAAAATAAAGCTCTGTATTGCTTTATAGATTGACCAAAATGCCGTATGGGACAAAAGAAACTCACCCCACACAAAACAACACAAGTATTTGATAAATCTCTGCATAGGACCATCGTCCTCTACCGTGAGTACTTCAGAACTAGAATACATGTGCATATATATGAATATACATATATGCACACACACAACCACACACTTTTCAAAAACGACAGGCAAAGTAAATTCCAAAGCATAAGTCACCCCTGAAGACTGGTCTATTACAAGAAAAAGCAATTGCAATACCATTGCAAACCTGCTCAAGCTATTTGGGTTTACTGAGAAAGAACTTTAGCAGAATATTCATTTTACCAAACATACTCTCAGCTGCCCCCCAAAAATAGCACTGAGGTTTTCCCGAGTAGAGCTGAATTGAAAAGCACATTCTGTAATTTTTACTGCAGAAATCAAGTGATGCTGTTTGATTACACAGTTTCTGTAGACCACACAGTTTGTACTATATACAGATCAGAGAAGACACAATGGGGAATTCTGTCAGCTGCTTCTGAAGTGCTGCAGGCTCGTGCTGAAATCCTTGAGAACTCATTTTATTGAGGTGCCTTAATTGCACTGAGTCCCACCAGCCACAAACATGTAAGCCTGAGGCCACATACAGCCCATGTGTTCATTGTCTGGATGAAGACTTCAAGATTAGGCCCTTATTCAGATTAAACTGCATGTCAGATGAGATAGGAGCAAAAATTTGTTGAGAATAAAACCAAGGCGGTCTTGCAAAACTCTTATCTTGATCCAATCTTATTTTCCATTTATGCTAACAATATAGAACAGGTAGCTTGGAGCTCTTTATCTTTTCAGTGATTATACCATTCTGTATTCTGTAAGTACTTCATTGTCCTCAATTATAAATGAGCTATAACAGAATTTTAATAAAATTCAGGAAACATTTTCTGGTTCATGTTTGCTATTAAACACAAGTAAAATGAAATTTATTATTTCAGTTGGGATAATACATTTAATACCAATAATGATAGATCGCCTAAGATATTAACTTCTGATCAGATGTTACTGAAATATGTTTCAGCTTATAAACACTTAAGTATTTTGTTAGACTCTGCTCTGTTTCTTTACTGTACAACGGAAAACATAATCAAATAACTAAATTTTCTGTACTGTAACATGTTTTGTTAAATTCATTCAACCAAACAATTGCAAATTCAAGAAATTAGTTATTTCCCATCAAAGATTAAGTCAGTCTAATATGTTGAGTGGCTTCTGCATGATATTGAAGAAAACAGAGATCTCACTTTTGCAAGCTGTATTTGTTACAGGAACTTCCTCCTGTTTTCTTTGTATCTTATGCAGGCTATTGAATCGGAGTGCCTTGGACAGAAGATACCTGGAAATACTAGGCACGTGCTCATTTACAGAGCATTACTTGTGTTAAATATGCACATGCAAGTTGCACATATAAGTTGATCTGGTTTGATAACTACATAGTACATACCATATTTAATTAATCCTGATCTGGTATTCCAGGTAGATTATTAACAAGATCATTAATTACATTTTTATTATTCAAATTCCAATCCCATAAACCTTTATTTCAATCTTTTTTTTCTGAATTTTGGCCACAGTACCGCCACTTTACTCATTTATGAACATACTGTCATTGTCTACCTTGTCCCTTGGAGGGATAATTTGCAGATCAGTTATTTGACAAGTACTGGGAGAGAGCCATTTCCTCTCTCTTTGCCCAGCTGTTAAAGGCAGTGAGAATAAAGGGACACTAAAAAACATTTTACCTTTCTATAAGTCACCAGAGAACAACAGATACTACTCCTTGGTGCAAACCCCAGTCCCTCAGTCCCATATCCCATATTTTTACACAAGTTCAAAGGTTTCCAACAGAACTTAAAAATACCATGGCTTTTCCAGCACCAAAACTTAGCCATCTTCTTATTTCCTTAAGACTGTATGTAACAACTCAAAATAAAAGACCAAATTTCAGAGCATGAGCCAAATTCAGCGTGGGTAAAGTTTCCAGGAAAAATGGACACATTCAGAAATCTGCTTTACAGCAAACAGAAAGTAGTTTTTCATAACGACTGTCCAGAGAGCTCAGCTGTGGACAATAAGATGCAATATTTTAGATTTGCTCTTGAGAATCCTGAGAATTTGCTAAGTCTCTTTGTTCAAATGTTTTCCTCTCTGTAAATGTCATAGCTGACTTATTAAACGTTTATCTATTGTAAAGTTACACTGAAACAAAAGCCATATTTAAAAATTTATCCTTTCATTTCTGGAGATGAATCTTGAGCAACAACCCAGCACAGAAGCTGGAGTCTTTTCTCAACATTTGTCCTTGCTAAATACTGACTTTATGCTATAGTTATTGCTGTAGCAAGGGTGCTACACCCTGCTAAGGGTGGAAGATGTATGCTAGCAACATTATGCAAGCTATTCAAATATCGAGGTGGTTTTTTTTTTACTGAAGTTTTAAGTGAAAAAAAGAATAACATTGATCAGAATGAGATGGACAGTTTACGACATACAGCCTGCCTGAACAAGGACAACAGGTAATTTTCTTCAAGCCAGTTATAACCCTTGAAACAAACTAGCTATATGAAAATGCTAGGATTTTAAATATACCTGTCTCTCTAAGCACTCCAATTTCACACTGTTCTACAACAGGAAGTGATAACTTCACACATTGTAAGAGTCCATTTAAAGTCACTTAAATTTTAAAATATATCTCTGACAATGATGCAAAAGCCTGGAAACTTCTGCAGTAGGTTTAGAGAGAAGGCTAATACTTCCAATACTATCTTTCCTGTGAGGCAGCAGGAACTCTGGGCACTGAAAAATCAAAGACCAAGTCACGACATCAGTTCTTTGGCCTACATTATCCCTGTGTGTTTCCAGAGCACCGCTCTGCAGATCCAAAACTTTCATCACCAATGAGTATCACCAAAGTATTTGCTGTGCTTGAACTGTAAAATCCCAAAGGTGTTAAAGAACAGTGATTCTTAAATTAGGTCAATGGTAAAATTTAATCTTTAAGAGAAGATTGATCCTTCCCAGACTGTAACCTCTTCATTCACGAGCAGAGAATATAGAACACATCTTTTCCCTTTTAAATTACATGGTGACTGTCAGTGTACCACCTCATGAAGCTTAAAGACAAATAAGTATTTCAAGCTGTCACCTTGTACACCCTAGGAGAGACTCACAGGTTTATTTGGTTGCACAGAAGAAACTGGAGAAATAAAGCATCTACTTAGTTTCATTTAGATTTAAACCCTGGGCATCTGAATTTTAAGGTGGGGGGGGAGGAAAAGGCAACTTGCTCTTATGGTCCTCTACCTATTTGCAAAAATAGTGAAGGTAGGAAGACTTGACAACTGCATTGTTAGCAGGTCACAGTCCCATGATGGGACAGGGGTTGACCACAAAAATAAAGGTTACTTGTCTCTGTAAATTAATTCCTTCTTTTACAGAGGAGGCATCTAAGGACCCAAGAATCTCAAACTTCTGACTTTCAGACTCTCATAATGAGATGCTCCTTTTTATATTCCCCCCTCTTCAGCACCAAACCCCCAGCAGGGGCTCGGTGAGAAAGACCCAGGCACAGCCACCTGGCATCAGACTCAGGCGCTGAGATGAAGAGGAGGATGGAAACATCCCAATGGAGCAGGGACTGCAGTGAAACAGCATGGGGCCTTGCCTACAGGGCTCCCATTGCCTACAGCGGAGCAGCTGTGGGTGTCAGACACAAATCTGTTTGAGGGGTGCTTCTCTGAGCAAGCAAGCCTGTGGATCAGCCCACTTACTCCTAGAAGCAGAGAATCATCTGGGCCAGAAGGGACCTTCAACAGTCTGACCCCCCCCGCAGTCAGCAGGGACACCCCCAACTAGACCAGGTTGCCCAGGGCCTCGTCGAGCCTCACCTTGAATG
>JAOQGH010000032.1:10238044-10313183 GCA_025769975.1 Gallinago jamesoni
CCCCAGCTCCCTCAGCCTGTCCTCGGAGCAGAGGGGCTCCAACCCCCTGAGCATTTTTGTGGCCCTCCTCTGGACCCTCTCCATCAGGTCCATGTCCTTCTTATACTGAGGGCTCCAGACCTGCACACAGTGCTCCAGGTGAGGTCTCACCAGAGCAAAGTGGCAGAATCCTGAGAGAAGGCACCTCTTCCCTGCCACAATCTTTCTTGAGGGGTCACCGAAGAACCTGGGCTATTGCCAAACAGACATATTTTGACTGTTGTTGACCTTTAGTAGGTGAATTTGTATAAACAGAAGCCCTGTCTGGATGAAAGGGTAATAGGAATGAAGTCTTCTAGACAGGGAAGACTGCAGATGCAGCTCGATATAACTTGGTTCAAGAATGCTTTTACCTACCTGACAGTGAGCATGTTTTAATGTGACTCCCTTCAAAACTAACTCATATTACTCTTATCATCTCTCTACTTTTTCTGTTGGAAATGAGGAATCACTGTACAGTTAGTCAATAAGAAATACCTTAAAAGGTTTTTCTGTATAAAGTTGATTGTGTTTTAGAATGCTTAGCTAAAAATGTTCATGTAAATTATGAACTAGATATTGGTTTAAAACAGGTTTTGTTTAATGTGGTTTAATAGAAAATAATCAGTGCAGTATATACAGTACTTTTCCATTAAAGTGTTGCAGCATAAAAATATTTTATAGTATATCGTAAACAGTTTGTGTTTACAATACATTTCCATTAAAAAGATCTGTTATAGAACCTGTTTTTAAAATCAAACAGTAAACAGTTTTCAGTATAGAGTGTGTTTTCATTAACAGTCTCTGCATAAGGGAAGCATATTTAGAAAAAAAATCTAGTGATTCTTTTGCATAAAAGGTGCACTACCATTGAAAATTTGAGCAAAAATTATAACCTATTTTTGACAACATTTACTTACTGCATTCCTGGCAGAAGTACATACTACACTGGTGCTAGGTGAATTGTTGGTTTAGCTAAGTGAAGTATTATTCATAATGGCTGTAAATGTGTTATTTTCTCTCAAAAGAATTTCTGATGGTAGGGATGCTGGATTAGAGCGTGGTGTGCATCACAGTAGCACCCAGAGGCTCAATCCAGATCAGGGCAGGCAGTACACCAACCCAAAGAAAGAGAGCTTCTTCCCTGAAGGGTTTTATGCTTTTTCGGTAAAAAAAAGCAGGGAGGGGAAAAGGGGTGTGTGGGGGGGTGGAGTTCAAAGGTGGTACACTTTAAGATCATATCCACATCCTTACCACAACAGGGAAGAGAAGCCACGTCTCCACTGTTCCAGTAAAGGGCTATTAGAGCCCCTCAGGGTATTTGGTATACAAAGTTTTTGACTGAGGGATTAATTTCTTTTTTTCCTGCATGAGACATCTGAGATAGCAACTGCCTTATTTTCTGCTTGTTTGTTTCTCCCTGGTATTGGCAATAACCATACTCTAGTATTCTGCCCTTTTAAGGATCTGAGCACAAAGATTACAGACAGCCAACAGGGAAAGCCTTCAAATGGTCTTTAGGATCATTTATGATGATACAGATCACTCAAATGCAATAATTTCTTATGAATATCTAAGCAGGTTAGAACCACACTTATTTTTTAACCTTTAAACAAAAGTTTGAGTTTGGGGCTTTTTTATTCTACCTCACAACAGCCTTTTCTGAAACATTCATGGTTTCAAATCAAATACATTGCCAGAGGTACCTATTTTGTGGATTTTATAAAAGGTTCCCTCACTCCACTTGAAAAAGGCATAGGACAGAGATATGTTCTAAGACTGAAAGATCCAGGAATTGATTCAGAGAACATTTACACTTTTATAAATCAAAGAATTTCATTCAAGTCATCTTGCTATAATGATTATAAGCCATCAGGCATTAATGCAAAAAGCTAATACTTGTACCAAGAATGTGAAAAATATTTTCCAATTTACATTGTTACTGCGTTATGATATTTACACACTAAAGCGTGTATATTGTGTATAGTATTAATACCTTTAAATCAATTTAACATTCAGTGCAACTATGTTAATGCGATATTATGTTTAAAAATATAAATACATAAATGCCAAGAAACTCTAAAGCTGTTTCCCATAGCAGACATAACTCAATTGCATATAAATCTTAATGTAACTGGAATATTAAAAAAACTCAAAATTAATTCATTAAAATGAGCTTTTTGAAAGATACAACATCACTTCACTGACTGTTCCAATGATTTACAAGCAGTTTGCTATTCCTTAGCCACTAAAAGCCAATATCAAATGAGTCCTGCTTGATCCAGGTTTGTACAGCCACAGCAGCACAATATCACCTGCTCAGAAAGCCTTCCGTCTGCTCATTTGTGAGAGAAAGCAAAGTTTTTCTGAGTAACACCAAAGCATCAATGTGGAGAATACAACTGTTTTCAATTAATACACACCCTTCACGAAAGGCCAGGCTGGATGGGGCTTTGAACAACCTGGTCTAGCGGGAGGTGTCCCTGCCCGCAGCAGAGGGGTTGGAACTAGGCGATCTTTAAAGTCCCTTCCAACCCAAACCATTCTTTGATTCTACAATCCTTTTTGTCTAATTTTCTTGGTCTCCTCTTCAGTCATTCCCTACCCCTGCCCAGAGGAATAAACTTCTGCATTCAAGTGAAGTGTTGAGCTCTTTCAGCAGTCAGGCACTGGGTGGTATCAGCAGTTGTGTTGCTCCCACCACCACCATTGGAGCTGATCAGATTGAGAGGACAAAGTCAATCATCCTCAGAAATGGACATAGGATAAATAATAACACTGAAGACTACAGATTATTCAACCAATTCCTTTAGCTGTCACTACTCTTCACTAAGATTTTCTCACCAATTATTTTTGCCCAGTATTTTTTTTGCTAGGGCAGGCATAAGTTTTTCTCTGGTGTCCTCTCTTTCTATTCGGCATGTAGGATGAAAGAGCTTCCTCCCTGCTCAAGGACCAGGCAAAACAAGCCATGATTATTAAAATGAAAGGGAAACCCACCAACCCTAAAGGTCCATTCATATTCTAAAATGCTTTATTCCTCCTTCAGTTCCCTTTGCAGTGAAATAGCATGTAGTAGCTTTTTATTGATCAATTACATTTCCAGGAATAATGATATCAAAGGAGTTGTGAGGAAAAGAGGACTTTGCAAGACCTATAAATCTAACACATGTGGAAGTACATACTAGACCTATCAAATTGTTTTGGTGTTGAGTACTCATGGGAAACATTTAGAGAAGGTTACAGGGCATGTGTACTTCTGCACTGGTAAGGAAAATGATGTCCAGTTATTAAAGACTTTTTCCAGCTTTAACTATGAATCTGACAGCTGTGTTAACAGGAAGCAGAAGAACCTGTTCTAATGAAATATTTGATGGATTCACTGGAGCTATGCAAGAGAAGAAAAGTTTAAAAACAAGTGGAGGTTCTCATTAATATCTAGCTCAAATATAAGCCAGCAGACACAGTAAAGCATACCAGACTTTTGTGATGATTAAAGAAAAAAAAAAACCCTAACAGTTTAGAAGCAAACTGCAGACTGTGAAGTAAAGATAAAGAAGGGCCAGTTAAATACCTGTTATTTAATTAGGCTTATCCTCATAAGCAGTTATGCATAAATAGTTATAGGAAATATTGTATGCTTGCAAAACAAGAAAACCACCTACACGTATAAAATTCTATGACACGTTTCAGCTTGTTGCCACACTCACAACCCTGTAGAGTTAATAGCAATAAGATAACTAATAGTAAGATAGTAGACATTTCTTCTATAGGGAATGATCATCTTTAATTGAAACCTCAGATGTATTGCTAATTGGCCTATACTGTCTAATTAGCCTTTGCAAATAGCATAGTTTTTTGCATAATGTACATCATTCATAGCATGCCTCTTTCCACTTAAATAATTCTTTAAAAAGTGTAATAAACACACGACTTGCAGTATTAAACCAGCTTTGTCGGCAAGTTTGAAATAACTTGGAAGCACATTTAACACACTCAAAACCTGAAGTTAATTACACATCCTATTAACAGCAAATATTGCCTTGACTTAAACAATAAGCCATTTATATATGCTTATTCACCACATATCACAGAATCGTAGCAGTTGGAAGGGACCTTCAGAAATCATTTAATCCAACCCCTCTGCCTAAGCAAGTTCACCTAGAGCAGGCTGGACAGGAATGCATTCAGGCAGGTTTTGGGTACCTCTGGAAAAAGAGACTCCAGTCTCTCTGGAAAGCCTGGTCCAGTGCTCTGGCAACCGCAAAGTAAAGAAGTTTTTCCTCATGTTGAGGTGGAATTTCCTGTGCTCCAGCCTGTGTCCATCACCCCTTGTCCTGTCACTGGGTACCACTGTTTGACCTTTTCCTCTTGACATCTGCCCTTAAGATATTTATAAGCATCGAAAAGATCCCCTCTCAGACTTTTCTCCAAGCTAAACAGACCCATGTCCCTCAGCCTTTCCTCTTGAGAGAGGTGCTCCATTCTTTTGATCATCTTTGTAGCCCTCTGCTGGACTATTCTCCAGTAGTTCCGTGTCTTTCTTGAACTGGGGAGCCCAAAACTGGACACGGTACTCCAAATGTGACCTCACCAGGGCAGAGTAGAGGGGGAGGATGATGTCCCTTGACCTGATGACCACAGTCTTTTTAATGCACTCCAGGAGACCACTGCCTTCTTGGCCACAAAGGCACATTGCTGCCTCATGGTGAAGTTGCTGTCCACCAAGTCTCCAAGGTCTCTCTGCAAAGCTGCTTTCCAGCAGGTCAGGCCCTAACCTGTACCAGTGTATAGGGTTATTCCTCTCTAGGTGAAGCACCCTACACTTGCCCTTGTTGAATTTCACTAGGTTCCTTACTTCCTAACTCCCCAGCCTGCCCAGGTCTCCCTGAATGGCAGCACGGCCTCCTGGTATGTCAGCCACTCCTCCCAGTTTGGTATCATCAGCAAACTTGCTGAGAGTACACTCTGTCCCCTCTGACCCCTGGGGAACACCACTAGTTGCAGACCTCCAACTGGACCCTGCACCACTGATCACAACCCTCTGAGCTCTACCATTCAGCCATTTCTCCATCCACCTCACTGTCTGCTCATCTAACCCACGCTTCCTAAGCTTACCTATGAGGATATTATAAGAGACAGTGTCAAAAGCTTTGCTGAAGCCAAGATAGACAACATCTACTGCTCTCTCTTCATCCACCTCTCCATCTTCATCCATCCAGCTTCTGTCACAGAAGGCTAACAGGTTGGTCAAGCATGATTGCCCATTCATGAATCCATGCTGACCACTCCTGATGACCTTTTTTCCTTCTACATGCATAGAGACGACATCCAAGATGAGCTGTTCCATCATCTTTCCAGGGATGGAGGTGAGAGACTGACTGGCCTGTAGTTTTCTAGGTCCTCCTTCATGCCCTTTTTGAAGGCTGGCATAACATTAGTTTTCCTCCAGTCCTCAGGCACCTCCCCTGTTCTCCATGACCTTTCAAAGATGATGGAAAGCAGCTTTACTATAACATCTCCCAGCTCCCTCAGCATTCACGGGTGCATCCCATCAAGTCCCATGGATTTGTGGGTGCTAAGTTTGCTTAAATGATCTCTAATCCAACACTCCTCAATCAAGGAAGCATCTTCCTTACTCCAGGCTCTCTCCTACCTCCAAGGTCTGGGCTTCCTGAGGGCTGGCCTTAGCACTAAAGACTGAAACAAAGAAGGTATTCAGTAACTCCACCTTCTCTGCATCCTCTGTCATCAGGCCACCCACCTCATTCAGCAGCGAGCCCACATTCTCCCTAGTCTTCCTTTTACTGCTGATGTACTTGAAGAAGCCCTTCTTACTGTCCTTGACATCCTTTGCCAGGTTAAGTGGGCCTTAGCCTTCCTCATTGCATCCCTGCAGACTCTGACAGCACTCCTACACTTCTGTCAAGCGTTAGTCCTTTTTACCACATTCTATAAACTTCCTTCTTCCATCCAAATTTTTCCAGAAGCTCCTTGCTCATCCATGCAGGTTTCCTGCCTCCTTTGCCTGAATTCTTGCTCGTAAGGATGCACTGATCTTGAGTTTCATGGAAGTGAAGCTTGAATATTAACCAGCTCTTTTGCACCCACCCACCCCTCCCTTGGCTTTCTGACCCTTAGCCCATGGGATTCCTCAAAGTAGGTCTTTGAAAAGGCCAAAGTCATCTCTCCTGAACTTTAGAGTTGTAATTCTACTTTTTGGCTGCTTCTTCAATGTAGGAACCTGACCTCCAGCATCTCATGGTCACTGCAGCCAAGGCTACCCCAATCTTCACATCCCCAACCAGGTTGTCTTTGTCAGCACAAAGTCCAGCAGAGCACCTCTCCTCTTTGGTTGATCCACCACCTGTGTCAAGAAGTAATCATCAACACTCTGCAGAAATCTCCAGGACTGCGCATGCCCCAACTGGATGTTGTCTTTCCAGCAAGTGTCAGGGTAGTTGAAGTCCCCCATGAGAACCAGGGCCTGAGAAAGTCAGGCGATTTCCAGCTCTCTGTAGAAGGCCTCATCAACTTCCTCTTCCTGATAGGGTGGTCTATAGTGAACACCCACAACAACGTCTCCCATCTCTCAACACAGTCTCCATCCACCCCTAGGCAGAGCTTGCTACATTTCAACTGCTCTGTCACATCTAAGGCTAAATGTGTCTGCACAGGAACTCACCAGAAGACTCTCTCTCCCTACCATGTTTAAAAACCTCTATTTAAAAAAAAAAAAAGTTTTGAAATCATAAGCAAGAGTAACTCACCAGTTGTGTGAAACAGGCATCAGCTCATACATGAAAGCACATGATGGGGCAAGCAAGGGACATAACAGGAGACCTTGACTTTCAAACTGACAGAGTCAACCCATCAGATCGCTTGCATCTTTTCAGATTGCAGCACACTCACCCAGCCTCTTCCATATTCAGGTGAAGTCAGAAACCCTCTGGATCCTAACCCTAGACTAATTCCCATGAGTAAATTAAAAACCCTAGGAAATAACCACATACTACGTGGACGTACTCTGAAAAGTAAGACCAAAGCCTGTGTCTCCAAACCAACAAGGAGAAAAACAAAATAAATCAGTTGCAAACCTAGAAGCATTACTCAGAAATAAGACCTCCGTTGTGCATTTTGATAGTTGGATTTCTACAAGTATTGTTTGTGTACACTCTTACACCCCACAGAGCCCTCCTCTACTTGGATAGCAACAGTTTAGCACATTTGTCACAGGCATAAGTCTATACATATTTAAGAAAACCTCTTTAAAGGACAAACCATAATTGACACAATAGCCACTAATTAAAAGGAATAAGTAGTAGGAGTGATTATTACAATTCTTCCTAGGCAGATTGTATGGAGAGTACCTCTTCCTCAAACAGCTTCTGTTTCCTCCTGCATAATCTGACTGTCAATGCAAGAAACCTGTACTGCTAAAAGAAAACTGAATTGTTTGTTTATAGTTTTGATCCAGAGCCCAAGGAAGACTGTACCCATGCTTATCCTACTCAAGGGAAGACATGAGCTGACTCTTGAGAGAATATAAAATTTGTAGCACAAGCATTTTCAATATTTTACATTGATTCTAAATTTTATGAGTAATATCCCTTGAGTAGGATAAGTGAACGCACAACCAGCTTTAATGTTCATACAAGCACTTAGCTTGTGGAATAATTCTATAGGTCAGCCACACTCTGAAAGCCAATTGATTGTATATATTTTAGTACACATCTGAAAATATCTTCAGAGCTACTGCAGCTTCAGAGGGTTATTACTGTACTTTTAAAAGACACTTCCTTTAACTTGGAAAGGTTTTGGACAAGGGGGAATTCCTTTTGGGAGGGTCAGGAATTAATTAGAGTTACTCTATGAATAGGAATTTTATACAACAAAACCCAGCAGGATTGAAACTTAATGCCCCAGAAGCAGAAAGCACATGCTTGAACTATTATGGGAGTCTTTGTTGGCATAATTTCTAGGCAAAATCTCAGCCATTTAAAAGGCCATTTTTTGTAGTTTTAATTTTAGAAGCATATGGCAAGTGCTTATATTAATGTCTGAAAGTACATACTTAAAATTATGCTCTTTTTAGACAAGCTAGTTATAAATCAATTATTAAAATCTTTAGATAAAACTAAAAATAAAATATTTCTTAATCTTATGAATATATGCAAATAAGGTTTTTAATCTTGTCTTTTTATACTACTTTATGCATTGGTATCATATTTCTTTCTATTTTTAGGGATTTATCTTGTTTTGTCTGCAGATTCAGTGCTCTGTCGTGATTCTTTCTCTTCTTAAGGTGTTATGGGCATATGACAGTTGTTTTTCTTTTGCTACATACGTTTATGTCTACTGAGGATATCTGTGATGAAAGGCAAAAGTCACCATGAATGTTACAGTATGGTCTCCAGTCACTGTAAGAGTTGAGAGGATCTATTTTCTTTATTTCTATTGGCATAAAGAAGTGTTCAGAGGTGTCTAGGCTCCACCATGTAGGAAACAGTTTAGGCACACTAACTATTATTACTTCTTTAAAGTCTCCTAACATGCCAGTGATCTGTTTGTAGGGAGAAGTCAACAGGATAAAAAACAAGCCAGGGCTGGGAACCACAGACACCAGAGAGCCTTGGCAGCAGGCACCCACTGAGGATCCACATCCTACTGAAACACTCCAACCAGAACTATGGTTGTTCAATTTGGGGGTTCTGTTTGTTTGTTTTTTAAACAATCAGTGGCTGCCCAGCACTTCATTACCTTGCAAAACCACACACACAGAGCTCTGAGGGTTCCTGTTCATGCAGACTGCCAAAAAAGATTAGACAGGTTTCCTAGGAAAAAGATTGAAAATTCAAGTTCCTTGCCACTCATCAGCTTGACAAAACCTCTTATTTCTACGCTTACACCCAGCCACGTGCAGTCATTTGCAGGAGAAAGCCGGGCCGGTGCAGAAGGGGAGGGCTCACAGTCAACCTAAACCAACACGCGATCCAGAGTGTGAGCATTTTCTGGAGACTCTGTTCTGCTCCGCACTGCAGGAGGGACAGCATCTCCTACGTGGCTCAGTGGCCAATGCCTAATCACTAGACCACTTGCTTTCGCACACATGTAAATTAGTGAATTAATAAGATTAAACTGGCTTTATATAAATCCCCAGTTTCTATGAGTAATGAACACTTCTGTATTTTTTTTTTTTGTCCAGAAGAGGGAACACAGACAATAGATTGCTTTGCTCATGTTATGATGCCCACAGACAAGCACGGTAGCACTTTTGACCATAGAAGATTACAAGCTAATGTATCGCTTACAACAAAGTGCACACAAAACAAAAAGGCACTATAAATTTTTTTTCCTCTTTTTCCTGAAAGGCCCAGATTAGTTGTCAAAGGCCAACTTATCATTTGTACCTGACAAAACCTTGTACATTTACATACTCGAGATGTAATTCCACACTACATAGATGAGGGCTGGCCCTTGAGATACCTGCATGAGCAGTCAGATACGCACGTATGACCAACTCTATTATTACTGCTTACCCAGTTTTCAGCTCAAACTTTTACAACCAACGCTCTCTGCACATGAAGAAACTTCTATTATCAATCATGCTTTTGTTCCACGGTAGAGATAGAAGCGGATATTCTTAGTAGAACAAGGATGCCCCATGAAATCAGCTACCAGATGATAAGCCCCACATCTCACAGGCTGCATTTCATGTTGCCTGTCAAAATACTTGTATTATCTAGTATTGACACATTTGGCGCATAGCTATTACAGAAGAATGAACCACGTATGGTGATGCAGTTCTAGCAAATGAACCACATATCCACTTCCAAAAACAGAAGGAAGAATAAAGCCTACGCTCCCCGACCCTCCTCAACACTCACACAAGCCCCAGTACTACAGCTCCCGGGCTGAAATAAATTTTCTTTCTCCTTTGTATTGTCTTATTAACAGTAATGTGGTTTCTAGCAGATGATCTTACTGTCACTCCAGAGAATGTGTCTTTTATTGATGAAAAGAAGAGAAAGTCATTAGCAGTAATGTTGGTAAAGGTGCAGATACTGGTAGCAGCAGAATGGAAAACACAAATAGAATATTAAATACAACAACTAGCAGGAATGCAAAATTAGTCAAGTACGAAGATGCAAGACAAATGACTCAGGAAAGAGTCAGACAACTCAGATATCTACAAGTAGTCCAGCCCTGCTAGCTGCAGCCAGCTCCCTGTTACCTCACATAATGGGGGGCTGGAATACTCTGGGTAATAAAAATAAAAAAAAAAATAAAAAAATCCAAGATTATAGCCATATTGCAGGGATCTAAATGCTCTGTAGCCTCAGCTGGAATCAAGCAAGGCTTGTAAGCTGCAGTTCAGATGTGTCCCCAGCTGACCCGGGCTGGTCCCTCGTGCAGCCAGGGAATGGTCTCTGCACAGTGCTCCTCGCCACTTCTCCCCGTGCCGGCAGGATCTCATCAGCCCGAGCGCAGCAGCGGCCCCGAGCCCATGCCCTGAACTCCCGTGGCACGGTGCCGGAGCTAATAAGCCTTCCCAGGAACTCAGTGTTGAACTGTGTTGAGTGGAAATCACGGGACCAAAACAGCTCTGGCTGGCGGGGCCGCGGCTCAGCTTCTGCTGGCCCCACGCCGACCGTCTGTCTGCAGGGCCATCTGCTCCTGCTGCCACCAGCTCCCTGGCCACCACGAGGGGCTTTGCAGCTGTGGCGCCCGCCCGCCACCCTCCAGCAAGCACCCGGAGCTAGCTGGGGATTAGCTGCCCACTGCACTTCCTTTGTGTTGCCACACACTCATTAACTAACGCACGTTAATAGCAGAGGAGAGATGGGTGAGGGGTTAGCTCTGAAATTGAATATTGTACTCTAGTCAGAGCACGGGTACTTGGTTCCTGGAATTTCTCGTGCGTGTTCCATACAAGCATGGTATTTAAGGATGGGTGTAATTTTGGACATATAACTAATCTCCTGATGTTTCACATGTTGAAATATCTGACAGCACACACTAAACTCTACAGGACTTGGAATTCATTTTGCTAAAAGAAAAAAACTGTTTCCCATTGCTTAAAAAAAAAAAAAAGAAGCTTGCCAAATAAGCTAAGAAAGAGACGTATGAATACTTTTCTACTGAAATGTTATTACAGTCTTCAGAATTTGGGGTGTTTTTCTGAATATCCCTTTTCCCCACTGTCTATAGCTTAAAGGACACATTTTCCTTAGATACTTGATGCCTTCTTCCAAATTACAGTGAAAGTGAAACCTGAACTGAGACCAGAGATCTCAGTGGACTGCTCTGCTGGTGAGCACTGGCTGGAGCTAATTAGTGTGTACTGAAGGCTCTGGGGCTGCCTGCCGGCCAGGAAAGGCTGAGGATGCTGGAAGCTGCCTGCCTCCGCACCCGGGCTCAGCCGAGACTTCACACTTGATGGCTGTGCCTACCAGGAAACTACTGTGCACAGTGATCAACAAAAGTTAGAGCTGGACAGGATTTTTTCCACTGAAATCTATTTTTCAGTGAAAAAAACACCACCACCACCACTGTAAGAGCTGCTGCCTCTGTTCCTGACCCAAAGCAAAAGCCAGACTTTTCATCTTCACAATCTCTTTGGCCTGGCAGGACATGATATTAACTGATGTTGAAACCAGTCTATCAGAGAAAACTGAAGAATACATTTTAAAGCTTGCCATTTCATAAACCAATCCATCTGTTTCATATATTCATTTAAAGCTATAAAGCATTTGTTTTACAGTGCATTTTATTCTATTTATTAGACTATAATTCACTTCTATGTATATCATACCTGTATTAATAACATCATTAGGATTGCAGTGATTTTATAAATATCTTATTAAACTTGCTGAGGTAAAAAAAAAAATAATCCAACCTTATAGCTGCTCAATCAAAACACCCATATCATTTAGTATTAGCGTATTCCAAACTGATACTTCTAGACATCACAGTGACCAGAAGAATTAAAAATAGCAACCAAAGTCAAACCATTGCAACACTATTCTGCCCTACGCTGCTGTTACACTTGCTCCTCATCTAGGATGCTGTGGCCACCCCACAGCCCTGGGTCAGGGCACACAGTCTCCACTGCCCTCTCTCTTGGTGGTGGGAGGATAGAATCATAGAATTGTCTAGGCTGGAAGGGACCTTAAAGATGATCTAGTCCAACCATCAACCTAATCCTAAAAAAAAAAAAAAAAAAAAAAAAAAAAAAAAAAAAAAAAAATCACTAAACCATATTCCTAAGGACTACGTCAACTCACCTTTTGAACACCTCCAGGGATGGTGCCTCAACCACTTCCCTGGGCAGCCCATTCCCATGCCCGATAACCCTCTCTGTGAAGAAATGTTCCCTAATGTCCAATCTAAACCTCCCCGTTGCCCATATGCAAACCAGAAGTCCTAGGTGCAATGCAGGCATAGCCTCTGAGATTCAATTCCTTTCTGCATGCACAGCTAGAAGTCTTAATATAGTCAGCACAGCTTCCCCTAGCTGATTGATCTACTGCCTTCCAATACTCTGCCTTTGTTTGTAAGTTGTACCACTTGATGAAACGAGTTGGGTTGTTTTTTTCCAGCAAATTCTGCTTCTTGGTGTTGGAATGATGTTTGCTTCCTTCGCTGTTATTTCATTAAACAACAAATCACTCCAAGTTGTTCTCCCACCCATGTCCTGAAGAAAACTCCTTTCCTCTTTTATTGCATTCTGTCCCCCATGACCTTGTTGATCAGAGTTTGCCTTCAGAGAAATTCTCAACACTCACTAGTCCACACGGGTTGCACCTAGGGAGACGCAGTCAGTTCAGAGAGCTGAGGAAGGAGAATGAGCCCATGAGATTTTTCAAGTACAACTCAAAGGGCCCAAATTGGTAACACAGAAAGGGCAATTTAATATTGAAATCACTTGGAAAATAAGTTTCACTGTTTCCTCATTGATTACATTTTCCTGAGCTCTTGTTAACAAAATTGTGTGAAATTTCAATATTTCAAGTTCAACCAAATTTGGGAAAAGACCAAGGTTGGAATACTGGAATTTCCCATTAGATGTAAATTGTGATTTTTATCTCAGCTCTAATCAAGATTATTCTGTTCAAAAAAGCAATTAAGAAAAACCCAAAACCCAAACAACCCAGATCAATCTCAGATTTTTCAAAACAACCTATTCTTGCTTGAAGAAAACATTTGGGAATGATTAATCAATACAACACAGACATTAAACCATATTGAATAAAGTTACTATGTTTTCATATTTATCTGTTTGGTTTTTAATACATGAGTTTTAGGACGTAGTTTGGTCTTAATTTGCATATGTTCCATTGGTTGAACATATGTTTCTTGCTGTGATAACTCAAGATTTTTCAGAAAAAAAAAGAATGCATTACTTTTTAGTTACTATGCAAAATCACAGAAATTGGAAACCAGTAAACCAGATAAATGGTGAAGCACTGATTTAATGAGAAGCTACCTGTAGTTAGGCATAAACTAACAAATACAATTGTTTTTTAATTACAACTTGTGTGTAGCACTGTAGATGTAAAGATCTCTGAATGGTGTTAATTCCCCTAGAGTATTACAGACACAGGAAAACCTTTGCTAAATAACTCTGAAATTAAAAAAAAAAAAACACAAAACAAAACCAACAAACCAGCAGGTTTCAGTTCCATCTCAGAAAATATTTTCAGAAGTCTAAGATTCTCGAAGTGATTTTGGGTTTTTACCACATAACTCATGGCTTTTTTCTTCCAAATTAAAAGTCTCAAGTTTGTTATAGTATCCTGGTCAGTGTTTTAGAGTAGATGCTCACAGTGAATTGTATTGAATTTATGGTTAGATACAGCATTCTAACATTGGCAGAGCGCTGACTTTAGGTGTCTATGAAAGAGAAAGAAACCCTACTTTCACTCAAATTTAGTACCTGTGGGCATCTAGACTTAGGCAACTTAAGTGTCCTCTGTTACCTGCCCATGGGTAACCAAGTTTGGTATTAAGAGACAACTGTACACGTTTCTGCTTAGATTTCAAACAAAAATAGAAACCAACCAACCATCACAAAAAACCCACAACAGAATATGAAGATATTTCAGTGCAGAGGACCTGGCATGACAAGGGGTGAGTCAGGGTCTGGGGAAAGGTGTGGTTGTTGTATTCTGTGGCACTTTCTGAAAGAGACAGATTTGAAGCAGGAGAACAGGGGAATTTGGAAGTCCTTTACTGGGAAACTTTGGGAGGCTGTTTTGTTCTGCTATCAACTTCAGGGTGGTCAGAACAGACACCCATATTACATATTGGATCAGGCGCTGCAAGCAATGCCTGGGACCACAGCATCTGCCAGCATCACATCCCAGATTGCAGGGGCTGGGAGGAATTGCAGGTACTGTGGCCAATGTCTACCAAAAACGTTGCCCAATGATCTCAAAATACATGCTGGCTTTAAAAGACAGTAAAATACAAACTCATTGTTCATTGTTTACAGAACAGGCTAGTGCTGCCTCATGGTGCTTTCCCACATGCTGGCATAAAGGGTTATGCACGTATTTGGGACTGCTCTGGCTAACGGTCATTGGGCTGGTGAAATAACAGCATCACTGAGCCCTTTTCCTGACTTCAGGGATATCTAGAGTGTCCATGGTTATAAGTTAAAGGCATGAGAATTGCTCAAGAGAGACTGCAGTATCAAGTGGAGAGGGGAAGGGCTGGAGAGGAAGAAGCAGAGAAGAGAAATTGATTATCTTGAAAAACAGGACTGCAGCTGGACGTGGCAGATGTAAAACGACAAGCTCATTAAAGACAGGACAGCTGGTGCCAGCTTTACCCATTTGATAGCAGAAGATACTGGTACCTTGTCTGGGCACTAAGAATTGCTCATAAAAGGCATATGTGCAAATTTGAGGGCTACTCAAATATAACTGGGTGCTTAACTCCTTTCAGATTAATTTAGGTCTTAAATATTCATCATATAGGTGTACCCGAGGACTGCCTTTTATGACTCAAATTCTTCTGTATTTCTTAAAACACATGATGATACGATTTTGTAAGGCTAACAATGGCCAGAAGTACAAAGCCTATACTGTATAACGCACAGTTCTGGGGACACTTCTCCCTAAGATGGAATTTGTTATGAAAATAACTATTCTCTGATATTTCATCATTGTATGCCTAAAAGCTTACTTACATTCAGTACCCATTCATTTCATATATAACTCATATCTGCAGTACAAAAATAGCAACAGGTAGTGTGAGATACTATGCGATTAAAAGAGATCCAGTCAATGCTTGTTAAGATTATGCTCTGCAGAGAGCCTGCTTGTCCTCTGGCAGCACATCACTGCCCATCATCTTCCCCACTCTGCCCAAAGAGATATTAAGAACAAAAACCTGGAAATCAGCACTTCAATTTTCTGTGTGGGCAAGACCATGAGTATTTCACTTTCTTGTTGCTAGTGTGTACAGAACACAGCTATATATTTTACAGGTCTAATTAGACTGTCTTCACAGGATTCATTACAGCCATTGCACACCTCGATACTCAAACAGTAATAACAGGGAAGTTCTTTTGTTGATTTATTTTTCAACTTATTTTTAAAATTTTGCTTTGTTTCTTTTCTATTTTGGTGGCATAAGAGTGCACAGTATATGCTGCTTCATACCTAATACTAGCTCTGGTAGTTTCACTAATAAAAAAAGTCTATAACCCTTCAGTGACCATATGGCATTACATATGTTTAGTGCAAACTGCAGATGTAACACTCAGAAAATGTCGTCCTTTAGCTGATCTAGATGTTAATCCACAAATTGAACAAGTGGAGAACCTCTCAACCCGTTATGCCTGTGAGCTACGGAACAAATGCCCTGTCATGTACATCCTTATGAACACTTGCCAGAATCTCAAAAACAGTATCTGAGGCAGATTCTTCTTTTTTAACCCAGATATTTATTTTTGCATTAAAAAACCCTGTAAGTTTCAAATATGTATTAGACTTATTCTGTCATAATCTATAATTTCAATGAAATGAACAGAACTATCTTCCAAAGTTTGCCTTGAAAACCCTGGTATGAAAAATAAATTTAACACAAAGCAGTGCTCCACCACTTTTGATCCACAATTCTTCTCAGGTGCAGGATAGGATTTCTGGTCCATGACAATGAGAACAAATCCAGACTGGGCAACAGCATTCCCAGCAAGACATTTATCAAGAATCAGGACATCCCATTTCAGACCATTATACTCAACTACTCTGCAGCAATACTAAGTTTTGCTAGTAAAGTTCTCTTTCTAGTCCTTTTACTTTTCATTCCATGTTTTGGATGATTTTGAAGTGTCTGATGAGAAACAAGAAGATAACAAAACCTTAAAAAGAAGAGAGGTGGTCTAGTCTGAACAGAGCTCTTATCAGAAGGCAACCCTTCCTTCTCTAAAAGGCTTGCAGAGGATCCAGGAAAAGAACTAATAATTCAAGTAACAGATATAGATGGGGGGAACTCATTAAAGTTATAAAGATAGCATTTTACAATAGGCATATTTGTCCTTTTCCTTTGCCATTGTCAGGATTCTCTCTCTAAATTTGAAAGTTAAGTACGGGGTATAGGTGATACTGTGAAGGTAATAACTCACTGTAGTGCAAAACAGTGGAGCCTGAAACGATGCGAAGGCCACGAGAAGATCAACATGCAGCAAGTGACAAAGCAGTGCTTAAGTTTCACTCCCCCCATGCTGCCACTGGCCTCAAGATAACATCTTTGCTAGATACAGAAAAATAGAGGGGAAAAGAAGAGGTGTGACCCAGACCCCAGCTACTAATTAGTAGTTCAGATGTCCAAGGAGACTGAGGCACAATAGCCTCATTTCAACTATGTAGAGCACTACCATGAGTACAGAAACAAGATGAATGTTTTATTTTTACATCACGTCATGATACTCTACCTTGTCAGCATTTTTCACTATGATCCAGTGTACAACGACACCAACACCTCCCACTTAATTCTTTAGCATCTGTTTAACCTCTCCCTTCCCTTTCCATTTTATTAGCTTTGACTTTAATACTGTAAAACGTCATGCTCCATTTTTTGACAGCTAGTGGAACTTGTCCCGTGCAAATGGAAGCTGTTAGGTACTGCATAATATGGACTGAAGAAAAAAAAAAAAAAAAAGAAATGAGACTGTCACCTGGAAAAAAAATATTTAAAAAAATGAAACTAAAAAAATCCTAAAGAAACCCATAGCCCATCCTCATTGAAGTGTGGGACAAGCTATAAGGAGGTCTCCCAGCAACTGGGAGTTTTATAGTCTGTGAAATTTATTTTATCTTGGTCATAAATGGGAGTCTCACAGTGGAATCTGAATGCTTCAAAGCATTTACCAGTCTTGTGATAATTGGCATGCTATTTTACAGTTAAAAAATGCTGATGGGAAAATGCTGGTTTTGTCTAAATTGCAGACATTATTAACGTGAATTACAAAAGTATTGTCTTTGCAAACATTAGGATCAGTAACTGGTTTTTGCACAGTCATTCTGCAGTTGTTCCCACTTACAATAAGTTATGACTAGTTTTGCATTTCTACATGACATAACAGTATGTTAAAGTGGGAAGAGGTTGAGAAGGTTTTATCTGAATTTTAAGCCTCCCCCCCGCCCAGCACTAGGCTTCCCCTTGAGTTCAGATCAGTTTTACCTTGTGGAATCAGGGTGGTGGGGGCAAGGAGCAAACAGAGATACACTTCTTTCCAATAGGTTTTATATTGCACCAAGTTTGATGGATCATTAATCTTTAGGGTTTTTTAAACACTAATACTGACAAGACCACTGCAGCATTTGGATTCCTTTTGAAATATTTCATATTGTGTAAATATAATACACATATGTGTATTATATTTTATAGTTACTTAACATTTTCATGCTAAATTTATTTCATTTGTCAGATCAAAATTATGTTGATTTTTACTATTTAAAATTCTCTTTTTCTTACATTTTCCTGTAAATATAAGTTAATTACCCATAATTTGTTTCCTTTCTTTTAGTTACATGAAGGAATGAGTGATAAATCCACAAAATACAGATAACGTGTAATTTATTAGTTATTTTTGTTAAGACACATTACCTTCATTACTACAAATCAGATAAGCATTTCAGCCATTACTCTACTCACAGCTATTCAATGTGGGTATTTACTTAGTACAAATAATTATTCCAGAGAAATCAATGACAACTACTCCAGTTTATACAAGCTGATGAACTGGCTTTGTGGATAATCCCTGGTAAAGGTGCTATAATTTGCTTTTCTTAAATTGATTATCTAAACTACAGAATTTTGTCTTTTTTCCTCCCCAAGTTGGTGATTCTCCAATTCAAAGCAATATTGAAAAAGCAGAATAAAACTTTAAATGCCACTATTTTTCTTCATATTAAGTCAGAGTCCTAATCCCCCAGAGACATTTTTTTGAGAATAATATGTTAATCACGCATAAAAGGTAAATTGAAAAAGACTATAAGCACACTGACTACTTGGTTAGTGCTTGTAATTATTCATAAATCTCCATGATATTTCCTATTGACACAAATGATCATATAAATGTAAAAATTAAGAGAGATGGTGCAAGAATATTGCGTTGTATATCGCTCATCATCAGTCCACCAGAGAGCCCTAAAGATGATCGGACAGCCTGAGAACCTCTGCTATGGAGACAGGCTGAGAGAGTTTGGATTGTTCAGCCTGGAGAAGAGAAAGGTCCAGGGAGACCTTATAGTCCCTTCCAGTACCTGAAGGGGGCCTACAGGAGAGATGGGGAGGGACTCTTGATCAGGGAACGGAGCGATAGGACGAGGGGTAATGGTTTTAAACTGAAAGAGGGGAGATTTAGATTAGATATCACGAAGAAATTCTTTACTGTGAGGATGGTGAGGCCCTGGAACAGGTTGCCCAGGGAAGCTGTGGATGCCCCATCCCTGAAGATGTTCAAGGCCAGGCTGGATGGGGCTTTGAGGAACCTGCTCTAGTGGGAGATGTCTCTGGCTGTGGCAGGGGGGTTGGAACTGAATGATCTTTAAGGTCCCTTCCAACCCTGAAGCATTCTATGATTCTGTGATCTTCTACAATGATACAGTTTCTTACTGCATCTATCCTTGTCATAAAATTCACATAAAGCCTCCCTGTATTTTAAATCTTTGAGTATTTGGTCCAACTATGTGTTTGAATCACTGGGGCAAAGAAAACTAAGAGAATTCAAATTATTTGGACTGTCTAGTTTTAAGACAGATTCTCATAACATACAGAGTACTAAGTTTAAAACCTAACCAGATGCGGTTCAAATGTCTAGACTAATATTTCATTTCAGGAGTGACATAGCATTAAAGCATCAATACCACAGCTACATAACTCCATGTCTGGTGTGTCTCTAGAAACACCAGTTCCTCCCCAGCTTGATTCTTAGATGTTTCTCTTTTTTCTGCAATGCCAGAACAGTAAACCAGAATCCTCTACAAAAGTTGTGCCTTGCTGTAGTCAAGGACTTACGTTAATTCACTTAATGGAGGATTACCCACCTTCCAACCAAGCTTCCTATGGTTATCAAGCAGATGAACAGAAAATGATTGCTGTCCTCACTCTCCCAAGCGTGGCTATATCACAATAATTTTAGCAAAAATTGAGTAGTAGAACACATTTATTAAATTAAGAGTTTTTTAAAAAAAAAGTACAGCGATCAAACTTTAGGGATTAATTCTCCCCAATCACATCATTATCCTCCCTTTCCCTCAAAACTGCACCTTGGCAATGTCAGAAAGACCTTTATTCTTCACCAGAAATATCTTCCATTATTGTTTCCTTCCCCATTTTTCAGTTTTTTTCCCCCATATACCTTTAAAGTAGACCTTTGAGGATTCATATTGTGGTTTTGATATATTTGGCTTAGTGTTCTAAGTTGTATTGAATTTAATCACAGGGTCACTTGAACCAAGTAGCTCTGCTGTTTCTAATCTACTAACTGCACGTTTTTGCTGAGATTGGAGAGGACAAGTCCTATTAGAATTCTGACACTGCAGGTCAATAACTCTTATTTTTTCTATAATTTTATTTCTCTTCATGCCATGCTTTTCAGCTTTCCCAGTTCATACTGGGAAATTGAAATCACCCATGACTACAGCCAGATTGTGTTCCTATTTTCCTCGTGTTGTTCTGAGGGCTGTTATGATCTTCCCTCTACTGCCTGCTTGTTCCAGGAGCAGCCAGCACCCTTTTACCTCAGCGAGCCTACTGCTAGCACGTACGTGCACCTAACACAAAGAGTTGCTTTAGATGAAAATAGAGCTTTGCAGGCAGAAAAGTAATTCCACAGATTCCTCACATATTTCTCATCTAATTCTTTACATTTAATGAAGTCTGCTTCAAACTCTTCAAGGACATAAGCCAGGAACAGTTGCAAGGACAGCATCTGCACGCTGTGAATTTTCTCCGTCACAAAGAACATCTACTTAAACTTCAGAAACAAAATTCTTAATACTGTCACTCAATATTATAAAAAGCCATTGTGGCTGAGTCCATGCAATCCATACTTCTCACGAATTAAGAATGAAAGGCCTCTCCCATGGTTTTAAAGCTTCAGTCCCGAGATGGTTTTAAGCCAACACATCACACCACAATGAGAAGAGCAAGTCTTTTCCTCGCATCCTCATAAGGGCACACTCCAACACCCATGGCCACCCCCTTACCACTCATGTAGCCCCTGTGGGGCTACAAAACATGGCGAGTGGAAAATGGGAGAGGTGATGACAAACCTCAGGGAAAAACCTGCAGACAGTATACCCTGTGTATGCACTGTCTCGCCAAGAGGTGATGACTCTGGTCTCAGTCCCTATTTTATGCGGTCATACAGGCTTGTGAGCCCACTCTCACCTGTTTACATGCTCAAGCACCTACTGCAGGTGTATATATAAGCAATTAAGCTCTTGATTGTGCAAAGATAAGATTTATCTTTAACTGTTACAACTTAAATGTAAAAGCAGCAAGAAAACATTCGAAGAAATTTCTGCATTTGACCTCATTCAACAACAGAAAGAGAATTCAAGAGCAGAGGGTGAAGTTGTACTTGGTCAGACCTTGTTTCGTCCTTAACTTGTTTTGCTGTGTCTGTAGATATTGCAAGTTCACATATAGCCTCACATACGGTTTTTGCTGCTACTCTGATTAAATGCCATATAGCAGCCAGTCTTTGTGGCTAAATGTCCACAAGGCTCTATACTCACTTTCTGAGAAATACAACTCTCAATAACACACAGAGAAAGAAAAAAGCTTTTTTTCTATATAGAACATTACTTAGTAAATAACAGGATATCACTATTAGAAGGTGCAATACTTTTTCTTAACATGTGCACACATGAGCCTAATGAAATATTTGCCTTCTTACAGACGCAATGGTTACTGAGAGAGATAACTAAATAATAAAACCTCTGTCTATAAGTTCATTGTAAAAAATATCAAAGCTGTGCAACAAAGTTTTCTGTTGGTAGTTCCTTCCTTTGTGCAGCCTGTTTTGGTATGTCATGCTCGTATCCTGCAGCTTAAATTCTAAGTCACTATTTCCCTTTTCAGCAAGAAAGTAACGATCATTAATGACTACCTCCTTAGACAGATTTTGTCTTTATGGTTCCTGTACTATTATATTCTAGCAATGATACCAGAAGTGACGATTCTTATTTTGGAGGGGTGGGAGAACACTAAAAATAACAAAAACTCAGATAAGTCTTCCAGAGGGGAGAGCAAATAGAAAGCTTGCTATTGTTAGGTGAAAAAAAAATAAGGAAAATAATTTAAAATTCCTACCCTTTGCATGTTCTTCTCCTTTTCAGACCACACCTCTGATAATTGCTAAGATCTAAAAATTTACAGTGTCCATTAAAAAGTGCTGCAATTCCTTTCTTTCTTACTAATAGGGAATAGATTATCCTCACTTATCCCATGTCACATAGTCCCAATATTTACTATAACAAGACCTTGAAATTTAAAGCAAAACAAAACACCCTTTAGCTCCTGTCATAACACTGGTAATACATAAGTTACGCAAATGGAAAACATATCAACGCACATTGTATGACAATCCGAGTCAGAGCACATAACTAATTTCTTTGGGTTTACTCCTTAAATATGCTAAAACAGACTGGTAGAAAGTTAGAGGTGTTACTAAATACATGACAGCCAAAAGAAAGAAACCCACAGTTCAAATTGACATTCATTTTTGTTCCCTTCCTGCCAATCACTACGTGTATTTTAGATATTTTACTGTATTTTAGTATTGCAGCTAATGGTTTATATCTAAATAATTATTTTTATATATATAATTGTACAAAATAATGCCACTCTCCCTATATATATAAAGGAGGAAAGCATGTTATCTTGGCTTTATATAAACACATTGAGCTAAAAGGGGAAAAGGGAGAACAAAATTAGTTTGGCATGACTATGTGAGATTAGACACTAAAATTATCCTCCTGCAGTCATATTTCGTTTTCTAAACAGCTTTAACTCATTTGCTTAGGCACGCTATATTCTAGTGAAACTAATGAAAAAACATCCGTGTTCAGTTTTGGTGAATATTCAAGCCTTTAAATATAATAGCACCTTTTTTTTTTTTTTTCCCCAATTAGGTTGTAACAGTCTCTTTGCTTGCTCAAGCTGCCATTTTGGAGAATAGCTTGTGCTAGAAGCACTCATATTCCTGAAACGTGTTCACTTAAGGAGCTTCAGTAACACAACATGACTAGTATTGTCAGAAAAAAAAAACAAAAAGGCTGCAGAAGTTTAAGACATGAACGTGACTATTTGTAGCCACCCACAAAACCACCAAACAAAAACTGCCAATATGAGAGAATATTCCACCCCAGATAAAAACAGGTCGTGTTTGTTCACATGACTTTGACCACAGAAAGGAAAAACAACAGCCAGGCACATCATTTAATACAGGCATGGTGGGTTTTTTCAGCTTTGTTTTCCTCTGTTGCAGGCATTAAACAAGTTAGAAAGCCTGTTAGTATTGATTTGAACACATACCCTACCTCATGTTACGTCTTTCTAAAAATTCAGTTAGGGACTAGCTCTAGGCAAACTGAAAACATCCTACCTCACATCACTACTAACAAAAAGAGCAGCTTTTTTTTTTCTTTTTTTTTTTTCCCCTCTATCAACACATTTTACCACGTGTAAATCAATGGAAACCACCTTATACCATCCAGTCAGTCAAAAAAGAACTCACGATTTCTGACGCCCTTTTCTTGTGCATCCCTTTTTCCTCACCTTCCCACCTGCCCCAGTGCCCAGGCAGACTAGTTCGGTCGTTAGCAGAAAGGGCCTCTAATAATGAGGTGGGCGGGGCTTTCAGGCAGTCCAGGTGTTTTCAATCATCCTCTACATCCTCAACAGCCATTTTGAAGGTTTGCAATTAGTGACCCCACCCCACTCAGTTGAAGACATTCTGGCTGAGTGAAAGACTGCTAAATCGTTTAGGTTTTGAGGTTTAAATGGGCAAGAATCGCAATCAACTTGCCCAAAGAGCTAGTGTGTTGGAAGTTTGTGTGTAACTCAGCAAGAATATAATTTTCTATTTTCTGGGGCAACTAGTCTTCTGATGTGGTTACTACGTGGTAAATCTCAGGTTTTTGTTACCTACCACTGGACAGACTGATCTCCTACTGCTTTTGTTTACAACAATTTTGTTAACAGAGATTTATTATTTTTTTTTACTGTGAAAAAGACAACAAGAGCATAGCTTGTGAAATGGTTTAGCTGAGCAGTCTAGAGATTCCTAGCAGGTAAACCGTTCAGGCAAAGCAAGGCTTTTTTGTCATTAACAATACTACCTTACTGGTATTTCAGGGCCTCTTTTGTAAGTTAATAGCTTTTCCTCCATCCCCACTCATCCTATAATTCTTAATCTGCGAGGTACATATGACAGGCCTAAATCATAAGTAACATAATCTTTGTTTTGATAAAATCCATGTTAGAAAAAAAAATTATTTCAAGCATCTAACTAGAATAAGTCATTTTCCCATTTTACTCTCTAATTGTAACTGTGTGTAAACTGAATACAGATTGCTTATAGAGAACGCTTAGCAACAGTGCTGCAATTATCTTTGTCAAACTTCTGGCAAGTTTAGATATTTTATCTAAAAAATTATGTTTGGAAAAAGCAAGTGCAGGCTGCAGGACATTTGTAGTACATTGACATAGATTTTTGGTTGAGTTTCTAGCAGTCCAACAGATAGTTCAAAGATTTAGCATTATCAAAGCTCTGTGCTATCATCTACTGTCATTAGTAAAATCAATGCCAATTTAGGCAGCAAAATGTGTTTAAACAGGTGTAATTTCATTCTGAATGCAAAAATCTAGGCCATATATTTCATGCTGTTGCTAAACATGGCTAGCACCTGAAGACTAATAAGGTGCTAATTAAGAACTGCCATTTTAAGTCTGTCATGCTTGTGCATGTGAACTCACCATATGCTCTAGATCAGATTTCCCACTGTGGAAAAATTGAGATGGTTCAAGCTGATGATGTGCAATAAACCATTGCCTTTCAGTATCTTCTCCTCTAAAAATGGCTTTCCTCCTGTAACCGTAAGCGTAGGCATTTGATAAGATTACCATATGTTTCTGCATCTTTTTTTGGTGTATTATATCTGCTGGAGAAACCTGCTCTGGAAAACTATGGTAGAATGTTAGAAACCCATCCATGATTAATGCCTTGAGCCGGGGACCTGTCAGCTTGCTGGAGCACAAGTATTTACGTTTTTCCTAGTAATCCCTAGTAATGACACAGATCAAATCAGACAGTGTTGTAGAATGAAAAAAATATGTTGGTCCCAAACTAAACCTGAAGTGAACAGAAGTCACCCTCATCCGTTAGGACTGCCTTTTGTCCACATGCTGCTGTTTAATACACCAGTGCAGTCAGTGACTGTGAGAAACATACATTTAGTTCAAATATTGCAGAGAAGAGATGCACAAGGGTGTAAAATATTCAGTTAAAACACCAGTTAAAAATCACGTCAATTTCTGCTGTCCATTTTTTAAATATCCTCTTGAAACAATGGATGTAAAAGTCATACCTTTTCTGAAACATTACTGTAGATTGCAACTTTAAAAAGTGTTCTTATAGCCCTTATTGATAAGGGGCTATCAATCTAGCTGGACCTATGAATGAAAAATAACTGTTTATATATGATATACAATTGATATAATATATATATGTGTGATACAATTGTTATTTAGTGCAAACCAAATTAAGCCTCATTTCAGGGAGAAAGAATGACGTTTTATTCAGTAATTGTTCCTCAAAACAAGTAAATCTTCCATTTGTTTCAGTTTTATATACATCTAAGTATTTTTTTATCATTAGCCTTCTAATTCTTTCTATAAATAAAAGCTCAACTACATGACACAACATCAGCTTTGTATTTACATATCGAGACTTACATATTGCATCAGAACTGACGTTCCGGGAGTCGCAATGGAAGAATAGCATTTGTATCTTGTTTCCAAGAGCTGCCCATGCAACTGCATCCTTGAGACATTTAAAAGGGTCAATTTATTAATGTTAGAGATTTGCAGCAAAACTAATCGCATATTCAAACAATACTGTTGTCTGTTTAGATTATTTTATAATTATACTTCAGCGTCACTTTCTTTTCATATCCAGATATCAAAGGTAGAAGAAATGCCTAATATTGCAGAGAAGATACCCTTTCCCATGTGTCTTGAACTTGTGGCTTTTTAATCCTGCATTTAATCACAGTATACAGCAGTAGTTTCAAATTATGTATTTCTCAGAAGACAGGTATTATATACAGAGCTGAAAATGAGAAGATAGCTTTAAACTGTAAGCAAAACAAACCCCACAAAGTTCAGTTTGACAGTCAATTCCATGAGTCAATATTTCAGCTTGTTGTTACAAAACTAAGCCATTATGCCATACCAAAGCCTGAAGTTGTTGAAAACTGAATTCCTTTCAGATGTTTGCGAGGCAATAAAATGCATGTTCTGAATAACATCAACAAGGATGCATCTTGCATGGGTGATTGAGATCTGACTTTACTTAGGTTTGTTGATTTACTGTGAAAATTCAGTGCTCAATATACGTCAGGATTTTCCATTTCTTACATGTGTTGACGTGGGCTACTGGCAGCGTTACATTGTGTGACAAAAAATACGGTCTTGGTCCTGCAACTCCTAGCCACGTGCATTGTCCCTGGGCATAGTTCCTCATGGGTCCATTAGGAGGAAAAAAAAGATTCACAGGGGTAAGAGACATGCGGTCAGACCCATAGGAGACATTTAAAATCTTCTTAGACGATCTGAAATTCAGCCTGCCCTTCTTACTTGTCAACAGCTTCACGTTCACTATCTAGACAAGATTTTTGTCTGCCACATTTGGAGGGAACAGACTAGATCTGCATATTTGTGATAGGGAGGGGAAAAAATAGATTTACGCCTTGTAGGAGGTAGAAGGTAACTGATGTCTGTACCACGGCAATTTGAGAGAGGTAGCGCTAGCCACGGGGGCTCACAGTCCCCACTCCAGCAGGGGTGAAGCTGATACAGTGCCACAGGACAGACGAGATACAGGACTAACTTAACTGTTTATGCAACGCTGTCATCCTTAACTGATCACTCCTCTAGCTGAGGGCGGGAGCGTCACTTTGCTATCAAGCCCATCGGCAGAAGAGCATGTAATTGCACTGCCCCCAGAGCAACCTGGCTCAGAGATAGTGACTTAAAACATCATCATATCCCTCATGGACTCCCTGTTGTGCTGGACAGAAATGAACTGACACATATCTGCACCTGGGGTGATATACGAGCCAAGAAGCATCAATGTCATTGTGCCATCAGGTACTCTGGTGAATTATGCTTCTGCTCATTCCTCATCTTCATCCATCTCTTACCACTTGTCTGCATGAAATGGGTTCTTATTGGCTCCCTGGAGCTCCCTCATCCCTGCGTGCAGAAAGCTATAATAACTCCTGAGTTTAAAAGAGGAACGGAGTCACCTACTCCTCCCCACGCTTCCAACCTGGAATGCAGAAAAGGTCTTTATTTAGCCCATAGCAAGGCACAGCCATTCATTGGTGAAAGGCAACGCGTGTTTCTCTCCTACCCCTTCCTCAAAAGCAGCTTATGTACTTCCATGTACTTAACCAAGAAATAATTGTCACATAAGAGAAAATGTTGAAAAACACAGTCTCAGACAACAAGCTTTCACAATCTGATCTAGAATAGGTAGTAAGTTTAAGTGGATGTCATTGTACATTCGAAGTTAAAATCTTTCTCATAATTTCTATACATCATAATGAAAGTGAAAATTAATAATATTAAGTTCTTTTTTATTATAGACTAGCAGGAAAAATGATAGTATGGATCTTAAAGATTAACAGGGATGTTAACTTCTAAATTAGTATTGCAAATTATGATAGCAGAACCAGCTCATTCTTCCTCAAAAAAAAAAAATAAATCAGCAAACGAATAGCACCGTTAGATGCAACAAAGAATATCCAAGGTTTGTCTGGCTGGTTCATCTAAATTGTCACTTGTTTATCGGGAGATACACAAGTTCGTCATAGGGTGAATCACCACCGCCTTTTAATAGAAAAACCCCAAAATATGAAACGGATATTACTAATGGAGACCTAGGGAGACGTCCAAGCCAAGAACATTTTAGACAATGTTTGAAGGTTGAAGAGTACGATAAGAGCACGTGGCACAGAAGAAAAGCGGAAGACAATCCTAAGAGCATTCATTAAGTGTCTATAGGTCCCTGAAAAGGCACTCTGTCTGGGGAAGTGACAGCGGTATAAAACCTCAACATTTCGGAGTAGCCCCACGGATCTTTTAATCGCTTCAGCCTTCTGTGAAAACAGAACTAAACCAGAAAACAAAATACTGATCTTTGACCCCCTGTGCTTCTCTCGGGGCTGCGCTGCCGGCGTTTGCTGATCAGCGACCCAAACTGCAGACCTGAGAGCGGAGCCCGGGGGATGCCCGGAGGTTGCCTGTCCCCAGGAGCCCCCGGAGTGGGGAGCCCCACTGGTCTGCGCTGGTGCCGCTCCAGCCCAGAAAAGCATCCTCCTCTCAGTTCACAGAAATATCTCCCAGCAGCTGACAAATTTGTGCCAGCAGACCAAAATAACTCTGCAGGGGAAGTTTACAAGCACCTGCTGGTATGTATAAATAAGAGTTGCTCTTTCTAAATTTACCCGGGTATGCACCTTTCACATATCCTCAGGCCCACCCATAACTGCAGTTTTCCAAAACACTGCAGTGTGGAGCAGAGATTAGATTTAGCCCTGTTAGGAAAAGGCCTGGAGGTGGCATAAGAAAAAAGTGGTGATTTTATGCATAAGACATGGGATACGGTCTGGGAAGGCCAACCTCTAGCTCAGCAGCAGACAGCTTCTGTGACCTCGTGCAAAGTGTTTGCACTTTGTGTCCTCGCCTTTGTAAAACAGTGCTGTCAGGTCCATCTGTCTGTCTCTGCATCTTGCTGTTCAGATTGCAGCTTAACCAGACCAATTTCTTACGTGCCATATGTAAAATGACTGAATCTGCAGTTTATATGCGTAATCTGATGAAACTAGATATTTATTGTAGTGAGTTAAAGTGAGACTATGACTTTCTTCTGTATCAGCAGGATCACAAGAGTTCCTCCTGATCTGGGTCTACCCAGCTAATTCCTGTGAACTAGACAGGAGCATGAGCATGCCTGTTCAGATGAACTTCAACTTTATTTGGAGGAATCTAAATCTTTATTTTACTTTTTCAAGAAAATAACCTGAGGTCTGACATAGCTTCCATTGGCTACGGAAACAAAGCACTGGGAAATTAGTATTTTGGATAACACAAAAACTTTCAGAGAGAATTGAGTATGATAAGGGAACGACAAAAGCAGGAAAACCATCAAAGTTGTATCACGCTGGAAATACAATTCAGGCAGCATATTGAGGGAAGTGAGGGCAAAAAGAGAGATATTAGAAAAGTTACACTTTTAAAGCCTCATAGGCTGAAACATAAAGTGCTTTCTTTCATTTGGGGTTAAAATTCACCTAATGTCTAAAGCAAACATGGGCAAAAATTGCCCTAATCCCTAGTCACCTAAGCTTTTTGTAGCACAGAATGATCCCTGAGTGGGTCTGCAGGGGCGAAGGGGGTGGGGAGGGGAAGAAAAGGGAAGGCAGGTCTGACCTTTCATTCCTTTTGCCTGAGAACCCCAGTAGTTCTTTCCTCTCTTGTTATCACTTTGCGTATCTGCTGCTGCAGTAAGGACTGCCATTGTTGCTCTCTGCAGTTAGTAAGCTATTTATGGAACACAACTTTTTTCCTAATTTACTGCAGTTTCTGAGAGAATGTCTGGCTAGCAACCTGCTTATTCTTGCTCATAGAATTTTATTTTTTATAATCTCTTGCAATAAACATAAACAGACAATGGTATAACTTTTTATACCAGTTTAGAGATTGAATTCCGAGAAAAGTAAAAGGTAAGGAAGGACAGCTTGGTGTTACTGAACACGGAAGCAAACCTGTGTTCTTTTTCTTGAAGTCCATACAACCTCCATCTCAAAGGATGAGATCAACTAGTCCGTGGGCGTGTGGCTCACAAGACATTTAAGATAGGTCATGAAAGCACAATAAAAATGACGTTACTTAACTATCTCCAAGTGTTAATACAGTCCCACCTTGTGTCCCCCAGCTCCTTTCTGTCCTCCAGAAGCACAGTAGAAGCAGTTTTAGTTGCTTTTCTGTGAAATATAAAAATCTCTGAAGTCTGAGAAGGGGCTTTCCTTTTTGTTAGACTGGGTGGTGTTTCAGCACGGAACTGGCCATAAAACTCTTGAAGTTATAGGTAAAAGCTTGCTTGAGTAGGGCCATTCGTTTCTGTAGGGCCATTTATAAAACAAATTATTATGCATACAAGGTAATAAGGTAATATTAATGACAACTGCTCCCTGCAGATAAATAGTGCCTGAAGACTAAGAAACCTGGTGGAAGTATTGCTGACCTGAATAAGGAACAAAGTTTGTGTTTAGAGTATGAACATTTTGTTTGTTTAGTCAAGTTGTATTTAATCCAACGATGACAACAATAAAACATTTTAATTATATTTTTCCATCACTCCAGAGCCACAGTTTGCAAAAAGAAAAATAACTTATTGCTTTAGCAGTCATCTCCATTTCCCTTTCCTTGTGATGTCTGGTTAGTTCCCACGGATCACTGCTGAGTGAATCTTCTAAGAGGTCTAAGTAAATAATCCTTCATTCACTATCAATTTCTTGGAAAACATTTCCTTTAGCTGTTGCTTTTTTTAAAAAGTCAACAAAATTTTCATGGGGTGTTGGGGAATAATGACTTAGCACCAGCTAAGCATGTTCTATGTTAAAATACAATAAGCCGTTGGTATCCCTGCTTCAAATACAATTTTTTTAAAGAATCAAAACTTTGCATGCCACAGAATCAACAGGAAAATGGTAAGTGTTCAGTCATTAAAAATTCATTTGGTATTCATTGTAACTGCATTAATCATAATGTATTCATTTGGCATTCGTGTGGCTGTCACATGTAAGAGTTCAATTATACTGCACACCAGCTAATGAGCATATAAAGCGTTACTGAATCAACATTACTGTGCAGCATTTTCTTATTTGCATTATTCATATGCTTCAGGTTTAAAAATCTATCACCAACAAGCTGTTAAAAAGCAGCAGTGTATTATAAAAGACACATTTTGGAGGCCTTGCTTTTGAAATCTGTTCAAGTGTCTGTCTAAGCAAATGCTTATGTAGCCTCTGTCACTGGAGTATCTGAGTACCTGGAGAGCTGCCCGTGGTTTTCTCGCGTGCCTAAAACCATACTGTTAAAATGTGGTCCTATTATTTTCAACAGGGACGGTACAGCACAACATGCGAGCCCAGATGGATTAAGACAATTAACTTCCCATCATTTCAGTGGGAACATCTAAACGCTTTTGAAGAGCTAAGCGCTGGTCTTCAGAGGAGGGAGTGCCTCCTTGTGATCAACACACTGGGTATGGGAGGCTTCAGGAGACTGTTATAATGGGTAGGGACCGTGTCAAGTTGTGAAGCATACTGGTAATTTCCACTTTTAGAAAAAGGTTTAGTCAAATCTTGGACCCTGAGGGATAAATGAGAAGAAAAGGCCAAGAAAGAGATCCTTGGGAACTCCTGTCTTCCTACCTATCTCAAGCTGGGGTTGTGTTGCAACACCTCCCATCACCACAGGCAAGAAACGGACCCCCCCAAAAAAATATAAAATTGTGTTCTAGAAACTACAGAGTAAGCAGGGAATCAAGATCATTTAGAAAGATTGAACAAACTTGTCAGAGAATGTCAAGGCATCGTTTGTTTACCCAAGGCTGATCTTCACGTGAAGGGAGCACGACCTGCTGGTGCTCGTGCTCGTGCTCGGGACCAGCGTTTGCATCCACACGGTGCCAGGACCTCAAGCACCTGCCTCAAACTTTAAGTGAGGGACAGATTTTAATCTATGCAGATTATTTCAAGATATCTTTCAAGTTTGAGAGAAATCTAGGCTGCACAGAAATCACTGTGATTTTGGAGATCTGCAACTACAACCCAGAGAAAGAATAGAAAAGCACCTTTGAAAGGAAAACAAAAATGAAATGCACATGTGCTTTTCCGATACCATTTAAAATATCCCTGCTTTATAGGCACCTGCTGCTTTCCACCCGCTTTATGTGCATCGCTTTGTACAGGATCTCCAACTCATCATTTTTTTTACATTGTTTTCTTTTTTCAAGGTGCATTCAATTACCCTCATTCTTTTTACTTGTGTCCTACGTACCTTCTTCCTACAGTGTGCCTGTGTCATTTTTAATTCCTACATTTTGAAAAGAAGAAAAACAGAGTCACACTCATCTTTGTTTGGTGGGATGAGACGGGGAGTAACCTTAGTTTACAGAATAATTCCTGTTTCATGTAACTTTCCAACTCTCTTGTTCACAGGGAGATTTTAATGTGGATGTACTGCAAGTCCCCATTTGAGAATCCATGCAGAAATTCTGAAAAGTCAGCAAATTCTCAGCAATGGTATCAAGTATTTCAAAGATTATTGTGCATTTTCTTAAATGCTTTTAATACATCCACCCTTTCCACTAACCTCTGCAGCACTAAACTGTTTGAAGTTGGCAGAACAAGATTTTGTTCCAGGTGTTTAGACAGTAGTCTAGAATTAGGTCTAGATAAGCAACTAATCTAAGTAATTAGATCATTTTCTTGATGCCTGAGCTGAAAATTGTTAAAACAATGTAAAATTAATGAAAGCTTGTCATGACTACAAGTGTGATTCTGTAACTGGCTCAAATGTAGTAACTTAAAATGGATGCAAGAAACGTGACTTTATATCAGAGTTGTTTTTTCTCCATCACAGTTACCATGCTCCCAGCTGTGTTTGTTTAAGCAACTAAACTTATTTGGGCTTAGTAACTAGTTAAATGACAATATTTCTTGTTTGTTAGACTTTAGAAGAAGCATAATGACAATAAGAAATCTTTATCAGACAGAATTTCCGAAGCCTTGCCTTCTTCAAGGTAACACAAATATTTCCATGCAATTGAAGAGAGTGAAAGCAGAGAAGAGAATGTAAATATAGATTTAAAAATGAGACTATAATTAAGATACAGTAGTAAGAGACAGAGATATAGAAAGTTAGAGGGCTGAGACATTTTGTTATCAACATGAGAGTCCTACGTCAAGGGAGAGTCAAAACTGCATCTACAATATCTCTTTTCAATCTCTAGTATATAAAGCACATATTACAATTTAAAAAAAAAAAAATTGGATATAAAAATTTCCAATATAAGAGACTACTTTGAGTGTATTGAGGCTAGTTTTTTTATCGCTCAGCCTCCCCTGCAAAATTATCAGCATACAAAACCTGCGAGATCTCTGAATTCCTGCTGTCTGGTGAGTTGATAAGACTGGAGAGAGCTGCGACTGCCAAAGCAGAAGTACTGCTGCTTTCTCTTGAGGATCCCAAAGCTGTTTCCTTACAACAGCTGAAATATTGATCAAAAATTAGATATACCAGGTGAATATTACGCATAATGTGCAAATATGTGGTGGGTTTTAAATGAAAGAATCCTTACTGTGTCTACTAAATCTCTTCGTCTTTTCCTAAACATACTGCTTTCTTGAAAAGCATTTCCACTTTTACATCAGTGATTCTATTGCCAGGTTCTATCTGATAATTGGCCATAATTCAGTTTTGTGGGAAATGCTCAGCTTCTTAAATTCTCTGTTCAGCATATATGCATTTGGTTTTGTTTCTTCTCTAAAAATTAAAAAAGTGGTTTATGGTACTGAACAAAAATGCAAATATATCTGTTAACATTTTAAAGTGTTTTCTTCTAATCACATAACTGCAAGACCGTCCATATAACCAAATGCTACTCCCAAACCAGCAGTCACACCTGTGTTCTGCATGACTATTCTATTACTTACAGACTGTTATTTGCTCTAAACACAACTCTATTTTATTACGATGTTATCAATTACTGCCTTTTCTTCCTTTAGTGCTTTTAGTACAGGATAAATGACTCACTTGGTAAGTGTTAAATACAGGAAGGTAGAGTTGGGTCATGATATCGTATTCTGCTAGTTCATGCTAGAAAAATGTATGCAGCATGTGATATAAACTTCAGTGCAGCAGGAGTTTAGGCTTTATTGACAAGCCTGAAAATACTATCTCATAAATTCTTTGCACAGAATTCCCCAGTAATCAAAGAGTTTGAGCATCTTATGTATTTCTAAAAATGAAATATGCATATTACTGATTGAAAATAATGGATGTTATGATTGGGAGAAATGTATCACTTATATGTACTTCAAGCCTTCATCCAAACCCTTTCATTAAAGAAGATTAATTTCAGGCTAAATATAAAAGAAGTTGGAATCTCTTTTTGGTAGAATTCTCCATTCCGTGTTTTCTGATAGCAATAAAACCTACATTGCTATTTTCTTGAATATAAAATATGTTTAAACAGAACATAAATCACAGTGAAGTCCACCTGAGATCACAGCAACTCTATTTAAGGATGTACAACAGCAGAAGCAGGGTTTTAAAGCATGATGGCCACATTCACTCTTCACTTACATTATCTTACAGAATCTAAGTTCACAAAGAGTCAATGGCAGCATAGCATCTGGCCCAGCTCTCATCTGACTCCCCAGTGGATCCAAAGCAAGGTGACACTACTCTTAGAATAGCCCTGGCTAACCCACCTTGAGTCTCCCAAAATCCCATAGCGTATGCAACATTGGATCTTTTTAAAAGCAAATGCCTTTTCCCTGTCTGCCCATTACTGACATCACTGCAAGAACTTCCAGCTACACCCAGGACCTGTCCATCCACCCAGCAGGTAATTGTAGTCTGAGGCCTTCGCTAAGCGGCAGCAGGAGCTCAGCTTTTCTCCTTCTCCGTCTCTCCGAGTTCTACCAAACCTCGTGATTGATCTTGGGTCTGTGTTCAATTAGTTTGGATTAAGGGAGAAAATTTCATCTGCCAAATATTGACTGGTGCAATATAGGCATGGAGGTTCAAGCTACTTGGCTGGATGCCCTTTACAGTCAATGGAAATAAGTAAGCTTAATTCATCTCACGCTAAATTAGGACAACTAAATCGCTGCCGACAAATCACCAAACAACTCAAAGGACAGTGAGGAAGAAACATATTTAATTTTCTAATAAACTTTGTTATTTACCTGTTCTCTACATAAATTGCTATGTCTTTGTCCTTGTAACATTATTATTTGTTCACTAATTCATTATCTTCTTATGTCTTTATTCTCTGTCCATTAGAGGAATGAGATTCTTTGGATGGCATTAGTAAAGAAAGAACACTGCCAGTGTCCGCTCTCATTTTCATTAAATGATTTATGCCTTTTTATGGATCCTATTCATCATATATCACTTGTGTAATGGTGAGCAACAGGTTTCATAATTTCTTATGCAATACAGCTTTCATTTGTATTTTACTCATTAAAACTTTCCTTGTCTGTAGCAAACATGCTACATGCCTATAATAGGTTTCAGGGGTCTATTGTTTCTGCACAGAGAATCAGGATAAAGGACTGGAAAAGGTAGTTGTAATCAGGATAAAGACTAGAAAATACAGTTATACTTGGAGAACTTACTGTATGTGTTCAGATAGTCATTTGAGTCAGTTTTCCTCCACAGACAGGACTCACTCTTGGAGAGATCTGGATTCTGCTGACAGTTCTCTGACAACTCCGTCAGGCTGCAGCCCTACAGGACATAACACATGAACCCAGTTTATTCACCTCTTTCATTGATGACTGCTACCAAATGAACTCATCAAGACTGGATTTGGTAAGTACCATGCAGTGTCAGAATCATTTCATTCAACAAAAGCGGCCTTTTGGACCTTTTCTGCATTGATTTGTTATGTGGCACAGTATTCATGTTCTTCTGTACAAACCTCCTACGTTTGGCTGGCTTTCTTTCTTTGTCTACTGCAGTAACATGTGATGACCCATATAATTTTGCAAAATATCATAGGTGTCAGTGGTTGAAATTCAATACTCAATACTTCAATTCGATACTTTAATACTTAAAATGTAATCTATAAAATATCAATTTTAATTAGTACATTTGACATACTAAAAATCAATACTTAAGTAGTGAAAGATTCTGCTGTTTAGGCTGCACTCCACATGGATGATCATTTCTAAATTAAGAGATGCAAATTTAATCAATAGATTTAAAACTTTACATCACTTGAGGCACTTGAATTGCTTCTAATCAGCCTAGTAAAGTGAAAGCATCATTTAATTGTTGTTTTTCCCCCCTCTTTGAAAGACAAACCTACCTTCAGGCGGGATTTTGCTCAGAATAAGCTATATTAAATGCAGCTTTTCTCTTCTTTGTTATTCTTAGCAATTAAAAGTGTATTTAAAATGTCAAGAAAACAAACAGTTCAAAATCCCAGAGGTCACTTCATCATTTAAGAAACTTTAGCAAAATCAACATCTTAACTTGGGTTTTAAAAAATAAAATTGGTAAAATGTAGTTTTTGCATTGTCATACTTTTAGCAAAGCAGAATATTTCGTTGCTTATGTGAAATCAGCCTTTATATAGTTTAATGTTCTTGCTTTACAAAGTTATTTTTTAAAATTATAATTTTTTAAAATAGGCTGTATAAAATTCTCATGCTTTGGTAACTGACACTGTGAACCAAAAATTATTGAAGTTAAAATTCCTTCTTTTCTTCCCCTATTTTTAAATTTAAGATCTATGTGTTGTGGTTGTCCCAGCCATCTGTCAAAATACGTGCAAGATACCTTGAAATACAGCTCGTACTAAATTTTAGTCTTTAAATATATTTTATTTTTTCAGAATGTTCATCAACAACTTGTTGAATTTCCTTCTGCAAAATGGACAAGAAAGGCTAAAGACCTATTTTTATCTTTTTATGTGAAAGTTACACTGATAGGAATACTCATGTACTTGATGATTTTTTACACCTGGAACTAGTATTAATTTTTTCATTGAATTCTATAGGATTATATCTGCATGGTAATTATTACACATGCAGTTGAAAGTATCATAAACATTTCATATCAATATATCTTGAAGATTTTCAGGCTAGATCTTTTGATAGAATGCATGAGGCCCATGTTTCTGTTAAAATGGACTAGTGCTAATTATAATGGAGAGGAATGCAACTGGATTCTTCTTTTTTCTTCAAGCTATTTGTGGGTAGCACTGCATGGAATGCACCGTATTTTCAAATGGAGCAGGGTAACTTCTTTATAAAATCTGGTATGCCACCACCTAGCTATTTGGCATGCAAAGGTATTGCAATTACATGAAGAAATTGGTTGAAGACATACTTAAATTGTTATTCATCCCGTTTTGCCGTAAGCCTCCAAATTACACAAATAATTGTAACCTGCAGTTACCGGTAGCATGTCTTCAGTAAAAAGTGTTCTGGTGAATCACCGGCAACAGGATATTTAGACATTTGCATGATTTGAACTGGGTTAGCAATCTTTTCTTTCCACAAATTTCAAGGACAAAACCAGTATGACATACGCATATTAAAAAAAAAAAAAAAAACTGGGCACTGCAACCGAACACTCATGTACTCTGTGATACAGAGGAGTCACCTCAGCAGGAGTTTCCGGGGCAAAATATTTTTGAACACGGGAGGGAAGCAGAGATGATATTTCATCTCTGAACTGTGGCTTCCTAGAGGATCTGAGCTACAAGGAGCCACTGATTTCTCAAGCTGAAATCTTCAAGAAGCAAAGAGCATAAGTTACTTTGTGGTATTGTGGAGACGTTCAGTAACATATTACACATGTCTCAGTCTAAGATGAACCATGAGTATAAATTCACAGGCTGGTGTGAAAGTAATGTCCTTTCTATATATCCTTTCAGTTAGGATTCTGTCTGAGAAAGGGAGTTCTGTCCTATTTTTCTATTCAATACAGCACAATAAGGACAGTTAGGGTTTAGGGAGTCAAATGCTGTATTTTTCATTTAACATTCTATCCAGTTGAGTGCCTATAAGTCCCAGTAGGCTATGGAAATCTTGGAACAACTCATAGGTGTACTGGAATCTGGTAAATTTATTCCCTCAAACCCAGATCTATTGGCTGTCAGATGCTTGGTGAAAAAAAAAAAAAAAAAGTCCATATAAACATATTTCAGCTTTACTGTGCAAGAAATTGTACCCCCAAACCCTCATTTAATGAAGGTTGCTAGTATTACAAGAGATCTAGCAAGCAGTTTTTGAAGGAAATGCTGGGGCTGCAACTAGAAAGTGTGCAGCAGATATTTTCATGTGCAGCAAGCTGTCAGACCTTTTCTTCTTGTGCTACCGAAGGAGAACTATTTCCTGTTCCATCTTTCAAAATCCTTTGACAAGGGTGATAAAACTGCCCAAGTGCTGGTGTGAAACCCACCCCCCTCCCCTTCTCTGCTTACAGGTGTTAAAGTAGCGTGCCTGCACGTACAGGTCTTATCATCCACATTCAGAGGGGGACACAGGAGAAAATCCAAACGAAACTGAAAAAGAAAGCACAGAAAGACCCAAACTTTCAATTTGATTCAATTACTTTCTTTCAGGATATGATTCTTCATCTATGACCATCAAATGTACTTGTAAACCCTAAATCACAGCACAGCTCTTGCAATGTAGAGTGAGACTAGTGGCATGTTTAGGTTTTTCCATGCTGTCCAGTATGCTGCAGAGATTACTTTTAACATAATGGCTTTTAATGGTTTTCAAGGTCTGAAATGGTCATCTGGTTTACACACATTTCATTTTGTTATCCATTTGACTAGAGTGCCTCCCCATGAGGCATACTTTCTGCTCTTTTTTGCCTGTTCCCTAGGCATTCTGTAAGAACTAGGAAATTTCCAAATTGTTACATAATTCCAAAGGATCATCATTCTTTCCAGAAAGTTAATGTTATTACTGTGTATAAAAAGCCATGATAGTTTTATTTTCTTATAATTTCCAACTGTATGCAATAGTTAAAATTAGGCAGTGTCCAATACCTTATTTGTTAATAGAAAGATCATTCAAGACTATCTCTAAAATCTTAACAGCTGCGTTCAGGAGCCTATATATTATCCAGAACGGGCAACCCGTGTGCTTTTCACTGATTTTGTAAACACTAAAATGTCAATTATTCATTTATTTTACTAGATAATGTGTGAGCAATCAGTTATCCCCTGACCTCAGATCCCCCAGGCACTTCCCATCTGTCAGACTACACATGTTCTTTCCCTACATTGGTCTAACACGCTAGACTTGTACACATCCCTTACAACCCAAAAGCTGAAATAAAAACAAGAAGGGTGCTGCATCCAAATAACTCACCTCTGCTTTCCCTGTTCCTCTCCAAAACTCTAGGGAGTCATTGGTTTGACTCTGCCTTTGAACTTCATAATATTATACATATTTGTGAGACCAACATATGTTGTTTCCTCAGCGTGAGTGAAAGCTTCAACTCTGTTCAACTAAGGCAAAAACATCTTTACAACGAGGCAGGACCTCAAGGCATCTCCCGTGACCTTCTGTGGCAGACACATCACAAAAGTGAGCCCTAAGGGTTGTTTATTTTCCTCTCCTTAATTCTTTGAATAGGTGATTTTAATGAAATACAGAGTAATTGGACCTCTTTAAAAGGCTAAATGAGGAGCTTCCTGGAAATGTTTTCCTTGTGTGTTTACACAGGATCATAAATAAATTTATATAAATTTAGTTCCTGGATATTTAGCTCACATTGTAATAAATTTAATACAGTGGTTCAGATTCACGGTTGACATAAATGTTTTGCAAATACAGGGCTATTAAAGTCAATGAAGCTAAGTTAATTTACACCAGTTAAGGGTATGACAGCGTGTACAGAAGATTATTTTTGCTGGCAAGATCCCCCTGGCTTTGGCAGCTTCAGGAGGTAAAAGAACGTTTAATATGATAGCGGGCCTTGCCATAAGAAGGACGTCTTCTCAGACACAGACGAAATGCATGGGAGGAGGGAGAACTCATTAAAAAAAAAAAAAAGTCTGATAATAATAGCATTAGTGTTGAAAACATCTGCATTATAACAAGTTGTTGGTGAATGCCTCCATTTTCTAGGTATGTGGGTGGCAGACCTGGACTGCCTCAGCTGTTGGAGGCGCACAGTGGTAGCCTTCACATGTTTCCTATTTCTATTTTGTCACAACTCATAGCCATTAAAATAATTGTGCAACTCATTCAAGCACACATGCCTTTTAAAATGTTCTCTCCCACGTGGTGCAAAGCAATAGCACACCACCCCGGGAAGAAATCACCATCGAAGCTACCTGAGGGTAGGCTATGAAAAGAGAGGAGATTAGGGTCGCAGGTACAAGTGTGGCTTTGACTCACCCAAACCAAGAAAATCCTCCGGGAATTTGGTCTTTATTTGCTTTTTTGGGGTTTTTTTTGGACGGGGGGGGGTTGTTGGGCTTTTTTGGTTTGTTATTTTCCCCTAGATCACTTGCCTTTCATTTTTGTGGTTTATTGGTGAGGAGCTAACAGTGTCCAAGAGATGGGCCTAAAAGGAGAAGTGACATTTTTTCCTTTGCTGGGCAGATAAAAATACTTATAAGTTCACTGCTCGTTTGTGCAATACATCCTTTCAATTTGTAAAGTTGTTCTCTGTAAGCATCAAGCACTAACAGGCAAGAAAAATTCACCTTTTCCAATTATTCTAAAGAGTTTAAAGTTTTCTTTATAATTTGTTTTTCACTACTGAACTCCCTCCTCCTATCCCCACCTATGCAGAACGTGTGCCCTAATAGCAAGGGTCTGACACCCAACAGACACTTCTTAAATATATACAGTTTACATATACAGCCTCTTTTTCTGACTTATGTCCTCATGTCCCTCACTTCACCAAGTTTGGTTGTTGTGGCCTGTACCTATTGCATAGATTCCAGGTGAGTTTTCAGAGCAGAAAATAACAGAAGTTACCTGACAAACTCCCTCCCCACCTTATTTTTAATATAAAAATCTTGAAATAATACAATAACTGAAAAAGTTGACTGCTTATTAAAAACATCTATAAAATAAAAAAACATCTTATTCATTAAAGGCTTTCCTGATACTTTAAAAATTAGAAAATAATGCTTTGGGAATTTAGGGTTGCTTTTTTTGTTGTTATTTATTATGAAAGTAAAAGGTCTAGAAACTATATGTTGTTTTAAACTTATTTGCTAGGACTGTGCTGGGAAAGGTGATAGCACAGATTTAGTAAAAATGATAGCAGTAAGCACTGGTTTCTTCAGAATAACTTTCATGTCTTTTCCTGAATTTTATAGGAGCTAATAGGACTTCATGGAGGCATTTACATTTTCCTGTTGGGAGAACAGGAAAAATTTCTAGTGTTGAACATGAGGGGAATGAAAGCGAAGACCCACTCACAGCACTGATTGAAAAAGAGAACCCTCTAAGATTTGTACACTTTCCTTAGAAGGTTCAAATTTTAAAAATAATAATAATAATAAAAAGTATTGCAAATAGATTTTAAAAGTGCTGGGGTTTTGACTGTAAAAAATAATCACACAGCCTTATTTGATGTGAGGAAGAGATGCAAACCAAATCAGAGAGAGTACCGTAACGAGAGGAAAATACCAGAAAAAGAGTTCTGATGTGGTCAATACTGCAAGAAATAATGGATCTTCTTGCAGAGAGAATATTCCACTTAATATACATGCTTTTTAAGTTTACCAGTCAGAAAGTTATGTCATGCTAGAAGGCACATGCACCAGTTTCAGTAGGCATTTTTCAATTTGCCATTTAAAGCACAGATTGGTACATACCTACTCAGTTTTTACTCATTGCTCCAGGATGCAACTACATTTCCCCTGATATACTTGGATAATAAAACAGTTGGTGGTAATTATCTTAATGATTTCAGCATGAAGATTAGTAAACCTTGTAATTTTTATCCTTGCTAGTATAAATTAGTTTACAAGGGCTCAAAGTACCTGTTAAGCTGCCAAATCAACATACACATTTTCAGCACTGATATTACCCTCTGACTTTAGAACAGGAATACTTTTGAATAAAAAGCGATGCCTCTCTACTTTTTGAATAGGAAGCATTAGTAATTGAAATAGTAGTTGGAAACAGGCTGCGGATTTAATGCCCTTGTTAGAAAAGGGCAGAAAGAATGAGGGGAAAGGAAAAGTTACACTTCAAAATGGAAATTGAGATACAAAAATCTGGGGGGAAAAAAATCCATTTCCTTTGTTTTTAAAGAATGTTCATACTTTGAAATTATCATAATTACAGTAATATTACATTATGTATATTTTATAACACAATACTATGTATATAATATGTAATGATTTATTAATCTGAACCAATTAAGACCCTCAATTTAACAGAGTCCAAAGGCACTTACTGAATTTGTAATGCATGTTGCAGCCTCTCTTTATTCTGTAAATCACTTGGATAAATACTGCTGCAGTGCGAGGTTAAGCAACCCTCTCACCTGAACACACAAACACATTCTGCAGTGGCACCAAGAGTCACTTGCGTAGTCGTAATCCGTTTACAAAAAATTCCATTAAGGAATTACTCTTGCATGTATGAGCATTGAAATACAATATATATCCATTTGCACAGATGAAGATTGCAAGGCTGTCAAACACTATTTTGAAAAGTATGGTAGATAAATATTTTTCCATTACTTCAATTTTCTATTCAACTTGTATACTTTCCAATCACAAAGCCAATAATTAGTCTCTTATCTGGAAACTTCTTTGAAAAGACAGTTCCAACCTACGATTTTCCAGCACAAATCAAGAATCAGGATGTAGACTGTCTCATAAGAAGTCTCCAAGTTGAAAGGAAACTTTGAGTTAACATTTAGATCTACATCCCCAATCAGATGTAAAACTGAAAGCAGCTTATCATCTGTTTTACAAGTTTAGTTGACCTGTCCCTGCATGCAAGCAACACACTTGCTTTGTCAGTAACCAAAGAACAGCCCTGAAGGACATTATTTTATTCTTCTCAAAATTAATTTTCCTTGTAATATATCAAAGATGAGATTATCAAAGTATAAAAGTGCTATAAAAGTATTTCAGTGCTATCAAGTTATTGACTACTAAAGGTCTAAGAGTAATCACACAAATTTTTCTAAAAATTACTTTTCAGCAACTTTGCATTTGTTCTTTTTCATTTTCTGCTTTACTTACGTTTTACTATTTTTCATTTGTCCATAATGTAACTTGTATTCACTATTCATGACATAAAAACAAAATATGGGAAACTCTCATCTTATTTCTTTCCATATTCTCAGTTTCTGTGTGCAGATTTTGACAACCATCTGCTTAGATTAGACTTCACCTCCTTCTCCCCTTCATCCCTGTCATAATAAAATATTGACAGAAACAATTTCTTCCAGGAAAATAGAAAGTTAATAGATAAGTGAAAACTCTACTTGGTTTTTCATTAAAGTCCTGATGTACTCTCACAACCTGTGTTGTATTTATTTCTATGATCATCTGAAGCTGTGGAAAATTAAAAGGTAAAGCTCCAACCCAAACACTGGGTTTCACAATGGGATTCAGAATATATCTAATATTCACAAATTACTGTAGAGCTTTTGCAAATAGCAAGGAATATGTCTGATGAAAATCTCCAGGTGCAATAAATGTAGCGTAAGAGGAGGCTCTTTAGCAGCAGCTAAAAGGGACAAATGACAACATTGCCCACACACAAGTTTATGGAAATGAGAAAAAATTCATAAGACCGCCAGGCTTTACTCGACTTCAGTATTTCTAAAAGTGTGCTGTTCTTTTACCTGTTCAGGCTGCAGGCAGAGGAGCAGGCCAGTGACTGTCCCCGGCCCGAGGTCTGACAAATGGCACAGACATGCAGGATGTGACACAAGAAGTCACTGCACGGGAGAGATGACAGAACAAGTCGCAAAACACTGATTGGGAAGGGGAGGGGGAGGGGGGGGGGATTTTACAGGTGGTGAAGGGGGAGGTAGGGCAGAAATGGCTGAACTTCACAGGTGCACGGAGTGGGTTCTGGGGAGTCATGTTTTGCAAAGCCAACAGCTCAGTGGTACCAAAAGTTGCCAAGATTACCCAGGGAACTGTCAGAAACACCAAATTTGGGTATGGAAGCAGCAAGCAAGGACTAGTGGGGAAAAGAGATACCATGGAATGTAAGTTCTACAGCAGGTCCCTGACTGCCACAGACAAAGCAAGGCAAGACCCCAGCCTGTTGTCCCCCACAGACCACAGCTGGCTGATGGCTGGGACAACCGAGGCAGGAGCACCTTGCCTGGCACTAGGGTCCCCTGCCAGCGCCAGTCTTGGGCTGGACACCATCAGCAACTACCCATCACCAACAGCCTTCTCCCTCAGCATTCAGGGAAGGATGCCCACAAGAAGAAACACACAGCTGGAGAGACCTTATTTTGTAAAAGTCTTCCCTTGCACTGCCAGTTCAAAATTCCGAGGGATCTGATTTGTGTCTGTTTTGCTGGATGGTTTTAGCAGCTCTATGCCATGATCCAACTTTTGATGTTCTAATGATTTCAGATCCTCAACGTTTTTGCAGTAGGTGTAGCAACCCTTATTTGTCATTCTCTACTCAAAGGATCACTTTGAGCAACAACTGAGCAACTGGGGCTCTGAGCAACCTGCTCCAGTGGGAGGTGTCCCTGCCCAGGGCAGGGGGGTTGGAACTTGATGGTCTTTAAGGTCCCTTCCAACCCAAACCATTCTGTGATTCTATGATCAAATATCTCCCCACAGCTATAACATGGCTCTGGCAACTCATACGCCCTTGACTGTTCTCTTGGCTGTGACCCCAGGTCTCTCTCCGAATGGTGTATTTCCAGGATTTCATCTCACGTTTTGCAAGTGTGCCCTACATTCTTTGTCCTCAACCTTGCAATCTTGCATTTGGCTGTTTAAAAAAAAAAACCACTAGCATTTTTCCCAAAAGAAACACCTTAGAGAGCAAATTAGACCACTCTATATATATGAGCTATCTTCATAATTATTTACTGTTCAATCAGCTGTAGTGTCATTTGTACATTTTCTCAGTAATAAGTCCATATATTTTCTTCCAGATTTTTTGCTGATGTATCTAATAGCACTGGAACAAGTCGGTAAGGATTCTCATTAGAAACTTCCACAGCAGATAATGATATAATATTGCATAAAGTACTTTTTGCCACCTACTACTTTAGCAGTGTGACTGAGCACCTTAGTCTTTTAAGGTTGTTTCTATTAACCCCGTGTCCAACTTCTAAGAAGTGCTGAATTTAAGAGAAAAAACTCAGATTATGAATCTATCTAATAATTACAGTATTTAAATGGCTAATAGAAAGCTTAAGAGACTTTGCAAATAATTTTTATACTTGGAAGCTGATGTTAATCAGGTGAACTTAGTGAAAAAAAATTGATTAAGCTGATTAGCAAGAATCAGATGGGGATGATGCTAACAGAGGTAACTTGTAAGGAATATAGTTTCATACTGGTTTCAGAAAATGAGAGAGAGAATTAAATCAGCTTCTCTTGCAGCCCTTGTTCCTGAGAAAGAGAAGAGGCAGCAGAGAAATAAAGGAAGTAACAAGAAAGACAAACAAATTTGCTGTAGCTATTTTACAAAATTTGATAAGAAAGCAGTATCATTTCTCAATTTCTCCTGTGTCCTTTGTCCTTGTTTAAAAAGGTACCACTGAATACTAAGCTTAAAGCACTGAGACAGCCTAAGTTGTAATTAATGGCTATTAGTGCGTAAAATAAATAGATACTTCCATTTTACTGGGCATTGCAGGGTAGAAATATAACCAAATATGGGTGCTACTAATTGACTAATTAAAATCTTAATTTCTGGAGTTCTGTGTAGTGTGATTGAGTATGGTTTTTAGTTGGATGATAGTTACTTTAAAAACCTTTCAGTTATGCTGCACCAATAATTTCACAATATAAATAGATGTTAAGGCCAAACATTATTATTTGATCACATCCTCAAGTATTCATATAGAGGAAAACTGTTCTACTATTATTCTAGGAAAATAAAACATTGGTATAGTCTTCATAGAAACAACAAAGTTTTAAAATTTTCCCATGCAACAGAAGTAATGTATTTTTAGGAAAATGTTTAACAATTCTTGAGTCTCTTCCAAAGATTAACTCACAAGCTCTGAAACAGTAGTGTTCAAGAGCATAGATAAAAGTGTGTAATAAGATGCTTAATCACTGGATTGAGTGCAAACCTGAAGGCAACTTTTATTGTGGAAATCCTCTTGCCTTTCCATTAAATTTTCTCTCTTCTGAGCAGACGGGGAAAGGGAGGAGGAAAGATTATTACTGATTTAATTAAGCTACTAAGATTACTGGTCCCATCCATTGGGAAATGACAACTTTGAGATTGCGAATTGGATGTAATCATCTCACCTCATTACTATTTTTGTCATGAAAATAAATTAATTTTGTATATTTTCTGTTCTCATTACTATACTTGTCATAAGAGGAAACTATCAAAATTCTAATAATACCTGATGTACTTTGATAATTATGGGACTATGCTCCGCAACTTTGACATTTTCAACCCTGTGCTTGATTTGCTGGCTATTCCACTCCCCCCTGACAGGTTAATAAAGGCTGTAAATATGGAATCAGCCAGGTAATTTTCTACAAAATGCAATATCCCCATTTTATCCCTTTCCAATTTTCAGCTATAATTTTGGGGGAAAGCAAACAGAAAATCAAGCTGAACTGCACTGCTATTAGTGCACTTGAAGGTATCAGAATTTTTGTTGTGAACTGAAGTAAATTATATAATAAATGTGAAATATTATCTCTGGACATGGAGTTTACATTAAAATCCAAGGATTATGCTGTTTTTCTGGAAGCAGGTTCTGCTAATGAAACCTAACCACAGTTCCATGGGTTACAATAAAAAAAAAAAAAAAAGGTTTTCTGTGTTTACACATGGAAACATTGTTTCAGTTGACTAGAGAGAACATCTTGGAGAGCAAAATTTACATCAAAACCAAAATATAAAATCAGAAGCTTCAAAACAGAAAGTTATATGCTGCTCTTAACATTAAGCTCCAGTCTCCTGTGCCTAGACAAAATAATTAAAACTGGGAACACGGATTTTTCAGAAAGCGCTCTGAATGCCTGGGAGAACAGCCCAAAACAAAGAAACACAACAAGTTAGGTACACATAGAAAAAAAACCTTGTGTCCATGGTCAAGAGAAACCTACCTTCCTCACTGCTAGCCCAACAGATCTGCTTTACTTCTGTATGGCTGCTGTGGTGCCGCTGCTGTGTCTGCTCCCTGTCCAGCTGCCTTCATTCTTCCTCTTCTTCCCCATCCTGATAGTTGGAAGCCAGCTGCTGCCAGCATAAGGGTGACAACAGGACTGGTCATCCGTTTGTTTCCCACAAGGAAGCCTCCAGCAAACTGCTAACGCTCACAGTTACGTGGCAGGGGCACAGGAACCAGTGACATGCATCTCACATTGCTTTCTCCAAAACCACCTGGAGAACAATGGTAGGTATCTCTTCCTCCTCTCCAAAGGCTTTTTGTTCCATGAGTCACATTATTCAGCCTCTTCTTTGTGGACCTGTGGCAGAGAAAATGACATGAGACAGGTTTAGGTGTCAGCAGTGTTCCAATAACATCACTCATTTTCAAATGAAGCAATTTTCAATTCTTGAAATCAGAAGACCTCTTAGTTGTTTTTTCCTTCATTCACAAGCTAACACAGAACTGAGAAAGGACCAAAATGATGATAAATAGAAGAAATTCTTCAAAAAGATATCCATGTTTTCCTCCAACAATGGCAAAATCTGCCACTTATTAAAAGGATGCAAAGCTGTGCTTTGAGTGGTAGCATTTTCAAATCTACTTTTCATCATCCCTACCTTTTTCAAAATGTGTTTGTTGACCCTGGATGAAGGCATAGGTACACTGATTCATGCATTTCTACCTCTAGCTCTAATTTTGTAATTTGAAAGTCAAAATTACTTACAGCTCCTGATGGTACTTATGCGACTGTCCTTCTCCTTCCAGGGCTCTGGGTTTAGTAGGAACGTGAAGCTTATGCTGAAAACCTTCCACTGGCATCCAGTCACGTTATTATACCAGCTGAAAGCCTTGGTTCAAGTTTTCAAAGCAGTTAAGGGATCAAGCTCCAGCTACATCAGAGAATGCATTTTGATCTATAAATCACAGAAACAGTGATATTTTTCAGGGAACACAGAGAGTGTAGATCACAAAAGCCAGAACAAAGCATGCAAGAGCCAGGGAGAATGCATTTTCTCTCTAAAGAGACGTAGCTCTGAAGGGATCCTATGTCTTTCAGAGTACACTAGATAGAGCAGGTCTGATTGCCTTTCAGAAGCATCATATGGCCCCATTTTAAGTGTCAGAATGTATTTTTGATCTCTAGCTCGATAATCCTCCCAGAAGACCTCACCAGCTGCACTCACAAACTAAAAATTAAAATCCCTAGTCCTCATAAAGTTTTGGACTCAAAAAGGCAAAAGCATCAAAGCCTTCATAAATTTTATGAGTCATTATAATGTTATGAGGGTATATGAAGCCAGGTGCTACTTCTCTATCACCATCTTTTTGATCAACACCAACGAGAAGTTTCTTCCTAGAGCCTCGTAAAAAATGGGACATCTTGGAGGTCAGAAATAAGAAGTTACTCAGTAAAAATAACACTAGTGAGCAGAAGAATTGGACAATACTCATTAACTGATAAAAGACCCAGGTGCCAAGATGCTATTTCTAAAATCTGCTTGGCACTTAAATGAAAATATTATTACAGAATTTGACATCACATTGCAAGCAACCACATGAAGCTGCCTAGGCATTAGGGCACTTGCCGTAGCACAGAGGTTTTGAATTATATGAGTTTGAAGCTCTTATATTCTTTAAGGATGTCCCAAAATTAATGTAGATGTCCCACCAGTCTAGAGTTTTCCAGCACGTATTCTCTAATTATGAAATTTACAGCTTTCAGCAAATGTCTGTAATGAAAGAGAAAATTCTGAAGAAGATAAGGGTTATAGAAACAGCATCACATAAAAATGATGAACATGATTACTTGTAACCACTGAAATAATTTCTATGGAAAGGACTCCAAGTGGCTAGAAAAATCTGATAGTAGAAATTAAAAAATATGGCTAACTATTTTTGGTAGATGTATAAGTCATTTAGAACTTTTAAATTAAATTAAACAAGTCTGTAGAGAAAAAAAAACTAGTTCCACTGAAATTTAAAGCACTATTGCTACTGACCTTAATAAAGTCACTGGGTGTCTAACATGGTTCTGCTGTGTTGGGCTTATTATTTTGTCTAGACAAAAGGCAAGATCATATCTGTAAGTCACATAACAGTTTTGTATCTGTTAGGGAACAATAGTACTAAGCAAAAAGATCAGAGATAGATTGCAGCAGAGATTTAGTTTCTTCTCCACGTGACCTGTGCAAGAGAGATATACATCTATCACCTCATAGAAGAGACTTCCTATGACTCCAATAACAGAAATAATTCTCATGAGTTGTACTTTAGCTGTCTTTAATGAACAACGTTTCATTTTAAGCAGTTGGGAAATTCAGAATTTGCAGGCGGGATTGTGCTGCTCTCTTAAGTGTTCTGAACAATCAGAAATTCATTAGCAACCTCCTTTTTTCTCCAGTACCTAAAAGTTCTGAGGCAAGTATTAAATACTGCTATTTTAAAGCATTCAAAGAAAATTGACGATGTGTTCCATATTTACTAATTCACTAAATTTTCGTGGTCACTGGAAAGCAGATGTCAGGGCTTTCCTGGTAATGTAAACATCTGTGTTAGCTATAAATAAGTAGAACTTTTCTAATACAAAGAAAATTATGAAGGAACAAGTAAAAAACCTTCAAAGAACTTAATAAAAATTAACCTGTTCGAAGCAATGTATTTCTACAGAGGTGATCTGAATACTAATTCTTTCCAGGAGATCTAAGGAAGCCTCGGGCTATATTTCCAGACAGTATATACCAGAAAAATAACAGTTACATAAATATGTGTAGATTATTGGTGGTTGCCAAATAGATTCATTTGATATTTTTATGATCCAACTGTTTTCCATTTAGCCAGCAGACACTGATATTTTTGTACTGCAGAGAAAACCATAACAGACCAAATATTTTATACAGTAAAGCTGTTCTGCCCTTAAGGTACAGAGTTTTTCCATATTGTTTCCATTTGAAAGTTTATTCATATTATGAACCCCCTGCTGACACTGATGCCTCTACTCTCTCTCTCCCTTCCCAACTCTTAAGTCAAATAGTTGGGTCAGCACTTGTACTTTTACTTTGATTATGTGAAGTCCCTGTGGACAGAAACAGTACATCCTGAAACATCTTTATTTTACGGTCTGCTGTGAGCTTACATATTTGAATGCTTAATTTACAGACATGCTCAGGGAAGTGTTGACGCAAAGAAACCAGCGATTCATACATAACCCAAATCAAAGCCGTACCTCTCGGTAACACGTGCTCTATAGCATCAGTTAAATAATTTAGAAAAAAAAAAAATCTTCCCCCAAACATCTGTAAGTAATTTAAATTAAATTTTAAAAGTCATGGCTGACTTTCGCATTATTTTGCCTTTCTGCAGTCTGCTTTTTGTTACCAAAATGACCCCATGCCCTACCCGCTGTGCTCATCACCTGAGCGATGGCGTTGATGCAGCCAGGGTGCTGCAAGCACAGCCTGAGCCGGACAGACGAGGAGGAGTCGTGGCCACAGACTTCGACTGACCAGAAGCCACATACAGCACCAAATTCCGGCCTCTGTGCCCTGTCTCTCAGCTGTGCTCATTAGCACGGGCTTGCCGTGCCGTTGGCTGCGCTCACACAACATCAATCAGCTCTTTAACAAAGGCAAATCAGCCTGCACCTGCCTGCGATGTGCTGTATGAAGTCTGTCCCATTACAGACACATCCATAACAGAAAATACATGTGGAGACTAGAGCTAGGTGCCTTTATGCAGGCAAGATTACCAACCGGAATGTTCTTATGGATTCGGGGGTCAACACAGTTGCAAAGAGGCACCAGCCTCCTCTTTGCAGGAGGAAGAACGAAGGTGATGGAGCTCAGCATGAGCAGCCTTGGTGCAGATAGAGCCACAGGGTTGCAGAAACAGACATCTCACATCTATTTAGATTATCTGGGCATTAAAATGTTACACTGTACAGCTCTTGCTCCAGCATGTGAGAAACAGCCACCCCTGTGGGCGACCCTGAACTAGAACAGGGAACGGATACGGCTATCAAATAACACACTCACCATTTTTTACTTTAAGAGGGGAATATTTTACCTGGATCCCAGTTCAATGCACATCACAGTATTGCTTTGGGAAAGAACAAGCAGTGGGGATGAAATATTTAAATCAAATATTGCTGCCAAACAATTTTTAATGTTGAAAGACACCTTGAGTTATGCTTTTTGATTAAGTTAATATTCATATTTTGTTAAACGACGTGCTCAGCACTTTAGCATTGCACAGCATGCCAGATTAAGAAATTACCAGCAAAAACATAAAGATTTTAGTGAGGCCACTGTTTAGCAAGCCAACAGTAATCCCAGTAATGATACTTTAGGGGAGTGAACAACTTACTCTCTGTGAATCAGCACTGTAAGTCATTAGAGGACACAATACAGTCTGCTAAGCATGAGCAAGGGCCAGGTAGGAAATCACAGCAAATGCAGTAGAATTTATGAACGAATTTTGAAATGTCAAGACATTCTTTCACAAGCTTTTTGATGGACTGATAAAATAGTTGAAATTTGCTGTGGATTTAAATGTTCTAATAACTGCAGTATGTCAGGTGGATTTTCACATTTGCCTTGAAGTAGACTTCGGTTATATGACTTTCCTCAAAATAAGGAAGAGTAAAATAAAAGTAAAGAGACACAGTTGACATTCCAGTGATGGAAGCAGAGTATATCTGAAGCTAATATTGATTTAAGCAGTCCAGTTTCCAGATAATCTATTTCACTGTCCTTTTTAAAACAGGATAAATCCAAATTATCTTGAATATATATATTTAACCCATACTTTTAACTCTGTATATCTCAAATTTTGATTGAAGCTGAAAAGCAGAAATACAAGACACCACGAAAAATATGAAACCATCTTGTATCTCCCTTCCTCATGAACTACCGCTGACTTCAGTGAAATTATTGCTATTGATTACTAGAAATTACTATTGCCATCTTCTGGTGCAATTGAAAATTGGAAGTTGTTCTCATTAAAACATGTGTTGAGATTACTGATGCTATCTAATGCTAAGAATGGTTGTGTTCCTTTTGGAATTGAACATGCAGTGTATAATGGGTGTGTTTTTCCCATAAATAAATAGCTGTGTTTTTCCTATAAGTAAATAGCTGTGGTTTTCCCCAAAGTTTTTTTGTGAACTTGGTGTGTACAGAACTCAAGACAGGTCTTGGAAAACAGAAAGAGAGAAACAGTGATGGCAGATCAAGCTCACTAAACTTCTGCACTTTAATAAAATCCTTTGGGGATAATTTAATCGTTTGAAATAGTCTGTTTGGCTAAACTGATAAGAATAATCAAAGTTTCTGACTATCGTTGAGAAAAAATACCATCAACCTTGTCTAGGCTTTTCAAGGATTTGAACTCTGTACCGAAATAGACATATGCTAGCTTGCACCTTAGATCGGTAATAGTCAAATATCTGATGCTAAGAACAAACGTTCATGTTTCTAGATTGAAAAATAAGAAGGAGATCTTCTGGCACATTCAAAATACCCTTGTGCAACTTTTACCCCAGTAGGGAAAAAAATAGGCCAACCCACTTAACAACAATCCACTTGCCAAAATAACTCATAAAGATAATAAAACCCACCAACTCAGGGGTTAAACCTTTTCATATAAAAAGCTGCTGGAGGTGTAATGCAAATTCCGGGGTAAAAGATATTGACACATTTTTAAGTATTTTATAAATATTGCAACACTTCAGGCTGCAAAGTAAAATGAACAAGTTTCAGCCTTGAAATAGGTCAATGAATATCTAGTCAGTAAGGATCAAGTCACCAGGGAATTTTACATTATTTGGTGGCTTTATATCACTACATATACACTTCCACTTAAGTACAGCTTTCATGCACCAATAACTTTGTGAAATTTTATGGCCTGCGTTATATACCCAAGGTGTTTTCAGGTTTTCAAATCTGCACATCTGTAAACTAATTATACAGAAGGGAAAGAAATGCACTTGCTTACCTGCTTAGGTTCAGTAGACTCATCTCAGAGTTTTCAGAGATTTAATTTCAGGACAAAAAATAAACACAGAACTTGTTCAAGAGCCCACTGGGAGCTTTTCCACTCACTGCAATGGCACTAAATGCATGATATATGCTCCTTCGTTAATAGGCAGTGCTACTTAAAGACAATTCTTAAATTATTGGAAAAGATTCAGCAATAAAAGAGGTTTCTATTGGCTCTAAGATTAAATACATAATACCCTCAAAGAAGTGTGAAGAGAAAATCACATAGCATGATAAACTGATCCCTTTTTCCTTTCCAGATCTAATACCAAACTAGAAGATAATAGAAGAAAAAGAAGAGTCATTATTATGCTTACCTAACTACAGTATATAATACCTTAATGTTGCAGATGCTCCATTGACCCAGAGCAAAGATACAATCATTCTGAATTATAGGCAGGGATTGATCCAAAACAGTTTCTCAAAAGGAGGAAATCGCAAGATATGCAAGGACTTGGCCAACTGTGACTTGTTTGAATGAGATGTGCTCAGCCCAGGTCCTTCAGTTCTCCTTGCGACATCACCATGAGCTTTGAATGGAAACTGGCTTCCCGATGTCCCACCAGCAAACCTAAAGAAGTAACCAGAAGGGTTGGCTGAACCTAAAAGTCTTCCAGATCCCCAAAGGGTGGCTTTCTGACATCTCTTTTTTCTCCAGCTGAGGATATTGTATTACCAAAGACGGTGGGTCAAGTTAGCGCATCAGGTTGTGTTCCAAAAAAACCCACCAACAACAAAACTCTTAGAAGCTCCTTATCCTATCTTTCACCTTCCTTAGTGTACCCCTGAGAAGTGCCTCTTTCCCTTCCTTTCCTGGCTTGTGCACCCTGAAATGCAGAGGGGCTGACCTGTATGGCTGAAACAGTTGCCTCAGGGAAGTGTTTCTTTGAGCAGGAGTGGAAGCAGTAAATTTCTAGAGAAGAAAGCTGAAGTGGGTCTATGCAGAATTATTGGTTGTATGGCAAGAGCCTCGCAACCTGAATTCAATTAACTATAAGACAGATAGATCTTTTACCCTCCATAAATTATGCATTATCAGGCAGCCACTTAACTGATACTCTTGAGTTTTAACCAAACCCATTGGAACTGAAGAACAGAGCAAATTTTTTTCTGGCTTTCCTTTCTTGGACACTTTTGCTTTAAGGCTGCTTCCAAATTTTATCTGTTAGCTGGCTGCATAGCTGCAAATGCATGTGCATTTGCTATTAGGTCTTGTCAAACTAACGGTTAAATCTCATTCTGTCTTGCTTGTAATTTATAATTGTAGTTGAAAGAAAATACATACAATGACTTATAAGGCTATTTTAACATACTTTACATTTCTTTTCAGTTTCCAAAATAAATTTCATTGCCTGAAGTGACCAAAAAAAAAAAAAAAAAGCAATTTTTTTGTTCCTGATGTATTAGTATTTATCTTTTCTTTCTTCTACAATTCACGTAGATTTGTTATGGCAGATACTGCACTGGTCCTGTATACCATGGATAGGAGAGTTCTCAAATGTCATCCCTCAATTCTCAGAGATCCGTCCTTTCCTCCTTTAAAACTCTAATCAGCCTGTCTACCCTGGTCACACAATAGTTTGGGGAGCATTCATCCACCAGGAAACAGGGAATGTCCTGAGCACTTGAGAAATTTTTTTTAAAGGCATTCATTTTTTATTATTGTGGAAGCAAATCAATTACTCTAATTTCAAAGTTTCGCTGGATTTGAGTCAACCATTACTATTGACTATCATCTGCCAAAGACACATCAAACAAAAATTCAAAACTCTCATGGATGCCAAATATTTTGGCAGCCATCCACCAGTCTCTAATTTTTCATAGCAGTCAGGGTTTTCTGAAGTTAATCAATTAAATACACAATTACTTTCAAATAACAGTAAGCCAATGTCTTGAACCCTTCAAAGCAGCACCATTGAAACTGAAGACAGCATTGCTGGAAGGGGTCTCCAAATAGTCCTGTCTCAGCAAAGGCTACTGTGGGTGGATCAAGACTCTACTGAGATGGATACTTTGCAAGTTCAGAATGAAAAGGTACTTCCTGCCCAGGGTTCAGATCTTTAAAAAGTATATTATTTTCTGTATTGCGGACACTTCATTTTCCGTGAAAGAGGAAAAACTGGCTACCTTGCAATACATTTTCCCCATGGTTTTTCAGTAGAAATAGATGTTTCCCAGATTATGTGGTTTAACTGTCTTCTTGATTCCAGCACTGGTACTGCAGGTCATTTTAGGAAAGTATTGTTACATACTTAATTCCCAGGTTGCCCACATATAGAAAGGAAAAGAATTATTGTCTAAGTACCTTGAGATCTATGGCTAGCAAGTGTTCCTTGTAAGCAGTTATTATTTAGAAACAATAGTGGAGAGTGTTTAAAAATAATAAACCAAAATTTGAACACTTCTGAGGAGGGGTTTTTGTTACTCTTCACTCCCACGCATAACCAGGTATTACAGCAGCAATGGGGAGGTTTGTTTGGAGTTTTTTCCCACACTTGGTACACCATCTCTCTCTTTCCTCACCTTACACTATCTTTTCTACTTAAATTTTAAGAGATTTGTTCTTCTTACATTTTATTTATCATTTTTATTTCTTCCATTTCAATGACCCTTCCTTTGCCATTAACCTTTTTGTTGATGTAAAAGGGCACAGACTAAAGTTCTGCATAAAATAGAAGTAAATAAAAACCGTAAGTATTGTAGCAAAAATTGTCCTTGTTACTAACACACAGCATGCATTAACCAAATTTGCCAGAATCCCACTCCTTCATCAAAGTCTGGTCTAAAAATCATTTTCCTCTGCCCCTGACCAGCACACTCTCTTACCAAAAAACATGGGCAGAAACACAGTTTTCATAGCTGTGCCCCTAAGGTCTGTGAAGGAGATGGATGTTTTCCTCTCACCCCTTAGAAACCTCAGGTCTTATGTCCATTTATAAAATCAGTGATTGAAAGGAGGGAGAGGGGCTTACCAAGGCTTTAGTCATTTGTAGAGTCTAGGTGGGACTTACCATTTCATTTTACTTCACTGGTCTCTTGCATTAAACAGACAAAGACAACTAAAGTGAACAGAAGAGCAAAAAAAGTTAATGTTGTTTTGTTTTTCTGGTAAGAAAGGGCTTACGTAGCTTTCCAATACCCTTATGAAGAAAGGTCTTTAGGGTGCTTAGGGCATGAGACTGAAAAGAGAGAGTAAACTGATGGGGATTTGGTAGAAATTTGCTAGAACACATGCACTGCCCCCTCAACATCTTCCTATTCTCCTCTGGTGTCCATGTGTTTGCATCTTGGCTTTTCTATTCATAAGAGTTGCTTGAGGAGACAACAAATGAAGGAAGGGAAGAAAAGAAGTCATAGTACCATTTGTACTCAAACAAAAGCAGATTTCCATGTGGGAAAATGGGAAAAACAAAGGCATTTGGGACCTGAAAGACAAGAAATTATTTATATACCTGTTGCCGCATGTTCCTCCTTTCTGTGACTGTGTTGTAGAGGTTTCTTATGCTACTGAATAGATATCAGCTACCTCTCAAATTGCCCATTCAAAGCCTTTTCTCATTAGTGCTCAAAACTCCTGAAAAATAAGTTTTGTGAAGGCATGAAAATATCTTGCTAAATTGGCTTGCTCTAGAGTTTGAAATTTGATTGGAGAATATTTCACCATTCTTATCACTACAAGCACTATTTTGTACATGATAATAATAAATGAAAACAAATCCTCTGAAGTATCTTACATTACAAAACAAATAGTAGCCAAGTATTGTATAAATACAACCTGCGTGGTCTCTACTTCATAAAGAAAATTCACGATAGTAAATTCAGACTAAGATTAGCTTGTAAAACATCTGGAAGAGCATGGATTTTTGCTGTGCATTCAATAGTTGTTTCTATCTGTAAAAATAACTTTTTTTTTGCAAGCTTTTCCAGCTTTATTTTTCCTGAAAATCCTATAATCTTTATCATAAGTAATGTTGCATTCAAACAAATTCTTAGCAAGAGAATGATAAATATTTTCTGTATTATTATATTGCTAAAAAAAAAAATACAATGTTTATTGAAAAAAACATGACACACAGAAAGGCAGCTACGCTTCCAATAATCCCAGATTCCATTTTGTGCATAGAAATTCCATTTTGTGTAAAGCCTTGTGAGTTTGGCTTGTTGGGGAGGGGTGGGGGCGGGTGGGCATGTAGACTTTTTTTTCTATGAACAAATGTAATATGGATACACGAGAAGTCTCACATTAAATTTTGTGAAACAAAGGTTGTTTTCTTTGTTTTTTTGGTGGTACAGTTATACGTGTATTTGCAATGTTATCCAGCTTGTGGTACTGGAAAATGATATTATTATGTAAAGCAGGCTTATAAACAGACATGAATCCTTTTTATAAGAAGGCTTTGTAGAACAGAAAAATATATAGTGTTTGGTGCAGAAAAAAAAAATAAAGGAAAATTTCTTGCCATGTTGTCACTGTTGATGCTACCTCCCATAAAGAAATATTTTTATTGGGCAATATTTATTCAGTAAGGTAAAACTTGTAAGTAAAATACATCAACAGTTTCACTTTAGATATAAATATTAACAACTAGTAAGTACCTGGCATCATGGGAAGCAAAACTGAAGCAGCAATAATCAGATGAAGTTGCAGAGAAAATAAACTACAAGAGAAGACAATGAACAGAAAGTTAACATTCACTATAATAATTAAAAAAAAAATACAACAAGTCAAAAAGAGGGAGGAAAAGAGCTCATTTCAATATGAAACAAGCACAGATGGTTCAAGACTGACAATATCAAGTGCATCTTTAGTGGGAATAAGATCTATGTGTGGCAAATTTCTCATCACTTTCGGTCCAAATTTTTCTCTTGCGGGGCCATTTCCACAACCATAAGCTTATAAAGAGTTTGAGGTATTTTTCATTGAAAAAAAAAAAAATGATTTCTCACAATATGACATGATTCTCCAATCAAAGAAATTCGTGTTCATGGTTGTGCTGCTATGCCTTTCCACCACAGCCTCAGAAATAGGGACAATCTGTTTGCTAGATGGGGATGGGAAAAAAACTCCACACACTAGAAAGTAAGAAAAAACTCCAAACTTTTTGTTCCTGTAACAGTTTCCTCATCCTCTATTTTTTAATGTCTTTCTATACTCACTGAACTTTCACAGATCTGGATTCTCCTTGGCTGGTTGCCCAAAATGCCAGTAATGCTACGAGCTCATTGCTGTTCACTGCAGAAGGTTTTTTGCCTCTTCTACAAGTAATGCAAGCTCTGTTTTACCCTTCCCTTCCTTCCTCTGTCTGAATCCTTATTCCCTCCAAAAACTTTCATTTTGGAAGTACAGTGGCTGTGCATTTGGGATGTTACCATGTACATTGCATCAATCAAAGAGGGGACCAGGGATGGAATTTTTGGCTGAGATTTATTTTCTCCTATTGACTGTTCAGGAAAGTTGGCTGGTTTGGGAATGGTTTTCGCTTTGTCCTCACCAGGAATCCAAAAGATCAGCTTGGACAAAATTTTTCTGCTACAATGTGGGACCACTGAAGGCACCAATTCTATGGTAAGCTGAGGTCCTTGATATTGCTGAGATTGAGAGACAGAAAGAGAAGTCTTTCATATTCAAGTCTTACAGGCAAAGGAAACAGAGTAATAAGGAACAATGTAACTGAAATATAAAGGTAGGAGAGCAGGAGTTGCCCTCTGTTAAGGAACTAATATTGTATAAGTTACCTGCTTGTTGCTAGATGTGGCATTAGATAAAGCTCTGGGGGTTTTGGTTTCAGGTTTTATAAATTTATTTTTTATCCTCATGTGCCCAAAATGACAGCATATTGCAGGTAAAACTACACATATACTTTTTTTTTTTTTTTTACACAAATCAGTATTTTTTTCCCTTGCAGAACAAACACTTCTGCATTGAGTGAACTAGTTCCTTTCCTTTCTTATGCATAATATTCTCTGAGCTGCATGCAAATCTCCGTTAACTGTGATTACTATCAGCAAAGGATAAACCCACAACTACCAGATCCCAGGCTTTGTAGCCTACCATCACCTTCTACTTCTACAGTATTTAAAACCTACCACCCCTAAAGCACAATTGGAAGTCTAGTTTAATTAATCCTTTTCAAAAAGAAGCCATTGGTTTGTTCCAACTTGTTTCATACACTACAAAGAATAAACCCGAGGCCATTCTCTCCTGTTACCACAACATGATAGCATGCACTTACACCAAGCCATCTGGCTATCTAATTGTATCTTGTAAGCATGAATCTAAATGAAATGTTTCTGTTTGTGGATAGCACACTTTGAACAATGAAAATAGCAGATGATCATTCACCAAACTGATATTACATTAAAACTTTATAATAACAAGCAAACTCATGCTGACAAGCGCAGTCTAATAACATTCTGTCATTCATCATAATTAGGAGCTTGTGATAAATTTGATGTTCTTCTCTTGGTATATATATCCCTTTTAAATGTACTTGCTTTTCTTTTAAGATTTAGTTTTGTTTAGAGCTCATTAGTCATTGTGCTCAGACAAGGAGAACGGGGATCATAAACAGCAAAAGCTATTAACTATTTCATGCAGTTTTCAAACACAACAGAGCACACTAAAAGAACATATCAAAGAAAACACACAACGATTAAAGGTACATATTTCCCAGAGAAAAAGAAAGACTACATACTTAAGGTTATAAAGGGTTGATGTCCTCTTCTTAGTATAGAAACTGAATAATTTGACAGAGTATTCAAATATTTTGTAGAACTAGTTGTAGATTATAAGAGAGATTCCACCCCACTAGGAGGCATCAGATGTTTTCTTCTACATTGTCCCATACCAACCCACCTGGGACACATCCCTTGGAACCACCAGTGTTAGTTATCTATGAGTTTAGGTAGTCCTATTAAGCATAACCCAGAAAGAGTATCCTCAGCAAGTCTTAGGATGGCTTTTAGGAAGTACTGTTAATTATAAGTGGTAAGAATAAAGTTGTCGGAAATATTTTGAAGATATATTCTCAAGCTATGAAATTAAATAAAAAAAAAAAAGTAAGAAGAAGGAGAGAAAAAGAGAGAGAGAAAAGAGAGAGAGAACAATAGAACAATATTATACCCAATCTACAAAAGCTGAAGAATCTGGCTTGTGAGGGAGACACAAATCCCTAGTCTGTTGGGATCCAATCTTCATAGACTCAATTTTCATGCTGGATTAACTCCTGATGATGACTTCAAAAGGACCAGGTTTTCACCTCAAGTGTTCAAAGTGAAACTGAAGAGAAAAAAGCCCCCACAAGACTCCCCAACCTGGTTTTGATGTGGAATGTGCTGCACAGGATGACTGGGACTCACTGAGCAGCCCTGATCCTCTAATCTACCTTGTTCAAAAAAAGGACTTTGAAATGCATTTTGTGGTGTAGAATTATTTGGTGGTGCAGATGATTATGTAACCTCATATAAACTTTTATGTAATTTAACATGTAACCGTCAGATTTTGTACAAGGGAAATATAGCCAAAATGTGTGGGATGTCTTATTTACAGCATCATATACATTTGCAAAGATACATCTGATGTGTACTCTGTGCACTATTCAAATGTATGCAGTTTTAGGGATAACTTAGCTATATGTTATACACATATATTATATTTTTATTCTTAAATATCTCATTCTACGGCTTTTGTGTACCTCAAGATTTCTGTATTTTAATTTCCTTGTCATGTTTAAAGCAATATATCAAGCTGAGCTTCATATTTAAGTCCAAACATAGAACAGGTGCATCTTTATGTTTTGACTAGGAAACATTAGGCTCTGTATCAAAAGCTGACTAAAATCTCTTCAAAATAGAGTACTTGTTACAGGGGAGCAAATTGCAACAACAACAAAGAATCACATTTCCTATTTTTCAGCAACGCGGAGGCAGTAATGATTCTTCTAATGGTAAGATGATAATTGTCATGTAATGTTATAATATCTTTGTCTGGAGGTGCTTTTTATTTTCATTTTTTATCACCCTTTCTGAAAGGCTACACAACCTATAAATTAGGTATTATACAAAGTTTGGGTGAGCAGAGTGTGAATGCAGCCCAAACTCAGTGCTGAGCCAGGCAACAGAAAGTTCATTTCATGTCAGGAACACATCATTGAAAATTCCAGCCAGCAATCAAATGGATGCCTAGGGATGAAACGTGATGATAACCTTGAAGATTAAATGAAGAAATGTTTCAGAACACAGTTCCACATTTTCTAATGAAATGACAAAGTTGTTTCCACTTTGGAAAGTGTTTTTGACAAGGCTCTGCCTTTGAGGTTAATGTCTGTGTCTAAAGGACAAGTGTTATGGAATAAGAGAAAAGTTAGCTCAGAAAATTACAGACCAAATGAGGGAAAACAAATGAGTAGTTTTAAATGGGTCCATAGAACAGTAAATAATAATGAATCATAAAAACAAATATTTTTTTCGCTTAAATGCTAATATCACCTTTGTCTTCTAGAAACAAGGAAAATTAATAGGAGTGACATTAATGTACTTAGATCAAACTCAACAACCAGAAGCTAGCAACGCGGTTTTTACCACATTGTAACCAAACGGGACATTTCATAGCTTTATAATTTTGCAGTTCTTTGTGCTGAACCAAACTGCATCCCACAGCTCTCCCTGTTACTGGTTTATTCTACTCCATTACCCTCGGGTGAAGCTGAAACAACCAGGAGTACAACTAGGGAAAGAACAGCGTAAGGGAGTCCTTCAGCTCAAGCAGGTGTGGTTTGTACAGAGTCAAACGGGCAGAGCTCCAAGCCCAGCTGCGTGTCCTGTCCAACAGCCTCTGCTGGGGCTATTCAGGTGCATCTTCACCAAAATGTTGCTGTGGATGGAAAATACAACCCCGTTCAGAACAAACACAATAAAATATGGTGTTCTGAGCTGACGCTCAGCTTGATGTTTCTGAAACCTCTCGCAGTTCTTTGCACCCAAGTTGTTGGCATCTGCACTCAGCATAAACACTGGTAGCTACAGGTAGAGCAATGTGCCTCCCATCCTCTGTGACTCTGGTCAACAGCATGCACAGATGTCACAAAAAGTTTCCTTTTTAGTTTAGGTTTTTTTTTTTTTAGTTCAGTTGAGTTTCTGTTCAGGTGGGAGAGAGACCATTATTTTAGAGCTGGGAGGGAACTGTAGGAAAGGGAAGAGCAGAACACAAGAAATGAGGTTTGGGGTATCACCATATTGCTGAAGAACCAAACTAAAATATTTGTAAAATTACTGCTATGATAACATCAGTTTTCACATATTTATCCCTAACTCTCTTTTCAAGCCAATATAAAGTTTACCAGCCACATGCCCTACAAAAGCAGCAATTTTCTTGTCTTAGGATTTAGAGGAATATACTCTTTACCCACAGGCCCTGACAGAACTAAATACACAGACTTGTTGCTCCCTCGTGAGGCAGGTCACCCCACAGCCAATTAACCGCAGCAACACACAGTTTCTCACTTCTTGGGTCTGAGCCCCTCCACAGACACACAGAAGCAAAGGCAGGGACTCACTCAGCCCTCTCACGTTCGTGGGGGTGGCTGGGGCACCAGCGGGGCTGATGGCCACCCCCAGGCTCTTCCCAGGCACGGTGAGGAGGCGGCGCTCAGGGAGAGGTGACCATCCTCACCAGGAAGCTGCTTAGGGTGGTCACTGCCATGACACGCGGGAAAATATCACTTCTTACTTGCCCTCTTTTATTTTTTCCTCAATTGTTTGAGTCTGTCCACTGGTAAACATGAAAATTAGGCTACATAGGTCTTTCTTCTGACCTGGTATGGGAGACCTTTATGTGTTTCACCGTAAAAGTATGATGCTATACCACAAAACACTCTCTCTGTTGTCAGGGAGATATTAAACTGCAACCCAGAAGCACATTTCACACACACTAAAGTTTGAGAATTCTCATCTAGTATGTTTGACTAAAAAAATTTTAAGTAACCATTTATCCAAGCAAACCCATCTATCAATTCAACTAGCATTCCACCTTGTTGATAAAAATGCTCCGACAGGAAATTAAAGTTATGGCCTAAAAAAAATAAAAAATATATGTTAACAGTGGTCCCAAGTTCATTATAACGCTGTTGAGTGAATCTTCCATGTGGATATAGGAGCACTCAGAGTAGCAGCACCACATTTCCAGCACAAAAGAAATTGCGTCCTAAATTCTTGCTGTGTTTTCTCACTGTGATGCCTCGGTTTACAGTTTGCATGAGAAAGAGCTCATTATGCCCCACATGATCCCAAATGCCCAGCAGAGATAAGTCTAAATCATTTGTTCTCTTTAAAATAATTTATTCATAGGTAGGAATATGAAAATGTGCCCTTTATGAAGTTTATCTGTATCTATAGCAAACACAACTTAAATTAATTCTTCATCTTCAGGACTGGGAAAGTTTGACTAAGGCATTAGGGATTTTTTATTAACCTCCATTAATTCAGTAGTCCTACCACTTTGATAACAAATAAAAATGGATGGCTAAGAAGTTTCTTCTTATTAAAAGGTGTGAGTGAGTACAATTAAACATGCCCTACATATCTCAAGATATATTACATATTCTAATATAACTCCAGGGTTAATAAGGAAGTATGTGAAGTTTATTAGTCTGTTGACTAGTCATCACGCACAGTACATCATTTCTGTGGTAGAAGGAACACACAATGACTGTTCTTAATTTCCCTCACAGTTTTGATTTTATTTTTGGCGTTTCTACCAAATTCTGAGATATCTCACTGCAATTTAATTTTAATTAGATCAGTAAATAGGATAATCACTTTCTGTTTTTCTCATAGTATTCAATGAATTGCCTAACGATCTACAAATGTTACATACTACCACATGAAAAAATATTGAAATCTGCAGGTTTTACACACCTCTGAAAAGCCCTTGTACTTCTGTTTAATTTCAATTCAGACAAATATAGTTTTTCTTTAATCTAACTATTTTACGTTAGCATCTCAAATGCTTAGAATCAGTCCTTACCTGCTTGAATTTAAAACAAAAATTCTAGTCTAAACATTTAGCAGCCTTAAGTTCACATGCTTTCAGGACCAATTCATATTTTGCTGGTGAGAAATAAATTAAAATTGCCTAGAATTTGACCATATAAACTTCTAAAAGTGAGAAATGATGCATAAAAGAACTGGGGAGAAAATGCCAGCCCACACTATTTAACATAACACAATGAATTAGGGAGAGAGGGGGAAAAAAATCCATGAAAATACATCAGATGATGCAAAGAAAATGGGTACAGTATGCTACTAATATTATGACATTGAAGAAAGCATGCACATAATGTTATACTATTTAAAAGCTAAGTCAAGATAAGCCTGCTTTATGTGTCATTTAGAATGAATAGACTATATTAATATACAGTCCATATTTTAAAATTACCTCTAAAATAAAATGAATAATTCTTTTTCTCCCTGCACAAACCAAACTCCTTTATCTGCACAGTAAAACCAGAGTACTGAGTCAGTTAAAAAATAAAGCTCCTTAGCTTAGATAAAAATTCAATGAAGAAAAATCTCTCTTGATAAAATTGTGAAAATGAATTATTTTAGTTGCTTTTGCTCCTTGCTAGAATGCTAATTATAAAAGCATAATTTAATTTTGTGAAGAGATTTGTTAAATTTCAAAACCTAATGTGAGTTCATCAAACACAAAGGCTCCCAAATGCTAGGTGCTAAATCTGAAGTTCAACCCCTTCTTCAGAACTAGGATTCTGCAGACATCCAGTTCATGACAGCTTCTTACCTTCTTACACATCTATACGTTTGTGCATATATTTTAACACAGTATTGGGGGGAGGGTATTTCTGTGATGAAATACACAATATTACAGCTATCATTAAACAGGAGCCAGCTGAATTTGTATACAATATTCAGGTAATCTGCATTTTCTGAAAACCTGCTCTCATTCTCCATGTGAGCTGCCCTGGGTTTGCTGGTCCAGCTGCCTATTCAAAGGAGGCAGATGGAGCAGGAACCATGGTGCTTGGTGCTGGGCAATGCCTTCCTGGTAGGGGACGTTTGCCTTTGTCTGCAAGTCCAAAGTTCTTGGCAAAAGCTAGCACAGACTCAAAGAGCTAAGGCAGAGGTAAATAACCCCATTACTTTTAACAAGCAAAAATACTGTGATATAAATTGCTGCAATGACCCATTCGTTCAATTTATCCGTGTTTATGCTGGAGCTTGGACTGGTCAGAAAGGTCTACTGATGTACTCAGCCCCTCCAAGGCAGGAACAACCAAGGGACTTGGCTGCTTTTACAGTAACACCCAACTTATTCAGTTTTTTTATACAGAATTTAAACTTATTAACACATGTTTTCTGAAGTGAGTATTCAAGAAGTTCTCAAAACTAAAATTCTGCATTTTAAGGAATTGAGGTTTTTTCCTCTGGTCCTTTTTTTTTTTTTTTCCCCTTGGCGGCCTTTTTCTGCCCTTTTTGACATTGGAAAAAGGAAAGAAAAGAAAATACCTCAAACCCAAATAAAGTAATACTGCATTTTCTTTAAAGGAGAGGTAACATTTTCCCTGCAAATCTCTTTCTTAAAAAAGAATAAGAAAGGTCTCTCATTTAAGAAACCTGATCCACTGAGTGGTCCATCCATGAAATCCTTGTCTCTCCAGTTTAGAGACTGAGACATCATGCGGATCACAGTCAAACACTTTTCATAAGTCCAGATAGATGACATGTGTTGCTCTCAAAATAAAAGACAATCCATGAAATAACATAGTAATTTCTTCTATTAACAAGAATATAGAACTAGATCTACAAGATTACTTCTGATTTACTGAGAGGCATTAAGATACTACAGTGATCAGAGAACTGAGTCTAATGGGTCAGCAGAAAATACTACAGCTAACGGTACGTATGACCTATCAAATTGGTATTCATGGCCCTCTGGAAAAGTGAAAACAGCCTAGTTATGTATTTATATTAATGTCTATACATTTATCCACCAGAAAGCTTCATAGAAAGTGCTCAACTTTAAGACATTGCAATTAACTCCTTGGACCCTACATGTTTTCGTGATCTTCTGGCCATCAAGGACTGCTGTTGTAAACTGAGACTGCGCTTATATTTTCCTTTTATTTTGTGGTGATTGGGAGGCCTAAAAACTTATTTGAAACTATAGCATCTTGGAGTCTCAATTTAATCTTATTGCTACACTAATCAATTTTTAATTACTTACTTTCAAGAAATACAATTTTTAAGAAGTTCATTGTTTTCTGTTTGTTTCATGGAAAGAGCTCAAATACATTGATTACCGAATCAGTTACACCTCAAATGTATCATACTAAAACCTTTGCTCTCTGATTTTTCTTGACACTATGAGGAACAGCTTGAAACTAAAGATTGTGAAAAAAAATTGTGGTTTATTTTTGTTTTTGATGGAACAAGTGACAGGCCTGATCCGTTGCATTTGACAGTTTATATCCCCATAGCGTGAGCTGAAAATCTGGTTAGGATTGAACAGATTTATCTGGATTCCCCAGACTCGTCTTTACCTTGGCGATATCAGTCTGTGACAATAAGTTGAGTTTCTCTTTCAAAACAGAGAGCAACCCTAGCAGACACCTTTCCCTTCACTGCTGCTGGCAGAAAAGCTCTTAATTTTACAGCATAAATCTTTCCCCACCAGTGAATGGGGCAAAAATATGGCAAGAAGCAGAAGGGTGTCTCTTTTGAAGGCAGTTGTCAACCACCCAAAACACCAACAGTCCACAACAGCAGAGGGGCAGCCCAAAGGGGTCTGTTCGAGTTAGGAGGGCTCGCCCAAATATAAATTATTTCTGCACCAAGGCTCTACACCCTTGTAACACCACAGACCACCATTTTGGACCTCTGCCCTGCTGCTGTTACAATCAGCGGACAGTGCTGTACATCACTATGGCATTACTATAGGTATTGCTCAATCTCCACAGTTAGGCTCTTACAAGAAGAAGAGGCAGCAGTGGGTAGGAGGCAACACAATGTCCTGAGAGCTTTGCCAACTATTGAAACGCTCTACCCCTCCAGTGAAACCTTGCCATCAAGCGCACGTGTCCATACATACATGCACATTTAATTTCCAGTTTAAGAAGTATCTGGGCAATGTTATATTTTTATTTTTAATTTTGCTTCCTTAGGATTCAAAATAGCAAGGTTCAATGCTGGAAGATAAATACATAAATGATGGGAAAAAAGTTATTGTTCATTAAGTCACCCTGGTCAAAATCTGACCTAAGGGATTATGAAAGGGTTTGTGCACTCAAAGAACTTGGAGTCTATTTAGATGATAAATTCACAAGAAACAGAGTATATATAGAATCAAGCAATCAATGGTCCCTGGAGAAAAGCAAGTATAGACAGATGTCTAAATTCAGATGTAAAAAATGGTACATCAAGTCCAAGAATTATGTTTTGGATTGCTTCAGAGAACATGGGCAGCAGCATTTACTTTTTTTTTCCTCTTAATTTTTGTCATAGAATTTGTGGATAAATGTGCCTGCCTGGTTATGGTATTACTTATAATAAATATTAGAAATTGCATATCTCTAATGTATGATATTTTACCTTGAACATGAGTAACAGTGTGCACTCAACTATTGCATATTTCCAGATTAGTGAAAATAACACATTTCTTAAGGCCACCTTTAAGACCTCTGAAAATAAAACTGAAGACAGCTGAGCAATCAAATCTGTTGGGCAACTTGGAAAATTGTGCCTGAGCACTTCTCATCCCCCACTCTTCCTTACTGTCAGTGCAAGGATAGTGCTGTTGCAGAAAAAAAGAGGAAAATAAAAAAGCAGTATACTGTTGTAATAAACATCACAGTACATTATTTTGAGAGAACAGTGAAATGCAAAGTAGCAAAATGTTATTACTCAGTTTAGAACTTTATTTTGTCATTTTAATGACTACTATTCTTGTTTAAAGATCCATGGAATCTTAAATAACTCTGAACTGCCAGAACCTCAAATTTAAGTCCCATTTTAGGAGATTCTCAGCACTGCAGTGCTCTCTAGAGTTACACTGATGAACTAGTTCATCTCTTGCCTGACACTTGACCATCGCCCAAGGAAGTCCCAGGGCAAACCTCAAACCAATCAGCCTTGCTGGATGCTCAGACATCCAATGTTAAGGTGAGTATCCAAGGTAAGGCTCTCCGTAGCTCAGATTTGGTGCAGTGAGCTCACTTGTTTATTTAGTGTTTGCATGTTTCCAGTTCCCCACCTACTGTGAAAACATTGGTAAACTTCCTACACAGCCTATTCTCTATTTACATCTTTCTGGCTCTTTGATGTCTGTCACCTTCTCCTTAGAAACAAAGATATTGATGTTTCCCTGCCTTTTCTAAAGTTATTTCTGTTTCCAGCCTATTTCCAGAGAGAAACACTATCAAGTGATTCTTTTGTGCTGCACATGGAGTATTCAAGACTGATGATAGAGGTTACGATTAAATTTCCTGAGTGATGGTAGAAGACTTTTCTTTTTGTGTGTTTTTTACTAATTTTGTATATGTTAATACAAAACAGTGAAACTTTATTTTTGGCAGCAAACCCACAATTTTTGTTTTATTTTAGTATTTACATTATTTTTATGTAAAATAATGGCATATATAAATTAAATGTAATATATATAAAGTTATTTCTTAGATCTATACCTATATATAGGTATATAAATTATTTCTTAGATCTATACCTAATATCTCAAATAATCTTTTATACTGATTTATTCAAGATATTATAAAATGGATATGTCTCTCCTTTCCATTAATGAAGTTAAAGGACAAATAAAATAATTAAAATTAATAGCAACAAATTGATGAAGTGCGTAACAAACATAGGGCACCACTGCTAGAATAAAATTTCAGGAAGACAATTTATTATGAAACCTCATAGTTAATAAGGATCTTGTTTAACAGCAATTATTTTCTTCAAGTTGCAGCATAGCCTTTTTTGCACATCAATGCAATGTAAGAGAAAGGAGAGTTTCATGGTTTTCAAAGAAGCCTAAGGATATTTCACATGGAAAGATAATCCAAATTGGGCCTAAACCTCTTAACTATCTTTCAAAGTCTCACCTTTAATGTGGAATATTTCTGGAGACTTTGCATTTCAAATTTCTAAACCCATTTTATGATCTTTTTCCATTTAAAAAAATGTTCATTTTTCCTTTAAAAGAAAGAAGGTTGTTCTAACAACAGTTATTTGAAACAAACAATAAAATCTTATGAGTAATTGTTTTTTGAGTCAGCTCTTTGCCCAGGTACTCTTTATTGGAAGCAGCCCTGACTAAACAATCCACAGGGAAATTCACATTTTCCTATAGACTGTGGCCATTTATCCTGACGTTCTAGTCCTGAGAGTTTTCTAACCTTTTCTCTTCTTCAGCCCCTCTAAAACGATTATGGCGAACACCTTCAGTGCCTCTACCTTCCCAAGATAAACTGAACTGCCTTGATAACAGACTCTGATAAGACATTTGAGATACCGGATCCCGAGTGCACACCGCAAACCTCTTCAGATCAGTTCTCGGCCCTCTCTGTTCATCTTTCATGTGAAACTTTCCCTTTCTGCCCTTTAGATGTGCTAAGCAAAGACCAGCAGTGTCACATTCATTCTCTAAAGTGTTGATTTTTGTCTCCAAAGCTTTCTTTTAATAACCTTCATTATCTCTTGCGGCAGACACTGAGGGCAAGCAGGTAGCAGACTGACTAGAAATATCTGAGATCAGGTACAGCTGCTGTTTTTTTAAGACTCAGCTCAAAGCGCTTAATCAGATGTTTAAATCCTATTAAAGTCAAGTGTTTACTTCAGTTTAAGCAGGACCTGAGCAAAGCGGTTTGTTCGGAGGAAAAATAAGGGCATGCTTTGTGTGTGTAGAACACACTTTGATGGACATCTCCTCCCTGCCATTGGCAGCAGACCCAAGGCATGAGATTTGTATTCAAACAAGGAGCAAAAGAGATTCATGCTCTTTCTCCCAGGTTTACTTCAATAATTGTATCTATGGAAGTACCTTGGGCTACTGAAGCTGATATTCACAAAGCACAGCAGGATTCATTAGGCAAGTCAACAACTAGAGGACCACACAAGTCAACGAGCACCAGGACTTTGTTACCGAAGCAGAAACTTTCTTTTACAGTGTTGAACCTTGCAGCAAAATTAAGAAAAATACTTAAGAAAAATTACACTTACTTAAGAAAAATACAACTTCTTTAGTGTACACCTTGCATTTGGGGTATAAACTTCAGCAACACAGAAAGGGCACCAGACCAACACCACAATTCTCTTAGGATTGTTGGTAAATTGTAATAGTAAAAGCCACACTCACTTAAGTTGTATTATTAACTCAATTGTACTGTTTGAATACAAAAATTACCATTGTCAAATACTCCATGACTCACTTTGTAACTGACTTAGAAAGACTTCCATGAAGTCTGCCTTGTTGAATGCGCGCTTTTCAGTTGTTCAGCAGATAGTTTTTCAAATGCTTCAGCAAGTGGTAATGCAAGTAGGCCAAATGATGCTTAATTTGGCTGGCTATGTATATCACAGGGTATTTTTTTGCCCTCAGTGCCATCAACCATATAGACATATCAAGTACACATAATTAATTAGTGGTTTACAAAAGACAATTAGATATAGAAAACTAGATATAGCTCCAATATTTAAACTACCTGAACTTGAAAAGGGCACTAGGACAGTAAGAATAAACTCAAACAAAAAATAAAAATAAGTAATTGCAGATAATTTTTTAATAGTTGTTGAGGTCTTGGGGTTTGGGTTTTTTCTTGAATGTGGATTCTGTTAATATGTATTTCCCTTCACTTATACGACAGGCACTGCTCATTTTAATGACTATTACAATTATTTATTAATTTCTCTCAAAGGCTCAAGGCACTTCCAGTGCTCGAGTTGAAAAAAATATAGGTTTGCATGCTATGGAAGACATAAGTAGATATACTGTCACAAAAAAAATTCCAATTTCATTTGCTTTGACAATTATTAATCCTCCCTCCCTTCCCTGTGTTCTGAGTAGCCATCTTTACACTACCTCATTTTGGTAAATAAGTGTTCAGAATCATGCTTAGTCAAAATGTTCTAATAAATATATATCCATGGACAGGGCCTTCATGACATATCAGTTTCTCCTACTCTTTCCTTTCACTTTTTTTTTAATCCCCAATCTCTGCTTTACATCCTCTCTTTAGTAAAAATTATGCTGCTGCCATCCATTGGGAGTTTGGTCAATTTTTATACTTCCTTACAACACTAAATGTTTCATAACGGTTAAGTTTTCCCTATGATACATTGATTGGTTATTCTCACTAGTCCCCTGTATAAAACCAAAATCAATATCCCTTTCTGACTGTTCTTTAACACATTCATAAATAAAGGGTTATGCCTTCCTCTGACATGCATGAACTTCCTTGATTTATAGCAGCTTAAGCATCTGGGAAAAATCATATACCATTAACCTAGGCAAGTTCAGAAATTTCGTGCTGAGATTCTACAGGAGAAAATGGGGGGGGAGGGGGAAATTCCATTTTTCAGTGCTCCCTGCACTCTCAATGCAGTGCAGTTGCAGAGATTTGGTAGCCTCCATAAGGCCTTCAAGCTAATATATTGGGTTAAAAGAATAAAAAACAAAAAAGAAAACAAAAAAAGCCCAGCCTTTTGATGCAAGCAACTAGGGATGCACATTCAGGTCCCTTCCACATTACTGTGAAAAGCATTTGAGAGTAACACAGGGCAAAAGAGGATAGGCCTGAGTTGATTCCTTAAGTTCTGCCTTTTTACAACCCCCCCACCCCACCGCAAAAAAGAACCTGTCTTGCTCACTCTTTTCTCCACCCTGCGAAGCCCTACATAGTGCCAGTGAACACCCTATGCCAAGTGTGGTAATAAACCAAGACCATCTCCAAATGACAAAAATCACCTGGCTTTCCAGTTCAGTGAACTGTCGCCCAATAAGCACAATAATTTGCATGATGACTAATAGAAATTCAAAAATAAAAATTTCATACATATTTAATGGCCACCCTTTCCATCCACACCACAGAGTTTTGTTTCTCTGTAGAGTGGGAAGAAATTGCACCAAAAAAAAAAACCAAACCCACAAAACAAACAAGACCATGCCTCAACATAATAATGATCAACTGCTTTTCAAGAAGCAGTTTTAAGAGAAGATGTAGAAGAACATGAGAGCTGGGAAGTATTTACTACAGAATATAAATCTTCCTTAAGCAACTCCATCAACAGATTCCCTTTGCCATTAAGTTTCTGATTTAAACTGTTTCTGTGCAACACCACAGAATAAGCATTAGGTAAATGCTGCCATAAACAGGACTTAAAACTCACTTCCACAAAAGAGTTGAACTAGAAAAATTACTGTGTAAATTGTTCAGTTTGTCCCAATTCTGTATTCCAAACAGCATCTTGAAACTTAAAAAAAAAAAAGAAAAGAAATTACATGGAGTTTTTTTGAACACGTCTGTCCCTTCCTTTTCCCCACTCATTCACCTAAGCAATCATCTTACACACACTCATTTCTGAAGCTGAGACTTCTACAAGAAAGCAGGAATGAGTCACACAGAAGACACTTTGCTGGCAATATGATGGAATCATTATTACCGTCTCAGTGACACTCCAGTAAGGCCATTGCTATTGAAAGTCTAGAGATGATCTCACTGGTCATCAATTTATTTAAAGTTGGAGCATTTTAAAGTACTTGAAACGTTGCTATTCACAGTAAAAGATTTTATTCAAGTGTAGTTAACTGTAAAATCCCAATATAACTTCCTCAAGAAGTCATTTTGGTAATATTTTAATTTTAATTAAGAACTTTATCTCAAATACCAGCACAGGATTTTACAGCTTTGAAAAGTTGTGTTTATATGTATGCATCAGGTTTTATTTTCATATATCTGTCAGTCTAAGAACACCAAAAACCGTTTTATTATCAGTATTAATGGAGATGATTAATTTAATAATATTTAAAGAAAATGACTGTGACATTTAAAACAAAATTATCTATAGGTGGTCAAGAATTATATTTTTGCACTGGATGATAAGTCCTCACTATTTAATGTCATTCGTATAAATAAAGGTAGTTGGGTTATTTAAGGAAAGGAGGTGCAGAGGAAGAGGCTTCAGCTTATTTCATGGTGGATTATTATACAATGGGAAAAAAATGCAGCTCTTTTACAAAGACTAGTTGAATTTAGTTGATTAGACTATCTGAAGAACTCTTTTTTAAAAAGCCTCAGCCAATTGTTTCATACCAACAAAATGCAACAGACCCTATTAATCCAGTCAAGAATGAACTGTGGTCCAGCTGGATATTAAAAAAATGACTCTGCATATTTGACATAATAAATAAGGACAGAGTACAAATTAAAAGTGTTTGACTACTAATAAAACAATCTAAACCTCAAATATTGTGTTTAATAAAACTGGAAGTTCCAGTAAGAACCACTGTCTTCCAGAAGCTGGTCATTGACCGAAATTGAAAAGGCTCTGTACAGTGTGGGAACTTTGCTGATCTCTGCTGATAAAAGATATTATTTAAAATTATCCTAAAACTCTATTAAATTAATAAGAGTTAGGGGTCAGGGGGACCCTTTCATTCATTATTTACCACATGAACCAGGGGCTTGGGGCTGTACAAGTCACAAAGGAACAGTACTGATGCATATAGCAACGGAATAGATTTTGGGCACAAAAACAGGTCTCCAAGTTTGGAAATATATATCTCTCAACCAGCAGGTTTGCTTAAAAATAACTCCCTATCGCATCCGTCAACTCCTCTTTATGTAACTTGCACACGAACACAGGTAACTTGCAAAACAGAAAGTGCTTTTTAAATTATTTTTTTTTTTCCTAAATCTTGTTGAAGCCGGTGAAGGCAAAAGCTGATGCTGAAACTTGGGCAATCTCCTGACACTAAGTAAAACTGCAAATAAGAACAAAGAAATGTAAATGGGCATGTTATTTTCAGTTCATTTATTATAACATTTTAGAAGTGCTGCATAGGGTTGGGTTTGTGGTTTTTTTTTCCCCACCTGCTTTGAAGTTTCAGGTTTTGTTCTGAAGGTGGTTCCCACCCAGGGATTGTCCTCCCCTCGCCACTTCCCTTCAGACCGATCCGCCCCTGCTGTGTCAGCAGCACATGAGCAGTAGCTTCTGAAGCTTCCTGTAATTAAGTTCACCTTGTTGTATTAGAGGTAAACATGTTCAGACTTATTTTGTATACATTTGGGAAATAATAGCTTTTTAGAGTCAACGGTGAGAAGCAACTTGTGCTACTAAAATAAACCGTGGCGAGGACGGAGTCTTGCAGTGCTTTTACAAGCAACAAATTCCCTCGGTGTTTTGGTATTTTTTATCAGAAAATAACAAACATTAATTTCTGTTGTTTTGCATCAGAGCTAACATAAGTTTACAGTGTTTGCATTTACAGTGTATTGTTTGTGTGTGCAGAGGAGAGGATGCAGTTGACAAAAGCCAAGTACATCGTTTCATTTCAGACTTCCTTGGGCACCTTGTCTGGACTCTGCTGCCTTTCCACAAGGTTTCTGGTCCCTCCTCAGGTCCCCTGTCATATTTCCCATCCCCATGAAAGAATTTAAGGCCCCCTAGAGGGCCTTAAAGTTGCAATAGGCACATATGTTTTGGTCACTGGTTCCTACTGGGACTATGTAAACTATTACAGAGTAATTTTCTGGCAAAATTTCATGCATGGAAAAAATACCAGCCCATGATCCTTCAAGGGACAGAAACCCTGATGTTTCACACCATGACAGAATAATTGACTAAGGAAAAACTATGCGTGTGTTTCAGTCATTGGTGTTTTCTTCACCCCTAATAGGATGCTAATACATAATTCATAGCCAGGTAATAACAGCCTGATGTTGCCTCTTGCCAGCCAGGACACAGAGTTCAGCAGCCAGACATTTTTGGCATCATTTCAGCCTCAATAAAGAAACGACGAAACACCCATAAACAAAACACGGAGCCACCCAGCCTGACAAACTGGTGACCCTATGGCTCTGCCAGTCCAGCACGCTCACAGAGCCAGCAATGGGGTCCTGCAATGACATGCCACATCCTGCCCTGTCCCCTGTGATGCCAAGCAGTGGCATGTCACCTCC
>JAOQGH010000032.1:10313283-10328213 GCA_025769975.1 Gallinago jamesoni
CCAGCAATGGGGTCCTGCAATGACATGCCACATCCTGCCCTGTCCCCTGTGATGCCAAGCAGTGGCATGTCACCTCCACACAGGCAGCTCTGGGTCGGTCCCATCTTTCCCAAAAGTCGCGATTTATGCCCCCTAGATGGCAAACACTGCATTGGCTGTGCTGCCCAGGTGGCAAATAGAGCAGAGAGCCACCCCCAGCTTTCATATTTTCTGTGGAACTTTCTTTTTAAAACTTCTGTGAAAGGAACAACTTCATCTTCATTAAAGCTAGCCTTGAAACAGCGACTAATGGGAATGCTCAATATTAAGATCCTCCTTTGGGGACAGATTTACACTCCAAGGCAAACCACACAGGCATTTAAAAGATTTTCAAAACCAGGGCACAGAAGGCTGAGGAATCTCAGCATCTGTGAGAATCTGACTCCAATTTGTAATGCAGAGATCACTTAAAACCACAGCCTCTATTCAGGAAATTAAACGAATTCTGACTCTTTGGTGTTCAGCTGGCTTTAAAGGAGGCTGGAAATGACACAACAGGACTGAAGAAGTGGAAGGAGAGAGAGATACAAAGAAAATATGCAAGAGGAGGGTAATAGGTTTAAAGAAAAAAGAAAAAAAAACACAGGTTTAAATACAAATGTACTATGAAATGTTATTCCTGCTTCTTCTGTTACTTTGTTGGTCTTGTTCCGGTACGTGTTTTTGTAGACAAGGAATGCGTTGAACCTTTTCGATCCATTCACTTTTAATAGTAGAAGTAATTTTCTCAGGTGGGCATTGAACAGTTGCAATTACAGTTTATTCTGCCAGAGAAATTCTCCTAAGACACTAATGGTAAGAGACAGAGTAAGGAATAACAGCACAGCACGTCTCCTAAGCTTGATACCAGCAGCTTTGTGGAAGACCCAGAGACACCAAATGGTATTTTTCTGTGGAAATCTCAGGGTGTTTTATTTCAAATGCTCTTTAGCTGAGGGTGATGAAGAATAATGAAAATATTCTAACTGTGGTCATGCAGCTACTGCCATTCTCATTCACAAGATCCATTTAAGTTCTAGCACAGTTGTCTTTGAGCTAGCAAAAATCTAAGAATTATCTTTTTCAAAGTTTTCACAGTCTAGTTTTCATTCCCATTCACTCCATGGCTGCTTTAAAAAAAAAACAAAACACAACAAACAAGCAAACACAAAAAAAAAACCCTAATCAAAACCCATCATACCTAGTAATTAGACTATTTCTTGTAAAACACAACTCTAGAAGTCCCTGTCTCTCTTATTTAACAACAGACATCATATAATTCATGACAGGTGACTCCTACAGACAGGAATAGTAGCAAAAAATTAACTTTTTTTTTTAAACAGTTGTTTTCTTTGAGCTCACTGATGGCAATATACCTCTTCAGAAAGTTCTGGTAGGCTGGATTTTCTTTTTTGTTGGTAATGTTTGTTGTTTTTACTTTATCAACATATTTCAAGAAGCAAAATTAATCTTTAAAACTCCTGGCAGGTGTTTTTTTCACTGATGAAGCAGTTGTTCATAAGTATCTACACCTACTTAGAAGTGGATTTGTATTTTTTTTTAAGTAATTTCTTTCCACACATCTGCTAAAAGGTTCAGAATATAAGCAAACTGCATGGAAGACAGGAAAAAGTACTTTTTTTTCTTTTTTGAGAGGAGACTTAAACAAAGGGAAAAATATAATTCCTTCTATTTGGACAGTTCATAGAAGGTCACCTTATCTCTGCAATATTATTTGGCTTTGGTTTGGTTGAACTTTCCAAGCATCTTTATGATAAAGAAAATAATTTTGCCATTACTAAAGGTCACTGACCTGACAGCTCAGGGTCTCAGGAATTGTCTGAGTTGTCTCAGCTTGAGCCGGTTTTAGCCTTTAAAAGAAAAAAAAAATTGTAATAGCAACTGTCTGGTGGCCAGGTAACTCTTGTCTAAATTTGTTTTGGATTTCATCTGGTTTATAGGTATAATGATGAGTTATTCAGGGTGGACTGAGTCTATGTTACTAGAATAAAATGAGGTGGGGAAGAGAGCATGCGCGCAGGACGGTACCGAAGTTGCAGGGGTACTGACAGAAAACTCGGCTCACTACAGGACACGCAGCCTCTCATTGTTCAGGTAAAACCAGCTTTAGAACAAAAAGGGAACATTTTGGAATCAATGACACAAGCAAGGAAATAAGCTGTGTTAAGAAAACTTATAGAAATAAAGCCCAAGCAGACCCAAGCCCACTGAGGAAGGAACTACCAGCATCTTTCTTCTCCCAGCAAAGGGAAGGAAGAAATTCCCTGTAACAGGGTCACACGCGCCCTCCCAGTGCCGACCTCAGGATTCCGATGGCTCAACCTGAGCCACTCTCCCTTTCTCTTTCAGCAATGTTGAAGCCACCGGCCTTTGGACCCAGGGGGGCTGAACACACAATCAGAGAAAAAAGGGTTCATAGGAAGGAATTTTTTATTTCACCTGAAAAACAATTTAGCTGGACTATTAAAGGTTTTCTATGTTAACTTGAATTGTGAATGTATATTCTCATAACTAATAAATCAGACCATTAAATATATTATATTGTTAAATCACGAACTGGAGTAACAATAATTTGCTAGTTCTGCTTATGACTGTGCTCCTCTTTTGCTCATACAAGATTTTGAGTATAATAAGCATGATGACTCTATGCACACACACAAAAACCAAACATCAAACTAAAAAGAGCTCAGAACCACATATTTAAAAAAAAAAAAAAACAAAACGTACATCATCCTAATTGACAGAAAATACTAGAAAATTTAAAAAAAATAAATAGGTGATCACCTAGAGTTCCTAAATCACAAGTGTATTTACCCTGTCAAAACTTTGCAGAAATATTTTTGCTCATTTCATTTGCAATGTAGAGGTTGTTTTATCTGTACGGAAAAAGTGACATAAAGCACTAGCAGCATCATAAAGTCACTGCAATATGCCCTAGAAGTATTGAATGTGTTTTCATCATCAAATATTTTCAACCAGAAAGGAATTTGTGTTTTGTACAAAGTATTTAACTGAATACTGTGAAACTGATGAATTTTCAAAGATATAAAATACTAATTCATAGAAGTGCACATTAATACCTAATTTTGTGTGAACAAATATATTCCATCTGTGCTTCAGAGAAAGGTCAGTGAGGACTTTTTTTTTCCTTTTTTAGTGGATTTACTGAGTGAGAGTTCTGCAAGGAGACTGTAGATAAGATTCTTGGGCATACAAGTCCTTCTATAGATCTAAAAAAAAAGCAGTAAACTCAAGGTTGAGGTAACTATGTTAATTATTTCACCAATTTGAAAGAAAATGGTGGTTGTTACCAGCAGAGCAGAGGGTAATGTCAGCAAGCGACGCAGTAATAAGTTCAGTAGCTCTGGTGGGACAGAGGTCAGGCAGAGGTGCCACCTGGAGGAAAAGACTAGATACCAGGAAGCCAGTATCTCCATGATTTTTAATGTCAAGTACAGCTGTGAATGTTAGTTATGAATGTACTTATTTTTTGTAGTTATTCCTCAAGGATCAGGGCTGAAAGATCAGAAATGCGATCTTCCTTTCGAGATACTGTTCTTCTGCTGGTAAGTGGACACATTTTACCTTCATAAATTATTTATAGAAGTTCATGCTAGTGGCTGTCTGATTTTGTCCATGGAGTCTCCACAGGGACTTTTGGTGCAGTATAGGAAACTGCATTTCTGATAGCTTTGTTAGACATCTAATGCTTGGAAATGTATGCTATAAGTCTTGCATATTTTCAGCTAGCTCAGGCTGGTAACACTTGGTGCACACTCACCTCTGAAGGTGGCTTAAACAGGGTTAGTAAGTGGCTTCAAGGCCAGGACAAGGGCTCCTGGCAGTAGCTACAACCTGATCTGTCACAAAGTGTGCAACAGTTTCATGTTTTTTCTGTAAAGGTGAGACACGAGATGTACAGCGTTTCCTGAGTGTATAGCTATCTTGTCAAATCAAGTGATCTATATGCCAATCGGGGGATCCTTGTTGTAGAATGTAAGGCAGGTGTCACAAGTACTTTCAAGCAAAAGAAAAATTTAAAAAAAAAAAAAGCACTTTTAATAATTATTTGGCTCCATGCCAAGGATTCTCTGTACACTTCAAATAACTGCCTGTTTTTGTTAAGGTAAATATATTGGCCTTACATGAAGTAGACCTTCTTTCTGCTTTATCAGACACACCGATACCAGTTTGGAAACTTTCCAGAGGCGGTTGAAGGTGGTATAGTTACCAAATTGATGTGCTTAAGATAATTGTTTTAAAATGAGAATCAGAAATCTATTTCAGAATCTGATGACTTGGTAAATGATTTTAAAATAAAATAGATCAAAAAAACCCCACTCTACCTTACAGAAATTCAAAGTGTAAAGCATTTTGAACAGAGGAGATTTTCCTTTTGAAAATTGTTTAGAAAAACCCTGTGTTTACAGTGGTTTTCTTTTTTAAATCAGAAGATTCAAAGTTTACACTTTTTCATTAACTTCTCTAGCAAAAGCTTTGTAAGAAATTCTCCTAACAGTCATATGAGTAACATGTATGCAGTCATCATCACGCTATTTAATTGGGACAGATACAAGAATCATAGCTGTTTCCGTGAGAGTTTCAAGCTAAATTACATTTTTGATTGACTTACTTCAGTAGCAAATCTCCATTAGTCAGTTCTATATTACGTGCTGTGTTATCACTTTCAGAAAAGCAAGAACTGCACTCGCTATTATTATAGCTCTCTATGAAACAAGTTTTTGTATGAATTTACCACATAGTTTCTATCTGAATATTCCCTTACCTTAAAAAACAAACAAACAAACAAAAAGCACACACCACAACTCAGTAGAGTCCACTATTTAAAGTATTAACTGTTATTTAAAGTATGGTAACTGTTAATCTTTTTAATAAATAGTGTGCTCAAGTATACTTGTCTAAGTACTGCACAAATAATTTATTTTTTTGATCCTTACAACTGGACTACTGTGTTAGTTTAGAAGTAAGAATTCTGCTGAAATTAAAAGAAAGAAGATTGGATTCCAAGTCCCTTTCCAAAAGAGCCAAATATATATATATGGGAAAAATGTTAAAAAGCTGAACTTAATATTAAGTAAGCAGTATCAGTGCGTTTACCATATAAATATACTTCTAAATCCATTCTTTGGTGAATGGTTACAGACTGAAAAAGATCCGTATCAAGTTAATGAACTCTACTCTGCTGACTTCCAGAAAAGAATATAAAATAGAAGGATCTACATATATTATTTCAAACTGCTTATTAGATAGACTTATCTATTATATACGTATATTAGGTGCAAATTACATTATTACATTAAAATAACATTTACAAAATTGCAAAGAAAAAGTTTCACAAGTTGGAAAATTGGGGGGTGGAAGGAGAATCCAGGTTGACTCCACAACCTCAACTCACCCTTTCTTAAACAGTATTTTGTGATCTTTAGTTAAATCATCTTATGACACAGCAGATGTGGGAAGTGAATACAGAAGAACAATGCTAGAAAGAGGAGAAACAGAGACTGGTAGCACTCACCCATAAGCTGGTACAAGCAAGTACAGTCCTGAAGCAAGCAGAAAATACTGCTGCTTCATTAATTCCCAGACCTAGAAATCCGCAAGAGAAGTTTGTGGTTTGTAATTCCCAAAGTACAACGTAATTAGGTACAATCTAACTTGCTTAATGTCATATATGATTCATTGCCACAGTCTAGGTTGAATAAAAACCAAAAAGTCTCAGAACTGTGGTGATAAATCAGTGCCTAAAAGGTAGGGGACTTAGAAACACAAAAGCAGAGGCTTCAAAGAGTTTATAGATTCTTTTTGAGGGGCATGGCCACCAATTTGCTGAGAGGGAAAGCTAATGGGACTGGGCAAAAAGGGCTTTAAATTAGAAAGAAAGAATAAGGTGTTCAACAAGGAGACAGAAAAAAAAGAAACAGAAAGAAAAGCAGCTAGTACACAAGAAAATCAGCAGGAAAGATGTATCAATAGAAAGGAGAATAGAGGGCACCAAACTGGGATTTAGCAGGCAGGTAATTTAGGGTGTTACTAGAGAACAGCAAGGGAGATAAAAGCAAAACTGAGCAAAATGAAATAATAAAAAAAAAAAAGCACACACAAGGCCATACAATATCTCTGTTCCAGTGAATTGAGATGTTCTGTTTGCAAAGGTAACACAAAACCCCAGAAAATCTTACTGTGGGATAAAAATAAGGAATAGAAACGTCAGTGAAGGAAACCATGGCCCATGGCACAGATGAAGAGGAGTGTCTGGTACATGTGTATGCTCACGAAGCATTCCCTACTCCAAGGTAACCATGGAAGTAGGAAAGACAATTACTTTTTTAATCCCTGGGTGAAAGTAAAAGCAGACAGAGAAAGAAAGACAGTTTTCTATGAAGTTTACCAGGAAAACATACATGAGCTAGAGTTCTGAAGTAGGCAGCACAGACTGAAATTAATTGAAGAATCATTAAAAGCCATCCTAAACTTAATAGATAAATTATCTTAGAAACAGAAATACACAGAGCAGAACCAATTATTCCCACTTTCGTTCAGTGGGCATGAATTCCTATAGACAGGGCAGGAAAAGTCAGGATCCTAGACTGGAAGTGGAAAATACACTCATAAAACAAATAGTGTTAGACAAGTGTCTAATCAGAAAATCCGGTAAGACTCAAGGAAAAATGCTTTTAAACACTCTCTCTCTCCATTTACAGACACCTCTCACCAATAAGCAGGACTAGTCATTTCTAGTCATGCTTCATAGCAAGATCTAAAAACTAAAATGCTTTTCTTTATTGTTTTTAAGCACTATAATTACAAATAAAGGAGGAAGTCTCTAATCACCGGTATCACTCTTACCTCACATTTGCTGAGGAGGAAGCTAGTGCCCATCTCCCACGAGTCCCCTGTAGAGAAAGAGATAAAACTCATCAGAGAATCAACAGAAATCTTAAATCACTTTCACGTGGGGGAGTTTCCCCTCTGTGATACAAGCAAAATGGTGTTTCTGACTAATTTAACAATGAATGTTAATCTGTAGAAGACAAAACTGCTATAAAAGAAAGCTTTCTGAGGATACAACCCAGTGATTAAAAAATAAAGGCAAAAGCCCTGATCTGAGGGAATCTTAAGTTTTTTTCTTCACCTGGAGGTGTAAGCAATTCAAACGAGGCAGCATCTCCAATTAACTCAATCATGTCCCATCCTGGGATTTGATTTGCCACACTAACTGCCTTTGCCATAAAAGAAATATAGATATGTAGCTCCAAAGTCTGAACTCCTTTCTGGAGGCCACATTCCTGAAAACCAGCCATTCCAGTGCTTACTTCTTAAATATCAACATTCTTCAGTTTGTTAAGTCTATCCCAGCTGCATCTTCAGCTGCAAGTGATTTCAAGGAGACAGGTGTGCGTTCAATGAAAGTCTTGAGGTACTGAAGAAACTTCAGAGGGAAAGAATCAAAAAATTAATATCTTTCTTAAAAGACATAGATCGTGCAAATCCACCAAAGTTCCCAGTGTAGTTATTAGAATTTAGTGAGGCACCGTCTACACAGCTGTTGCACAGCACCATCAATAAGGAGCTGTTGGGGTGATCAGCACAGAAGCACATCTACAACACGCGTTGCTGAGAAGCAGCAAGTAATTTGATGACATTTTTTGGATGTCTTTTAATGTGTTCCTCAACCAACAAATTCTTCATCTTAAATATAACTACAGAGATTTCATTAAGACCATCTTATGAAAAATATATTCTAAGAAGAAGAATCTTTAAATAGAGGGTGTTTATATCAAAAATACCCACGATGTCATATCAAAACACTGCTAACATGATCAAATAGCATCTACTGCTACAGCAATCTGAATGCCTCTTTCCAAACCACAAAGGCTCTTTGACCAATGTGATACACTGAGTTACCAGACGTTTCCAGGAATATTTTTATTTCAAGAGAAAGAATTGCAAGGAAAAGGGATAAGCACATCAGAGACTATTTTTGGAAACACATGTTGTCTTAAAGGCTAAATTTTTATAGTGCTTCTGTAAGATCTCAGAGTTAATCAGCTTAAAAACCCAGGCATTTGATATTTCCAAGTTCCAAACAGTTTATATGTCATTGCAACATTTTCATGTTTGAATAAAGAGATATCCAGACAGAACAGTCTTTTGCTGAAATAAGAAGTGAATTTTGATTATTTTTTTTCCGCTCACTGCCTAAAATTTTGAAGGTTTACTTTGTTTAGAAGCTGAGGGCCACATACACTGAATCCACAACATATTTTTTATGATGCTTTAATGTAGGGATAGATAATCATTTGCTCACATCCATAATTGGTATAAGCAGATCTTTTTCACAGAATTTATGGTTCAAATATATTCTGGAGTAGAAAGAAATTTTTCAGATTGATTTCTACAGTCCTGCTGCCACCTCCAAGATCTGTAGGTGAAATTCTAGTTGCATAGGCCCACAAATACCTTCTGATAACATAAAATCTGCCAATCCTAAAGGCAAGATTGTCTTGAAGGATCAAATTTTAATTTTGTTTTGTACCCAAATCTATACAACTTCTTCACATATCGAGAATATTTGACATCTAAAAGCATCTCCCCACAGAAGTTCATCTTTATTCCTATGAAAATATATATTTATTCCAGGCTATGAATCCTTTCTAAAAACGTCTTGCAGTCTGAGATTTCCTTGGCTCTGTTTGCAATGTGCTCACATTTCTCTCTTCTCTGCAATCAGACGTAATCTTCAAGTTAATGGTATTGATTAGTAGTTTTGAATTACATCTCATTTTTGTGACAGAATTCCCCTTTAAAATGCCCCTGCACAGTGACCTGGTCACAGCTGTATGTGAATTCAAGAAAGGTCATGACCTCTTGCAGATCCTCCTTATTGTCACCTCCTTAATTGCACATATTAGGAGACACTAGTGAGTCAATAGCCATCAATCTCTTCATTCTGTTCAACTTTTAAGGTTTTATTTCAGAGTGGACAAGACACCGGTTCAGAGAGTTCATTTTTACTCCTATATCAATGACACTTAAGCATATTAAATATTTCCAAAAACACGCAACAGTCTGACATCCCATCAAACTGATTATGAAAAATATTATTGCATTACCTCTTGCATGTAATGTCTGTGTAGAACAACTGACAGAATATATATATTTCTGATATATGAACCTCAGTAAACCCAGCCTATTAATAAAAGAAGATCAATAATGTTCTCATTGTTTGGGGGTCACATTCTAATAATGTTTCTGATAAAGTAAGTAAAAAGACAAAAATATGAGCTGCAGGTTGTTCTACTAGATACTGCTAGTATCAACTAGCATTTTGACCAAAATCCAAGCTGCATTTCATCTGTTTCTACTGTCCCACCAGTTCCCCTTACTGCTATCTATTTCCTTGTGTATTTATTAGGCTGAGTTTTCTCAAGAACAGACTGTAGTAGAGCAGAATATTTACCAAGTGAACTGTTTTGCAGAATGCCTCCTACGTGAAGAATCACACACCAGAAGAATAAAAATTGGTGAAAATGACCTTGCACAAATCAATCTAAGTTTTAGCTAATGGTTCCAGAGCAGCAATGCTTGCTGAAGTTCAGTAAGTTGCCTGGCTAGCTCTAACTACTTTTTTTATTTTTTTTTAAATAGGAAAGGGAGGTGATGTATCTATAGAGAGTTTCAGTAATTATTTCTTCTTATCAGGCCTGAAGTTCTGCTACTTAGAATGTCATGTCTTCTTGAAATTTTTTATCTAACTGCAGAATTCACACTGGTTCTTGAGTTGCAAAACCGATTTAAAAAAAAAAAAAAAAGGAAAAAGGAAAAAAAAACTTATAGGATGTTTTGTTTTGGTGGGGTTTCTTTGCACAGGACTTGCCTATCTAAATTGGGATCAATTTCCTGGCTTGTGGAGCTTCCGGTGTTGATGTGTGGCTTTATAAAAATGGTAGTGTCACAGTTCCCAGATCCATTGACTGTGAGTATGATGTCACATATATTTTCTTAAGCTACTAATAACTTATCACCATTTCTTATATGCATAAATCTACTGAAAGTGTGTATAAACATTGAACTTAATGAGATTTTCATGTTATGTTTTTTTTCAACAAGATTTCTTATCTAATCTGTTCCATTTTCTTGATCTGGAGTGAGGTCTAGTTACAATGAGGCATATTTTGCTTTACTCTGATTTTTTTTTATTAAGAAGGTGTACAAGAAACAAGATTTCTAACCTTTTCAGGCACTTTTATTTAACATTGTTGAGTTTTTCTACTCCTTTTTGACCACACCACTATTAATGTAAAAGCTAAATATACTTGTTAGCATTAATTAAAGTCCAAATCTATGCTTCAGGTTTTTAAATGGGTAGTAATAAGACCTATTATGTGTTGCTTACCACAGACTCTAACAGAAGCTGACAATTATAAAAACAAACATTACCATGAAGAGCCCAGCTCGTATCCTTTAGTTTCTCTGAACTCCAACTACAGCACAGACTCAAGGAATCCAGTGAAACCCTAATAACACTGAAAACCTTATGGAAGTTCCCTTTACACGTTATGCTCAAAGTCACAGTAAGGACACAATTAGTTCAGTCCCCATTTTGAAGCAAAAGGCTCATCAATTTTACCAGGACTTCAGTCCTGATATCCCATTTGTTATTAGCAAAAGAGGGCTCAACGGTTTCAGAAGAGACATGTAGCCTAAAACGGCATGTCTGATTATAATGATTTCGCTGCAGCTTACAGGCAAAATAATCTCAAATTTAATGGTAAAGAAATAATTGCTAGAAAAGCAAAATTAAGGACCAAGATGAAGCTGAGCTCACTGGTGACTGTGGCCCTGCAAAATACTGTGTTTATCTTCTGGAGTAAAAGCATTTACTTTGCAAGTAAAAGAAGAGGAGACTTTGGCTGGTTTGATAAAATTCATTCATGCATATGTGAACTCTTTAGTAACTTTTATGTTTTTAATGAGCATCATTTCAAGGATTTCAACAATAACAGCTTTAAAAATTAGGAAAACTCTTAGAATCCTGGAATGCTACAAATCATGAAATACTAGTTTTTAAGTAACATCCTTTTCAAGGAAAACCTTGGAGTCTGAAGGAGTCTGACTAGGCTTTTTTGTGTTTTTGACAGTGCCAAGGGTGCAAAGAGAAATTTTAATGCCAAATAATAGAAAACAAAGATATAAAGCTTTTTCTACTCACATACTTCACGTTGGCCTTTATTTTCAAGACTAGATTCCTTATTTAGCTCTAAATCTTATAGTAAATTTTTAATCTACCAGGCAGTACGGCTTAGGAAATTCCTTTGCATGAACAATGTCAGTTACAGCTTAACAATATTTGAGTGAAAATCATAGACAATGTATTATCAAAGCAAGACCAAGCTGGTGTAAGAATCCTCAAAAACATCAGCTCTTACAAGATTCAAAGCAGAGATGAGCCATGAGCAAAACTCAAAAAAAAAGTCTTAATCTTGCAGAGCCAATATTAATTTCTCTAACATAGAGATGGATAACTTCATATTAATAATAACCACAATTCTCTGCCATACATAGCTTCACGTGTCACTATAAATAATAAACAATTGCTTGACACTTGTTAAGAGAAATTTATATTAGTTGCAGTAAGAAAAGGACTTCCTTCAGGGACACAAGATTTATTCACTCTATTTCTACCTGCAGATTTAGTTTCAATCTCTTCTTCTAGGAAACGAGAAAAATTTGGATTTTTGATCTCTGATTAGCAGTATCGAGCTCAATATGTGTGTTTTTTTACATATATTTTTAACCTTCCAAGGAATGGTCTCAGAGACGACTGTTAAACAAAACTGTCCTGCACTTCACATTGCTTGGATACCCTTAGCTTTCCCCTCTCTTCTCTTTTCCAAATGTGTGTTGGGAGTTGCATGGTATATTACTCCCTAAATTATTTCATGACATAATAATAGTAATTTAATTTTAAAAAAAAATATATAAAAATGTTCCCCTTTCTTAAATTCTTACTTTTTTCAAAATGGTTCTGAAAACTACATATTTTATTTCAATTTCCTCTGCAGGGAAATCTCATAAGAAGCTGTTGGATGATATTTTTGGCACTAAACAATTATTATAGTCTTTTTTAAGATGCAGTTCACTTATGTATTGAGTCCACCACAACTTATTTTATCCTTAAACACTTTGAGTCTCTGCATTTTATAAATTGGAAAGAGGCAGTAAAGTGGCTTGATGCAACAATTTAGACCAAACACAGACTGAATCAAATTATTCTCTACCCCAGAGTGGAGAGCTAGTAAGTTTTCCTCCTATATTATCCTAAACACACTCTCTATGAAGATAGCAGAGGACCATGGAGGCCCTATCTCACCAGGCAAAACCATGGTATTTTTGCCCAAAACCAAATTTAAGACATAATGTCTATCTATCTACCTGTACAACTACTTCACAGGCTTAAGTTCCATTTTCAGGTGCACCAAGAGGCCTGTGATGTCAAAATATTGACATAGGTTGAAAAATATTTCAGTGCTAATGAACAAGAGACACACAAACTCAATTCATTGTGAACACAAATGTTTGCAAAAGTGGTAACAAAGGGGCTGTTGTAACTCAGCTGTTCATCCTTGCCCCATGGTTCTGCCATTGACCCCTGAGATGAAACTTGGTGACTGATGGTGGTCCTAGTAAGTCCCCATGCAAAGCAAACAAGCTTTGACAAATTATCATCTTGCATCATCTGGCTATTTCTGGCTATTGTTCAGCTGCTCTGGACACAGCTTTGGTACACTGCAGTAACAGAAGTAGAAGACTTGTGGATCTATAGTGGAGAAAGCTTTCTTATTATTGTGTAATAGGTGGCAACAAGAGCCATGGGATAGATGACTCACTACTCTCTTAAAAGAAGATTTATGTCTCAGCCACAACCATGAGCAATGTATTTAGAGTGATTTGTTAGAAGTGTGAAAAATGACTGTAATTGATTAATAAGAAGGACAACCCTGAAAGTGTTCTAATAGTTTCCATTAACATATATCACGCATACAATTGCAGGTAGCCATAGGATACATACATGGCCAGTAGAACGAGCACATAAAGACAAAACCATATATAGAAAAAGGAAAGCATTTTTCACGTCTGCACAGACATTGGAGTAGAAGTACCTTCGTGAGTAAAGCGTAAAATAAGCCTCTGACCAAGGGGTATAATACTGAATATCTCCCCAAATGGCACTGTTAGGGTCTTGTCACTCAATTCTCTCCCAACAGAGGACAGAGTAACATGAGATGATGATGGCTTGTACTGTTTATGGACAAGTTTGCTTTCACTGTGTAACAAACTTGTTCATAAATTACATTATTATAATGTATCAATACAATGTATTACTGCAAAGATATTATCTCAGTGATATGACTCAGAGCACTTTAAGTAGATAATAATTTCTTCGTGACAGAACCGCACCTACCCTAATCAAGAGGTTAACTCCACAGGTTAACTCCTGTTGTTAAATGTATTTTTAAGTACAAGATACAAATCAAGCTACACTCTGAAAGGAACTGCAAGGACCTTTACAACGAGTTATGTTCCAGTCCAATGGTGAAGAAACAGTATCTCCCAGATGAAAACACGTGGAAGAGTTACGTCAATCTATACATTGCAAAGTCCAAATACACAGAACAATTACTGTTTTACCAAGATTACTAAACTGCTTTACATTCTGTCACCAAGAATTTGCTTTATCACAGGTTAACTGCATATGAAATTAGTGGTTACAGGATGTTCCTTGAGTTGCATGAACCTGCAACCCACCTTTAAATATTCAGCACAGGTATATCAATACAGGTTCATAAACCTCAGGACTAAAATAACAATGCTGATAAGTCTTTAAAAAAATTATAATTTTTTAAATCATGTTTACCTTTCCAAACAAAGTCTGTGAAGGCATAAGTTTGTTCTTTATAAATAATTTAGTAGACTGAAGCACCAGAAGGAAGAAATACTTTTGAAATCAGAAAAATCACCTTGGGGGAAAAGAAAATGATGGGGACAATTGACTGCCCCCAATAGAAAGGTCTCTAACTTCTGAATCAGTGAAGGTCCTAGGCAGGACTGAATAATATTCAGAGGATCTTTGGTCTATTTATGAAAAGGATAGGGTGATATTGCTATCTGAGATAGCAGAATAGAGAGCTTGATGATCGCTTGCAGTTCTGTGCAGCTGGTGTTAAAATAAACCAATATAGAAAACAAGTACCACAAGCAAAATATCATGGAAAGCAAATTGTTAATGAGTTTACACAATGAAACACTGTGCAGAGATGTAGTTTAAGTACTGTATAATTCAGGATCAGCTGGCACTTTCATTATGAAATCTCTATGCTCAGCTTCAAAACGAAAACCTTCAGCACATTTTGTGTCAGACAGGCAAAGCTCCTTTTTTTTTTCCACTGCCTGAAACACTGGCCTTTGCTCTTTTGGGGATATGGAGGCACCATATTTTCCACAGTTTGGCTTGCTTTAAGTTCTCATCATCAAATAACTGTCCTTCAGACAAAATTTTGTCAGTAGTTATGTCACTTGTGAAGAAGAGTTGTCTTCACAGAATCACCTCAAAGGTTGGAAGGAACCTTTTAAGATCATCTAGTCCAACCAACAGAGAAAAACAACAACAAAAAAACACACAAAAAAAACCCTACACCACACACAAAACACCACCAATGCAACACTAATCCATATCCACGAGCACCATGTCAACTGGTCTCTTGAATACCTCCAGGGATGGTGCCTCAACCGCCTCCCTGGGCAGCCCATCCCAATGCCTGACAACCCTTTCAGTAAAGAAATATTTCCTAATATCTAACCTGAACCTC
>JAOQGH010000032.1:10328313-10391040 GCA_025769975.1 Gallinago jamesoni
GATAAGATCTCCCCTCAGTCTCCTCTTCCCCAGACTGAACAACCCCAGCTCCCTCAGCCTCTCCTCATAAGACTTGTACTCCAGACCCCTCATCAGCTTCATTGCCCTTCTCTGAACCCGCTCCAGCACCTCAATGTCTTTTTTGTGGTAAGGGGCCCAAAACTGGACACAATATTCGAGGTGGGGTCTTCTGCTAGAAAACACTGAATTTGTACACCTGATACCCAGTAAGGTTGCTTGATGTGGCTGCCATGTCAATACCTCTCTTTACACTGATTAAATTATTTCAGTGTTCTACGTAATAGTCGCAAACAGCAGGTCCCTTGGAAACTAGCTGAAAGAAATGTTAATTTATTTAGTTGGGTCTTTTCACAGTGCATTACTCACGGGTGTTGTAGAGGGTGTGATGTTTAAAAATATAAGTGTCTATACATATATATCAAATGCTGACTAATCTTTTAACACATTTTCAGCCCAAAGTTTATGCCTACAGTTAACTAGGATCATAATCGTGTGCCCAAACACACCTTCATGAGTATATTACATTTGTCACCAGACCCTAAGGAAGTAATAAAGTACCTAAAAGTGATCATGTTCCCACTGTTTACTATTGAATTTTCTGCAATGTGCTTCCTTCCCTCCTTCTTCTTAGTTTCCAGAAAAAAAAATAAGGAAAAGTTAGTTTCTAGACTGAAAATTCCTTTCTTTTTTGAAATTCTCCAATTTGTCCATGAGCTCCAACTGGATGATAAATATCACCCTACATATAAGGAACTCTTCACGTTAAATAAAAGGTCGCTTAATGTCCACAAGGTGTGATTCAGAGAACTTGCAGTATAACAGAGGTTCAGCCTATTTAAGTGAAAAGTGGACTTTCTTGGGTAGTTAAAAATGGCCAGCATCACAGCATTAGTCACTGATGCCTAGTCTGAAAAGTGCAGTTCTTGTTCCGTGAGAGGATTCTTGTGAACTTCTTGTGAATGAAAGTCTAAGTATCATTGAAGAGTGGTCTTATTTTTTAGGTGTTTTTGAAAACAGTGCTCACAATATTCGCATTATTCTCCAGAAAAGTTCCTACTTAATTGAGTTGTCTCATTTGGACCCCCAGCCCTCATAATATTTTAAAGCAAATATGTATTGAAGAAAAGGTTCACTAAGTCATTTCCTTGGTAACATAATTCCTAATGAATCCTTTCATATAATCATGCATATCTTTATAAATATATCCTGAGCAATAAACCATGATTGAAATTAAGTAAAATACACTCTTAAGGTTGATTTAATCTCTTTTACTGAATAACCATTAAAATGAAAATTCTCTCACAGGATGCTCAAGTCAAAATGAGGAACATGATAATAAACATTGGGTAATAAAAATAAATTAAAAATCAAAGCTTTATGATATATTTTCCTATCAAAATGAAAGTGGCAAATTGAAAACAATAATGGTGTTCTGTAGGAACTGTAACTGTGGATGAGCACCTCAGAATTTGATTTACAATTAGTGGCATCTTGAAAATGAGCCATCATTTTACATTTAAAACCGCTAGCACTCAATCCATCAAGTATTAAAATCTTGATGTTGATTAATGGCATTCTCTCATGCTGTTTCTCTCAATGAGGCTTCACAGAAGCCAAAGCAATATTATTCAGTACGAAACTGGAGTGTTATAAGGTTGCATATCTCCTTCATGGCCAGTTCAGTCACTGCCTCTGTGTTCATAAGCGGCATGTATTTGGTGGTTTGAGAAATGTTAGTGTCTTCACTGGGATATGAGTACAGGATGTACATTTTGGTGGCCTTCAATGTTATATCAGCCCAGGCTTCGAGCACCCGGAGCAAGTAGGCTGAATGCACACACTGACTGCGAGAAGCAGGTTTCCAGCTGAGATGCTCTTGCCCAGCAAGTTTCATTGACTGAGCAGTACCATGCTGCTTTCCCACGGAAGCATTGCTATCAAAACCAGGGCTCAGGAACTACTAATATTCCTTGGAGCTTGTCTAAGCAATGCTCCTAGAGGCATTTCAGCTTTATTCCCGCTGCTCAGTTTGTCTTAGGTCCTGAGCTATGAGGCTTCACATCCCATCCAAACTCCTATTAAAATGGCTGATACTAATCCTGCATATTTTTTATTCACATTGATGTTCAGTCCCACTTGCTGTTAGTATCATCCCTATTAATGGACAAACTAAAAGGAATAGAAGAGCCCCAGTTAATTTTTCTTCCTCTTTCACTTATTCTATTGCAGAGCCTCCGACTGGATTTAGAGAACAGAAAGGAGAAAATAGAGACAACAGGATATGGGTATCCTGAAAATTGTACCTGTTTACATCAGTTCAGACTATAACTGTTGCAGTTTGCTTTCATTTGCAGATAAATAGTTCACAGTAAACACCCTTTTATAATGCTATTTCTTTTAAATGTGGATATGACTCTGAACATTTGCAGGTTGCCCATTTAAAAAAAAATCCAGTGTAGTTAATAAGTTTTCTGACTTGTGTGATGACTGAGACTAAAAACTTTCTTCTATCAAAATCTTCAGGAATCTTTAGCAACTAGGCACAGACACTCCAATTTAAATAGTAAGAATTACCCCCCAAAAAAAAGTATTTCATAAATACCACCATAGTTGAAGGCTACTTCTTACCTTTATTCCTTAATGATTAACAACATTTAGGTACCAAGTATCTCCTTAGAAATACGCTTGGACAAAATGCATTATTTTTGCCATATTATGCAAAAATAAGCTTGAAATAGAATATTTAGATGCCAAGATTTTAAATATTTTTTTTAATACATTTAACAATAGGTAAAAATACCATTTCATCCTAAGTGTTATTTATTAATTTGAACTGGTTTTCCAGGAATGTAAAAAATAAAGGATAAAATCATTTATTATACTAAATAATACCCAAACTCTTACACAATCTGACAAATTGATTTTGTGCATTACATTGTGACTGGATGAATTAGTATAAAATAAACAATGAAACAGTCTATTAATGGCTTGGGAAAGAAGCTCTGGGTTGGTTGGTTTTTTGGGGTGGGGTGGCGGGAGCCCGATCCAAATCATCAAGGAGATTGGACACAGACTTCAGCGGACAGATGATGAGATATTTAGTGCTTTGAAAATGGCTCTTGAAAAAACTTTTTCAAAAGAATGATCTGGTTTTTAAAATGGTAATATGGAATAGTTGTGACTAAACAAACAAGAAAACGTCTTCAGAGTTTAAATCAGCTACACCCTTTTGTTTGAAGTGACAAGGCCTATGATTAAACAGAAAAATTTTGCTTCTCTAGCGTAACAGACACACCAGCAATGTATTCTCACATTTTCTTTCTTATTACCTTTTCACATATAACTGCTTTCACACATTTTTGAGGAGCCTAAGCTGAAAGCCACTTCTTTTCTCCCTAACATGCCCAACCCTGCACCATCACAAAAACTTTTAAAACATTCCAATATTTCAGTGTTCATCTTATTCCACATCTCTAACTACTGTCACACTGCTTTATCTCTGTAGCAAGTTTTTCCTTCAATATTACACCTCCTAATAAAAACCTTCCTTTATACTGTTTCAGTGTACCAGACCAGCCTCCAACGTAGTCATATTGTTTCACTCCTTCAATTTAATCCCTATTTCTTAATCTTTTTGAAAGAATCAAAAAGGAAAATGACTGGTAATTGCTGAGAGAAAATATAATTTGCAATATGCACACAAATTACACAGAGCACACATTAGTCCTCGGGATAAATCTTTTCAAAAAAAACAAGAAAATTCAGAGTAAGAGTGGTGCAGGGAGAAAAGGGATAAGAAGAAAAACAGAGGAGGAATCAGAGAGAAAAATCACTCTTTAATTTTTATTTCTAATAATTCATAAAGTGTAGTACAACAATTCAATACAAAAAAAAAAAAAGAAAGAGGGGGAAGAAATTAGAAAGTAGCTTCAGAAGTTAAATAAAAATTGAAAGAAAACATAGGAAACTAAAAAATCCTCCGAAGAGAACAAATACACGATCAGAGCTGCATGTGAGAAGACATGATCCACTGGAAGACCATGGCAGTGGCAGGGAGGATGGTATAGCATGAGGCAGCATATTCTCCTGAGTAAGGAAACGGAAGGCCCTGATGAGCTGCTGATCATGGTCTCAAACCCAAGTGACAATGCTCCAACAGTATCTAATACTAAACTTGACCTTTATTCATAATAGATACGGTGGACAGTTGGGGTTAAATCCATAAATAGGGTAATATCTGATATAGGCAGTAACCCATGCATGCAGTGTCAGATATCATGCATGTTTAGAATATACATAATGCGTATGACAAAAATTTCTAACATTCATGATATAGCATACACTCATTACTTATATATATTATAACATATATACATTCCTCAGGTGATCAATTGGCATCAGATTTGTAATGCTTGTTTGGTGCCTTATTTAGAGTCTAATTAAACAGGAAAATCATCAATGTAATTTAGTAAACTTCAAATGGGCGTAAGTACTACCCACTGGTACTTAATAGTAGGTAGAAATGCCAAGTGCTCCCCTGAAGGTGGAGGACACAAACTCTACTAAAGACCGAGGCCAATAATGCTGGGAGACACACAAAGCAGGCTGGGACCAATGAAAACAGATACGTTCCTGCAATTCCTCCTCCCTGTAACGACCACAAGTCTCCTCCACTCCAAATACAAGAACCAAATGGATTTTGGTCTCCCCTAAACGCCTAAATTCATGCCTCCACCCTCATATAGAAAGTCACTGCTCTGGGTTGTTGCACTGCAAGTCCCAGACTAGGACAGCCAGATAGCTGCCAACCACGAAACAATGGAGGAAAGGCAACTCTGACATGAAGAACGCAGGAACCTTGTTCAGTCTCACTCACTATCGACAGAAACAAAAGTGGGGCAGCTGGATAGTCCCCAAGGGAACAGAAAGAACGAGCAAGAAATACTACAAAACTACAAGATGTGAGAAAGAAAAGCCAAGGCTCTCAAGGATATGACAGAGCCTGCAACCAGACAGAGGAAGCTCCATGGCAATTATAAGCCTAAATAAAAAATCTGAATGATAGCAATGGGAGAGCACTGAAGAAAATAGAGGGAAGGTACTGGCCAAAGAACACCAAGAGACAACACAAGTATCCAGAAACATGTAAAATTTAGTCAATCTTGCTAACTATGTTTTATTTATTAACTTGCTTATTCAATAAGTTACCTGTTCGTGATAAGAAGCATTTGGACAGTACTCTTAACAACATACTTGAACTTTTGTCAGCCCTGAAGTGGTCAGGAAGTTGGACTAGATGAATGCTGTAGGCCCCTTCCACCTAAAATATTCTATTCTACCTTAGAATCTTAGACTTTGTTATCAAAGTCACATTACAGGTGACTAATTACACTGTATCACTCCATTTCTGTTTTAGTGCCTGACAAACAGCTTTTTTGCCCTTGAGAGGATGAGTTCCTTTTTCATCCTCTTTTATGGGAAACAGTAAATTAAAGTCAGCTGGAGGGGGGGCAAACAGTGGTGGTGCTCCCCTGGTGTGCAGCTCCCCCAGCCCCTGCCCTTATGCAATGCTGGTGAGAAAATTCTCCTGGACAAGCCAGTGGAAAAGCACCTCTGTCAAGTCCCCTAGTTGCCAGATGGCACACCAGCTTGAAGAGACAAGGGTTGTCATTGGAATACCCTCACTGGAGGACAAAATCTGGACAGAAGCAAGGCAGAAGATATAGAATTGAATTACCTGCCTGCAAAAGGTGTAGATCTTGGGATTTGCACTTGCAGGTGCATATGCCATCATATACAAGTGCTTAGTGAATAATTTTCCCAGAAGTCCAAATTCATAGCATGGGTTATTAACTCAGCCACAGCATCTTGTTCATGTGGTAACATGGTTTCTGAGAACCCTCATATGTGCAGAGATACTCTAAAATTATATGGCAAACAGAGCAAAGAAGGGGTTGTCTAATGCTTCCAAAATGTAAATGAGACCAAAGAAACCCCAAACGGCAACCAGTGCTTTTACATATCAGCATTTAAAAAACAAAAACAAAACCCCCCTTTTTTTTCTGAATGAATACACTCAGTATAGTTAATGACAGAAAAATAGAGCATTGATGTGAAGCATTATGACTTTACATTTGTGAAACTAGCAGTCCTTCCCCACCCACACATCCCTCTAAGTCAAAAAAATATTCTCTAAATTGTATACTGATGACACTGGGAACCAAAGACACCTAATCATCCTTATGTTTCCCTGTCATGAAATGAAAGAGTTTCTATATGGCATATACAGCCATATATTCAAACTATCTATCAAAAACTTTAATAAGGGAGAAAATTAAAAATAAATTAAACACCATTTTGTAATCAAGAAATTAGTGTTTCTGCTTTTCTACCCATTTCTCAATATGCAGTTTCAATTACTCTCTCTTTTTCTCTCTAGCATCTGTTTTGTTTCATTACTAGCTGCTTGATTTCACTGAAAATAAGGATTTTTTTCCCTTCTTAAAAAATATGGGGAAAAAAAAGGCAAGCAACCATTTACCAGTCATTACATTTCCTTAAACCTCATCATTCTTTTCCCTGCATCAACCGTTTTGTCACCAAAATTACTTCCTCTTATACTCTTCCTTTACAAGTAATAGTCCAAATCTGATGATCTTTAGAAAACATTACCTCTCATAATGGCATGTATGAGTTCATTACTTTATGTCTCTCAGTTATATTATCCCATCATAAGAAACACAGTGGCTTTTGAACTTCAAAACTTTTTCAGCCCTACAGGAGCTGATGAGCAGAGGAGATTTGCTTTGTCTTTCCTTGCACTGAATCAGAATAGATTTAGCATCAGCTTGACCTGGAGATTGAATTGAATCATTAGGTAAAATTGAACGCTTGTAGAAAATATGTAAAGTAGTGTAGTGATATATAATGTAATGGACTCCTTCAAAAGCTCTTCTGCACAACTCTGCAGATGTTAAGAAGGTTATTTATTTTGCCTCAGACTTTCATTCTGTTTGTTCTTTATAAAAGCTTCCAGACAAATTCATATAAATTCTAAACAGATTTTTTTAACAGAATTCTTTGTAGCATTGCCAATGATGCTTCAGCACCCTTAAGAAACAAAAAGGCCCATTTTCTTTCTTTCTGAAATCCATTGATTTCCAAGAATTATTCTTTACTTCAATTAATACCTATAAAAGTCTACCTTCACCATAAATATACTTTTATAGATTTCTGAAATAGACATTTAAAATACTACTAAGAAAAAGCAAAAAGTAGTTGAATTCTGTATAAGATTTACCTGTCTGACCTTTGATTAAGTATTTCATTAGTCTCTCATTCCTATCAGGCAACATTTTTTAGATATAGCATGTACAATTTATTTCAGGATAAAACATCCAAGATAAAAGAATTTTCACATCTTCTAATGACTTGGCACCTTTCATAGATCACCTGTTGGTCGACATAGTTCTTTGATTATTCAGTGGTGGGATTTAGTTGTTACTCATTGGAGCTTATTTATTTATTTATAATTTGTGCTGGCAGTCATGGTAGGGTGATGTACTTTCTACAATTTTCTAATCTGTCTGAGTTCTGTAGAAGTGGGTGTGATGTCTTATGCAGCTTTATTTCCCACCATAGTCTCTAGGTCTGATTTCGGATGTTATCAATGTCTTCTTGGAGTTGAGAGGAAACCACACATTTGCTGCTGTGTTCAGTTTTTCCTCAGTTTAGCTTTCAGGGAAGATTTAGGATTCTTCAAGCAGTATTTCTTTCATCTATACTCAGAAAAACAGCCATAAAAAGTATCTCTGCATATTTTAGAATAAGGGTAAGACTGCGTTAAATCTATTAAACACTATTGCCATAGATCTGGGTTTATTTTTTATGAGGTTCCTTTCCACCCAGGTTTTACTTTCAATCTTGCTTTATTATTACATTATAGTTTGGTTTCTGATGTCTTCTTCATAAAGTGTTACCGTATCGTATTCAACAGAAATCTTTTAAAAGCTTTCCTATCTGAGAAATTCATTTCTTTCCCAGATTTCCTCTCTGGGTGCTACTTGGATGAGCTGTTGGCCTACCTTCAGCAAACAAGTTGTGTTTAGGTTCTTCCAAGCAAGTACCATCTTATTTTTTGTGGCACTTGTTACATACTGTGGGAAGGCTAACCTCCTCCAGACTTTGGCTGAGCATTGTAGACTAAAATCAGTAATGTAACATGAAGAAGGTCCATAACATTAACTTCCGAACTCCAAAGAAGACTATACTGCCTTCTAGAAGAATATTAATTTATCCAACTGTCAGCAGTTGTCCTAAACATAAAGGAAGATTGCTTACTTAGGTAGCTTCATTACATTAGTCTACCAGAAGTTATTAATCCTTCTTTAAAGAAGGGTTTCTGTCAGGCTCTTTCCTTGGTAACACTTCACACAGTCTTCTCAAACAAGGAGGACCAGAAACCAGTGGTAAAAAGCTTCTTATATGAATCACAAACATCACCAACCTAAACTGCCAGTTCTTGGGAAAATTTGTACAAAGCTGGTTTCTGTTCAATTTTATCAATGAAACAAACATAAGGAACTGGACTACCTGTTCCTAGTTACAAGGACACATCATTTTAGCTAAAGTCTCTTAGGTTTAGTTACATTACTTTCACATGTGACTGTTTTCGTCAAAGCCCATTGGGCTTTCTGGGAGAAACGGAGTTTTTTCATTCTAAAGTGACTTACAGGTAACAAAAACATTTCTAACCAAAGGAATTGTCCAAAATGGATCATTAAGCTCGCATGTCCTGACACAAGTAGGAGTAAAATCATTAAATTAATGCATTTTTTGAACTAGAGAAATTAACCAAATAGACTACTAAAGTCCTTCTAGGGGAGTTTGTCTGTTACATCCCGTTGCCCATCTTCTCCTCTCGGTACAGAACTTGGCTCTTTGCCTTAGCATATCTGATCCCCCTTTCAAGCAGGATCTCTTTTCCCACATCTCCCAATATGAAAAGCTCGGTGAATACAAAAAGGCAAGCAAATATATCTGAAAGAGACTAAAATAATGACTGTAATAAAGACAAGTAAATTTGGTATAACAAAGCAAGCCTATTGTACTCACCAGATGCTCAATAACTGCAAACACCTACAAAACAGCCACCTTCCAAGTTATGATTTTTGTACCCTATAGGAAATTGCTTAACTGAAGCTAGTATTTTTACAAAGCTTTCTGCCATTTTTAATGGCAAACACTTTTTCATATCTATTTGCATGTTCTAAAACAAACTGACCTGAAGGTGTATTTGAGAAATCTTTTTCCAGCTGTTTAAAATTACTACTTAGAGCTAAAAATCGATGTTCTATCCACAACCTGTTTTAGAAAAGTAATTTTAAAATACAATTTCAACTGTTAACTTGAGGCTGCCCTTATATTTTTTTTCTCTGTGCCCTCTTCTCTCCTTAAATCTGCCACCCATTCTGTCTCAAAAACTGAAAATTAACTGAGATATTATTGCTTAAATGCACTGATAATTATATTGTTTAGATTTAGCCGTGATTACCTATTGCCTTCTTACAGTCAAATAGGACTGGAGTTTGTTTCTTGTCAATGCTTGCTGTCTCTCCTAAAACCTGCATTTCCAGCTGTGAAATCACAAATAACCAATCTTCACCCTTTCTCTACCTCCTGAATTTCCCAGAACTTTCATATGCGAAAATTAAATATCTTAAGTGTGTCTGCAGGCTCTCATCTTATTAAATTTTTTTATTTTTCTAGTGAATAATTGTGAAGAGCTGTAATGTCAGATGTAAGTATGGAGGGGAAAGAAAGGCAACAGGATAAAGTGGAGAAAGATATCAGCAGAAAAGGACTCTAACACACAATAACCTTCTGTCTTCTCAGGTAAAATTCAAGTCTTCAATACCTATATTAACACAAAACAACTCCACCTAGCTTGAAAAATATATTGATCTCATTTTTCCCACATCCTTACCCTGTTTCTAATATTGGTTCAGATTTGCCAGTCAAAGATGTCCTCAGCAATTGCTGGAGAAATTTCACTGCATCATCTGTAAGGACTCCAGATACTCCATATCTCCCCATGCATTGTCCTAATACCTGTCTCTCCCAAAAGCTGCAGGTCCTCTTACATCTGAGAGTGGAAAAATCAACTGCTTTTTCTGCATGTCCTGCATAAGATCTCTGCATATGTGTTGTCTACCCCTACAGAGCTAGTTGTAGAACTGAAATTGTTGAGTATAAAGATGCTTTTCAAACCTTTAAGATTGCAGTGTCTAAGTACTTAAAAAAAAAAAAAAAAAAATCCACACAAGACTATTTAGCTGTAAAAGTCACTTCATTTTAACCTGTGAAAATCAGAGTGAGATAACATATCTAGAGCCATACAATGATGTATCAGCACCCAGCTTGGAAATTTAATAAGATTTGTGATACTTCTGCTTTAAAACTGCCCAATGATTTTCTAGGTTTTTTTTCTGTATTTTCTAAGTGTAAAACTTGAATGAGGAAAGTGCTTCCATGAGATGATCCTTAAATAATGAAAATCCTTAGGTAAAGGCCTCGTCCTCTCCCTACATTTATAAAAGGAAGATGCCCACTTACTATTTTAGCTGCATTTTAGATACTTTTATTAGCAAGTAAAATTGCCTACTAAGTCAGCAAGCTCCCTGTAAATTTTCGTCATCCCTCATTTTACCTGTTAGTTAAATCGTCTTTGAAGAATTAACAGAAACCGCTGTCGGTGAAAGAAACCAGTGGATTGCATAAATAAACTTCAATTTTACTTCCAGGGGTGAAAATGAGAATAAAACCTGTTTCTTTCAAACAAATGATTTTTTACTCACCTAAGATGTGACCTCTGGCTGAGTCACCACGGTGAGTCCTGTGAAATCCAAAAAGGAGTTAATCAGCTTTCAGTGGTGCTAGAAGCATCATGTCGCAGCCCTGACACCATCAGCAAGTGACAGTACAGTCTGATGATGTAATGCCTCTGACTTTGTCTTACATCATTCCATCAGGGCACCCTGCCTACACAGCTACAGGGGCAGACAAACTGCAGTTTCAACTCTGCTATCAGTTATCGGTACAAAAACATCCTCCGATGCATCATCAATTTTGCAACATTAATTACAGCTGATAAATACCCTGGGAGAAAAACGCAATAGCTATTAGCACATGTTAACTTTTATCTGAAATCAGTACATATTCTCATATTTCTAAATATCAAGACACAATATTTAAACTTATTTTTAATGGTGTTTTTGAGATAAAATGGGTAATTTTTCTTTATCATTGCACTTATTTTGCATCTTATTTCATACATATTTAATTTATAATGAAGTCTCAAGAAACACTGGCTTAAAAATTCCAAACATGCAAAAAAAAAAAAAATCTTTTATGGAGAAGAAATTCAGAATTGTGACTTGAGCATGACTTTGGGGGGCCAGGAGTGGGGGGGAGCTGTTGTTTTGATAACTACAGAACATCCGTAAGGCCCTAAAGAAGATACTAAAGATTACAACAATTCTCACTTTTTCTTCACACCACTTCAAAAATCTGCAAATGAAAGTGAGGATATTTGCTGTTAGGAACCCAGAATTCAAAGAGACCAGAAGGGGCACCAGTCCTACGTCATTTCCATTATTACTTGTACAGGAGCTACAATCTTGGGTTTTAAAGGGGAGAAGCCTCCAGGCAGATATTACAAAGAATTCTGAAACCACAAGTACAATTAGGCCCAGGGCCAACAGCCTGAAGCATGACTCAGACAAGGGACATCAGATCATTGATCAATATCTCTGACAAAAAGAACAAAAGCAGAATTAAACAGGCTGTGTACAGGCAAAGAAATAACGAGCAGCAATATTTTCCTAGCTGGAGTTTGAAGAGGAAAATAAATTACAACAGTCATATGTTGATATCATTGCTATATTCTTCTGGGGAAAAAATTTAGAAATCAAGCTAGGACTGTGCTGTTTAATGCCTCTCTATTAACTGTGAACCTTAATGATTTAAGGTCATCTTCAGATTCTATAGCTATATATCCATATACATAACTTTACCTATGTGAACAGTCTCAAAGATTTAAAGAGGAAAATACACATACTGAATGCATGGCCAGTATTTATCTGGAAGAAGTAAGTAGACTGTAGCATGAATAAATAATGCTCAATGAAAGGTTGGTTTTGAGGCAACCTTATTTAAAAAAAAAAAAAGTTAATGGGTCATTTGTAAGACAAGTGTGTTCAAATGCAAACAGGAGTGATCTGCTGGGGTTATTTCTTTTTGCCTCCATTGCCTCAGCCACTGCCTGGGAGGGAAGGGAAGCTGCTGAACCTCTCCTCCTGGGGACATAGCTATTGAGCAGAAAGGACCATCTGCCATAGAGACGACATGTTTCACCTGGTGCAAATCCTCGCCCAGGCTAAGAGGACCAGTAGGCACTGCGAAGCCAAGAGAGTTTTTGAAGAAAGCAAGTTTCTATTTTACTTCATAGAAGCATGAGAATATTCCACATTAAATAACTGTTGTGGTTACAAATCTCCTTTGTTTTGGAACTTGCCTTAAGCTGCTATTAGAGTATTACTTCCTTTTTTGACAATTTGCTGGCGTCCTGCTAGCACGGGTGAAGTTATGACTAAATTCCCTCCTGAGGACTCACTCTAAACCCGATGGGAAAGTAAACACCTTTGCACAATGTTTTTTTGCTTGTGAGTTGCTCTAGTTGCTTTTGCAACACAAGCAGCTTTGCTCAGCAGCAAATCCTATTCAAGCAGTTATTGTGATTGCCTGCACTAACATGAGACACTCATTTAAGAAGATTACAAAATAATGATGAAATTGCAGCATTATAGCATCATAAATCTCATCGGTGAGGACAGAGAGGAGCTCTCAGAAAGTAACACATTGCTATTACAAGTTTCTCCGTTTCTATTATCCGACTGCTCTGAACACAAGAAAACTGAAAAATTTGATATTTTAAATTTAATTAAATACTTCAGAGATAGCTGTGTACATTGCCTATATTATAGTTTAGAAGTTTAGTTTCACCCCAGAGTTAACAAATGAATAGCAGGTGATTAAAATGCTATTTATTGTACCAGTAACTTGTTTCATAAACAGGCACGTTGGCACTTCAAATTACCCTGCAATAGCTAGGTCCTATCAGCTTGCGCATCAGGCATTTTTGTACTATACCAGGTATTTGGATTGGAAGTGTTTAAAACTATGAAGTGTCAACCTGTTGAAAGATCCAGTAAGATAGCCAGCACTTTAAAATTATATATTTTTAGCAAATATTCAGCAAAACAAAGTCATGAACTTAGATTTATTACTATAATCAGACTGGGGAAGCACAAAATCATGGGATTTAAATGTCAGATTGCTCACAATGCTCAGCTGAGAGGCTCAGGTTCAGACAAAACTGAAGACAAATCAAATTATCTAAAACGTCAGCCCTGTCATGAAAGCAAACCTGCTGATTTCGGTGCATGACACCTCCCTCCCTACAGATACACTCAGCAAAATGTTTCCCTTTTCCTCCCCCTCATTCCCCATCCTTGAGGGATTTGTGCCTTTCTGTGCTGTAATGCAGTTGCGTGCTCTGCTAGGAAAATGGGTAAGCTGGCTTCCTGCAGTACAGTGTAGTAAATGATTTAAAAAAAAAAAAAAAAAAAAAAAGAAGAGTAGCTGACACTATTTACGTTTCTAGCATCCTAACAGTGTCGTGAGTTACTGAGAGTATTCAGTGCTCTCACTTGCCCCAGATACCTTTTCTGAAGCAGTTTATATAATCAGCTGAGCAGTTTATGCCCATATTCACAAGCGGTTCATCCACCCAGGTTCTTAGAGTATTATAAAACACATTACCATAGGTATAAGGTTTTATGTACAGGCATTACGTATACATTTATACATAGATATGTTTTAATTTAACATACTTTCTAAAAAGGACAAATCTGAGCAAGTGAAATCCTTCTCTTATTGAAGTAAATAGCCTCAAAGGTAAGCCAAGATTGGAACGTAATGAGAAAGATTTCTGGACTTCTTTCACAATTAAACCTAGGTGAGGAGTTTTTCAGGGTGACATTTCTGCTGAAACTAGTGGAAATCCCCATCCCTGGAAGTGTTCAATGCCAGGTTGGATAGGGCTTTGGTCTATTAGAAGATGTCCCTGCCCATGGCAGGGAAGTGGGAACTAGATAATCTTTAAGGACTCTTATAGCTCTAACCAACCATGATTCTATGAAATAAATGGTAGTTGATGACAGAAATCCACTATCTTTGCCTCTGCATTAGCCCCCGGAGCAAGACAGGTACTCCAAGGACCGGAATCTGCTAGAGAAAATGCATACCTTACATGGAGACAGGAAAAAAATTTCTAAAAAAAGTAAGTGTAGTTATCCTTTCTCATTTATCAGGAGTACTCTAGCCATGAATACAGCTTCATCTGAGTTATCTATTTAGTTAAATTATCTTGAAAGGATTTTTTATATTACACAGTTATCTGAGAGCTGGGTTGCGTCTCTCTCATGAGAAGGCAGCCAGCAGGAGCACATCATCTCTGCACTTCCAGTGGGCTGCAGGTCTCTGCTGCCTCAAGACCCTCTCTTCTGGGCCTGAAAAATATGCAACTATTATTAGCAAACTATTGGCTCGGTTTCTTAAACGTTTCATGAAAGTGGTGGCAGAGTGTGAATTTCCACAGCCCTCACAGCAGCTCTTGTGGACAGCGCTTGCCCACTTGGAATTTTATCTTATTTCCATCCAGAAAGGGGAGCGTGGTTTTTTATGCAATGAGCTACTTGCAGGGATTAGGTGATAAGGAAACCACCCTAAGCACTCATTTTTATTGTAAGACACAAACACTTTTAGAATTCTTAGCCGGGTGTTCCTATTCTAGTCAGTTTAGTTTTCAAGAAATTTGAGAAAAAACACCTTTTTAGCTTAGAAATATGCCTTGAAAATTGCCTTTGTAGCCAAATTTTAAAACACCCAAACTTCTTTGGAAAAAAATTATTTACAGTTACGGTATCCTGTAGTTACAAGGAGCATTTCAACGTAAATGTAAATGTTTTACATTTGGAAAACAAAGTTAAACATGTTATTCTGCTTTAAGATTTCAAATGAGCTTTGGCAGACAACATATGTTCCCCAAAGCGTACTTTGGGGACTTGGGCCTTGACAGAAGGAAAGCACTAAAAGGATGAGCAACCAAGTGATATATTCCATCTCTGTTTTCAGTAGTGCTATTGTTTGTAGCATTCACAACAACAACAAAAGATTATTCACAAAGTAACAGCTGTCCTTCTCTTCAGACTACTCTTAAAACTCACGTCTGTCATGATGTTTACAAAAATTTGACAACGATTAGGCGAGTGATATTCTGCAATTGCCATTTATTCCAAAGATGAGAATCAGTTCATCCCTAAATAGTGTTTCTTCTATCTCCTTTTTTATTTGCCTTTGTGAATAGGGGCTGTATTTTGCTATACATTCCAAACATATAGAGACTTTAGCTATTAGAAATATTAAAGAAACAGGAAAAAAAATCATGTTTATTTTTACACTAAAGCACAATTTCTCAGTTAGAGAACTAGGCAGATTACAACAAATGGGTCCCGTATTTACACAAGATAATAATTCACTCCAATAAGGTATGCAATTACATCTAATTGTTTCTCTTAAGTAACTATACCATATTAAATAATCTGATGTGTGAAATCAGATTTAAGCGTCATGTTGAAAGACATCCACGGAACAGGTTTCTCCAGGTATCATAGGAATGCTAACATTAAACTGCAGATAGGAATATAATTAATGAAAAATAAATAAATAAATAAAAAGGCATTTCCAGCATAATCCCAGCAATCATTTTTGGGATAGAGCACAAGAGAACTGCAGGCAAATAAAGAACTCTTTAGAGGTACTGCTGAGATTCAACAATATCAAAGCAGCTAGTTTTCATCAGCTACCTTAAAACCCCTTAGCTATTGCTGTTTCCACCACAAGTCATTTAAAAACACACTTCATTTCAAGACTAGTATGTTTACAGCTCCAGGGGTAGAAGCAGCAAGATTCATCTGTCACCTTGTCTCCACCTAGTACAGATCTATCTGATAGGTGTTCTCAAAATATCTTATCACACTGGATTTCTTAACACACAAACCGTGAGGAAATGTGGAGGTGAAAAAAAGCTGTCCTAAAATGCCAGTGCTTCAAGGTTCCTTCCGAATACCGTAGAGTCAGGTTCAAAATTCACTGAAATTTAAAGTGCCTCTCTCTGGGACAGGGGTTTCTAACTCCCAAGAAAACAGCCCAATCCTCAGGCCGTGGACATGCTCTGACAAAACCAGATTTCTCCAATTCTGAACATTGGGGACAGGGAAGGAAGGAAAAGAAATGGAAATACATTCTCCAGCCATCTACAACAGCCCAGTGATCAGATTTTTTATTCGTATCAGTGAAGTGTTAGAGAGCTATATAGAATATTCTAAAGATAAAAATTTCCTCTGAATATGTACATAAAAGCTTGAATGATTTTTTGAGTACTTCAACAACTTCAGTAGTAACCCATGAAGCACTGGGCTGAAATTGTTCAAACAGCAGCTAATATTCAAATAACCCATCGAAACTGTATCTGCAACAGACCGGCATCATGAAAAGAATTTTGGATAAAGGGGAACAGATGAAGAGAAATGGCAAAGAGAACTCAGAGGAGCTGTCAAAGTCCCCCAGGACAGTTTTAGACAGAATTAGGACACCATTTGCAGGGAAAGTTGTTGTTATGGACACTGAAGGCTCAGCCCCAGCTCCGTGTGATGGAAGCAGTCAGAGAGGAACCCGGCTGTTCAGCTCTGATAGGAATTAAATTTACATTTAATTTTCCTCTAACCTGTTGCCTTCAAATTTTAAAGCAGAGGTCCAGCCTCAGACCAGACTTTAATCTCGGATACACAACCAGGTAAAAGAGAAAAACCTTGGGGAGTGCTCTCCCTTGCAACTCCAAACAAAACCGGCATAAAGAGGTGAGCACAGGACGCAGCTCTATGGTTCAGTGACGTAAGAGTTAAAGAACGAGACTCTAAGTTAAATACTGACAAATAGCGTTGGGTAGGTGCCAGGACAGGTAGAAAAGACACCATCTGGGAGGCGTAAAGTGATACTTTGGCAAAGTACATCCTCCCTCTGCAAAAAGACGACTGCACACGGCAGCTTCACGGCCTCAGCATGGTGTTACAGAGCTTATCTCAGCATCCCCACTGCTGAACCCCAACTGTACATCGCAGCACGGACTCGTGTACCTGATTTTCCCATGTTTTTAGTGAGTGCTGTAGGGACTTTCTCTTCCTTTTCTCTCCTCTACAGTCTCCATGGCCCAAAGCTTGGCATAATTTCTTTGATTGGAGATTAAAAATAGTTTTAGAAGAAATAATTGAGGCAGATGGTTCCCAGACTACCACAGACTGCAGTGTTAGGATATTAATGGTGTGGTAGTAAAATCTTTTGAATTCTCCACCAAATAAGATTTTTTATTTTTTTTAAATTCCAGTGGGACATTAGACAACAGATGTAGATGAGTCTTTTTCTAATTAAAAGGAGCGTAATCTGGCATGAGGTCCAAGGGGCACTATGTTGTTAGGAAGCTCCAGCACGGCTGGGCACAGTACACCAAGAAGTTGGACCCTGCCTTTTCAACTCCAGCACTTCCTAATGGTCACCTTCAGATAGGTTCCCACCCAACCTGTGAGCACCTCTGTATCACACTCTTAGGGACCTTCCAGGGGACAGTGTGAGGTTACTCATCAACATGGGGATCCAAATTTCAATAGATGATGCAGTATCCAAGACTTTGGGGACACAGTGACTTTTGTAGCGTGAGCTCTGCCAGTACGTAGTTACTGGTTTATTCTGCAGTGATAAAACAAATGTTTTGAACCACCTGCAGAACAGGTATTATTTACTAAACAGTTGGTTTATCAAATTACTGTATTTCAAGATTGTGGAGTCAATATACTCTGGCTTTCTGACAGAGAGTGGGAGTGGGAGGAGCAGAGTATTCCTCTTCGTAAGTACTAAGAGACATCATTATAAATACAGACAGAAATTCAGAACACTAGAAACTAGCAACCAATTAAAGCCCTTATATCTCTCCATTTCTTATCTGTATCTCAATTCTTATCTTATAAAACCTTTGAATAGGAAAGGAAAGACCATTCTAAAGGCAGTAAGTGGAGTTTGAGGTAGGTAACTGATTATAAAGTCTCCAAAGGCTCCAGGGCTCTCAGAACTAAGGATATAATTTAGAAGTTGATAATCTATCTCTGAGTGCCTCAGCCACAAAACTCTCCACGTTGCTCTAGGTGATCTAGAGATACTGGCAGGAAGATAGTCACCTCGGTTCAGACCTCCACAAAATTGCCTTCTTCCTTCTAGAGAAGTGAATCTTGCAACAGCAACATGCTGCGCGGTATGAAGCCCTACAAAGACACTTGGTCTTTCAGTAGTAACCAACACATTAGGCCAGTCAGTCTAGAGCACTCAAATCAATTTGATAAAAATGAAGTAATGGTGCAGATCCTACTTTCACAAAAAAAAAAAAAAAAAAGAATTTCAGTAATTGAGGCCAGTGCTTACTATATTAATTTTTAACAGAGGCTCACTTGCTAAAGGGCAGTTAGATACCAAAAGCAACCACAGGCACAAAACTTATTTGCAGCAAAAAGCTTCACTTCTTTAAATCTGGCTCTAAAATTACAGTACAATACAACAAGGCACAGTGACCTGTCAAGCTATGACAACAATTTCCTTAAAACCAGAGCTGGCAACACATTCTACATCACTGGCTTGCACAAACACCTCTTCTTCAGATCCTTTAATGCACTATTCAATAAGTCATCGCAGGCCACTATGAATTTGTTTGTGTTTCAGGGAGCTGCTGTTAAGAAGCCACACAGGTCTACACGTAAACATCCTGGGAGAAATTAACACAGATCAGACCAAGGTACTCCTTGTGCAAAAAGGAAGGAGAAGAGATTTAAAGCTAGGAACTACACTTTGTTAAAGTAATGCCTAGACTTAGGGCATTTTCTTTAACTGAGCCACAGCTTCAATTAAAGAAACTGTCTGGAAATAGTGGTGCCTCAGTTTATACTTTTTTTTTTTTTAAAAATGCAACCTCAAGGTCAAAGGTGCTGCATCAAAAACTACATTTTAAACAAAACAAGACAAAGGGGGAAGAGAGCTTTATGTGTAAATAAAAACGTTAAAGACTGCAACACACCTGTCTGATCCACATTCCAATTAGATTGGGCTCAGCTTGAATTTAAGAACTGAATTTGGGTTAAAGTGCAAAGGTTTAAAAAACTCTTTCAAACTCATGCAAATTTAGGCACCTCAAGGAACAAGTTTTACCTGTTCCCTGAAGCCTTCTGGCTTTCTGAATGAAAATCTGAACTTGGCCACTCTGAAGAAAAGAAGTGTGTTATGGAATTGAGACAAAAGACTTAATGTTAAGTTCAGGCATTTAAACTTTTAAAAGCTGAAATGCTATTCAAAGCTAGTCATTAAATTCTAGCAAACTTTGACTATCTGCTAGTTTGCGGCAATAAAAAAAAAAATATAAAAAAAACCCAACCAACAGTTTAAATATTAAGAAAATTAAAGAGCCAGAATGAAGTCTTGAAAGAGAAGGATGTGTTTCAGAGAATTTGCGTATGCAAAAACTTCTAAACTGGCATTTATGAACTTCAAACACATTTTTATGAAAAAAATTTATGGAGAGATATCTAAAATCTCTACTGTCCTGTTGCTTCCCTCCCTGTAATATTGCCTTTATCATCTGAGCATAACACCTAGACTTTGTCTTAGTTTAGCTTTAATGAGCATTAAAATAAACCAATTCTTCTGTGTAGAGACAAAATACAGTGTTTCAGATCGAAACTACGACTCACTGAAACTGCTCGATTCAGTTGCACTCATCCACCTTTAATTAAGATTGCTGCAAGTATAGGTATTCCCAAACTGTCCAAAACATGACCTGCTGAGAAAATCATGTAACTGGGGTCAGAGAGTCAAAATGGAAATTATTTTGTTCATGAGGAAGCTAGGAGAGAAGATAAACGTGGCAGAGAGATGGCTCAGATAGAGAAAAGCATTACTGAGGCAAATTCTGGTGGGACAGCACTACAGGGGACCCCTTGGGAGAAGCGGAGACAGTGAGAACGGGAGCTGTGAGCAAGCGCCTCCTTCCCTCCCACGTTCAGGGAGGCACCACTTCAAACATTTCTGAGGATGAACGGGAGAGCAGCAAAGGTTAATCTGGTGTCACAACACAATATACAGTGCCTTGACTGCTGTCCACCTCTTTAGGTCGAGGAGCTAACAAGGAAGAGACTGTCAAATGCCTGGGCACTTTCAGATATTCATATCCCCTTCCCTCAAGTATATAAATGTACTGAAAAAAAATGCAAATACATTTTTAGTCATCTTCACACTGCATGCACGTACATATATAAAAATACACACACTGACACACACACACACACGATGTCTCTTTGGAAGCCATAAAAATGGATAAGCCATTCTTAGCACCGCTCCAGAGCCTTCTGGAATTACACTGATCCTATACACGTGCTCGGAGAGGATGCTGTCATGGCAGAGACCACTCAACCCACAGCACACCACCAGCCAAGAAAGGGGCAGGCAGGAAACAAACCCTGGTCCTCGCTCCAGAATGCCTGTAACTAAAACACAGGATGCAAAGGAAAAGTAAAGCCTCATAGATACTGGAAAAAAAACAAATGTCCTGTTCCAAAACTTGTGCTTTTAACGTATAAAATGGAAACTTTTGATGGACATCAGGTTGTGTGTCCCTGGAATGAAATATGGATCTATAGCTTTTATGAAAGTAAAGTATTTCAAAGAGGGCATAAAGGAGAAAAGACATTTTAGATGTAATATGTCTCTCAGGAGGAATCTCTCTCATTGTCAGTTCATGACACTGCAAACTTTGATACTGCTTTGACAAATATTTTTTCTAAGGTGAACTATAAGTTGCTTTAGTTTTACCCTTTTTTCCCCTTATAGTTTATGTAGGAATTGCACTGAAATGACTACCTCTACTCCCTCCAATCATTCAGAGATTTGAGAATAAAAACAATTTATTTTTATTGAACTGCTACCATTTCTTATTAAGGTTATTCAGGCCATTAACTCATAACAAAATAACTTGTTCAGTGTAATTTTAATTTTGACCTGCAAGAAAGAGAAGTAAATAAGATACACTTGAAAGAGCAATGTTAAGTTGCAGTTCTTAATTTCCTTTTAAAAAATAGAAGAAAGAAAAAACAGTTATTTGTCATTCTGACAACCTAATGAAAGATGCCCTGATATTTTCTCTTTATTTTTCCAATTTTGGAGTGGCCTGCGATTTTGAAGATGTTGTTTTAAAACTTTGTCTCAAGTTCTTGGCTTAAAATTTTTTGCAAAAGGCAAGCTATCTCTTCATTCCACATTGCTTTGCAGTCTCAAAATAGTCATCTAACATGAAAACACAGTGAGAGCTGTAACAAGCAGAGCTGCCAAGATAACAGCAAGAAAATCCATACTCTACTTTTACCTTGGTGCTAAGATATATAGCACACCATTTTTAATATTTTGTTCTAAACTGGATATTTAACAATCTAGATTGAGAAAAGGATAAAACAGGTGATAGTAGCTGCGCTTCTTGAAATGTCTCATGGCCCACAGCCAAAGTTCAGATATGTTTTCTCCTTTAATGCATTAGGTTAGGAGGAGAAATTATTTCCCTGTTCAGCCAACTCAGTCACTCAATTTTCACTTCATGCACAATTCTTATGGTCTGCCATCTCTATCTTCTCCAATTTTCTCATTCCATTCAACTGCTGTCATTCCTTGAAGCATAATGTAATGGCAACTTACACAGTGGTAACAGAGAATTCTTTATTTCTTTGGTCTTGTTCTGTGTAAAAAGGAGTACTTTTTTTTTTCCTATGCATACATTGGGCTTTTTCTGTAAAAGGATTACAACTCTTCAAGGCTCTATTTGACCTATGAAATTTTCTCCAAAAGCCCCCTAAAATCCTGTATGTGTAATTGTACCTTCCACTATTTTAATACTTTCAAGTTTTAATGAAAACCTAAAATCTTTTTTTCCTAATTATATAAGATTATGGTGCATATATTTCAGCAATTTATAACCATGATGTTTTATCTATAGCAAAAGTGGTCAAGGCTGAAATTTATTCATTTACACCTCAAATAGCAGCTGATATGTAAAAAGGAAAGATCCCCCAGTTCTGGACTCAAATTGTTTTTAGCATTCTTAGGGGACTGGGACAGAGCAGAACAAGATGAAACAGTTCCAGTAAAAAAAAAAAAATAAAAAACCTTTGAGACATTTCTCCAAACTAGTTTATTAGATATGTTCCAATTTATCATAACCTGGTAATAAATGCAGATTAGTATCTTTTTCTATAAGTTCACAAAGAATGCAAGCACAGCTAAGAAGGTCAAAAAGTGAAAGCAAACTAAACTACACCACTTTCAGCACCATAAAAGAAAGTATTTGATTCAGAACTATTTCACAAAAAGGCTTTTGTAGATTAATTTCTTTGCCAAACCTCTATTTGGCACAGAAATACAAGGAAGCATTTTCAGCTCCAGCCTCCTTTTCTCAGACTTGCAATTTTTGTGTTCAATTTGAGGGCCAAGATTTTGGTATTCACCAATTCTTCAGTACTGTTAAGCAAGAAGAAACATATATGCTAACAAAAATGTCTAAAGCAAACCTTACCTCTGTCCTACCCAGTGCAGCATCAGTCTTCACAGAAGAATGCCAAAGAGCTGTTGAAATAAAGACCACTAAAACAGGGACAGTTTCTCAAATTGTTATTCTTTCTGTAGTGTTTGTCAGAGACCATTACACAGCTCTGTATCCCATACACATACAAAAAACTTGATTGCACAGATATCACTGTGTATAAAACCAGGTAGTATTAATGAGACAATAACTGACAATAATCTGTGTTGTGATGCTTAAATAGTAAGAACCAATTAGACAGCCATATAATTAAGGATGCTAAGAACACTTGCAAAGCAGATTATTACAGTAGTGGCTTAAAATAAATGATGAAGTTACAGTTTTAGATCTTTTTTTGATGTTATAAAAGATGGATGGAGATTGACACAGTTGCAAAGAACAGATCTTCTTAAACATGATTAGTAAACAAGTAAAACTAGATTTTTCATTAAATGGAACATTTTGATGCAATCATGATCAAATTGTATGTAAAGCTTACCAGTTACTTCATTTGAAGAAAGAGAGAGATACAGGGATCAACAGTGGAGTCGGTTGGTAAATCTTAGACTTCTTTCTCAGGAAAATATCTATTAGTTGAAAACGTCCTAAAATAAAAGAACAATAAAGTGGATTCAATGCTATTGTCAGTGTAACTGGGGCAGGGAGGAGAAATGAAACTTAAAAGTTAACAAGAACTTCGGAGTATTTTCAAAATAAAACCCAAAATCCTGTATTTCAGACAAGGAAGGACTTCTTTGCTAACATTAAGATGGTCAAAATTAAAGACTTTAAGGAAAAAAAACACTTCTCTCATTTCAGGGTGGATTTTTTCTTACTTCTCCTTCACTAAATAAGGAAAAATACTGTTCTAGAAGAGTAATGATTATCCTTCATGGGTCTGTTGAAGTGAGCGGTATTGTTTTCATATAATAAACAGCCTTGACAAAATGAGAGCCAAGACTTTTTTTTTCTCTTGGCAGTTGGGTTGGGAGATAGATTTCCTAGCAGAACTTTTTTAGGCTGCCTATCTCCACATGATTAAGCAGGAGGTTGCCAGTGGTATATTTAAATAAGTAAGTGTATTTAAGGGAAGGAGAGAGACGGCATCCACCAGAAGACAGCAGTTCATAGTGTTAAATGATACTCTAATTCTAATAGCTAAACATACCCGGAGATTCTGATTAGCTGCAATACATATTGTTAAGCATAGACCGTAACTCCAATCTTATCCCTTGGTTGCGAGCTCTTCTTATCCAGTTTCCTGCCCTCCTCACACACTCCAGTTCAGTAAATAGCATTGTATGTCATGCTACAGATTTCCCTGTCCCTTGTCCAAGTAAAAGCAAGGAACAAGGGATCAGTCATTCATATTTTAGGAGGAGATATCAAGAGGTGTGGCAAGAGTTGATCTTTCATAACTCTGTAAAGTACTGGGTTTTTTTAATGAATATCTAAATGGCCATTGTCATTAACTGATATATTAATGATATTATTTCAAGTATTTCTGATACCTTTCCTATTCTACTTCAAAGAGTTGGTTTTAAACAGGAAATAATGCAGAATAAACCTTAGACTTTACTCTAGTCACTGCTTTTGGACTCTGCTCAGTTTGAGCCAGCAAGAAACTTCCACGCAAGTTAGTCCTGTGCACTATACAAATATACAAAAATAAAAGCTAACTTTTAACCCTACTACATTTAGGCTTCTACATGAGCCACATTAAAACAATAAAATCTTTTTTAGAAATATTACTCAAGTGAATAATGCTCTCATTTTCAAACCTAACTCCTACTCACCCTTTCTTGAATTCCAAATGCCTTTAGGATGACTTCTGACCTCAAATTACTGTGTTCCTCTTGAACCTCATACAAGTATTGTATTCCCCAAACCTTACCCTTTCTGTTATGGGCAATATTCTATCATTGGCTTTATTTAAACTCAAATTCATAACATTTATGAAATAGGAAAGCAGTTTAAAATATATTGAAACAGAAAAATATTTTTTAATTAAATAAAATAACTATTTTTAAAAATTCAACTAATTGTAGCATGATTTCCTTATCTGTCTCTTAAAAGCAATTTTATTTGGGACGGGTAAGCATTTAGATCATCAAAACCTAGAATGAATTACTTACTTTTGTAAAGTAAACTCTCACATATAGTTATGAACTTCTATGTGCAACAACTTGTATCTAGGGTGAAACAAGGTCCAAATCACTATCTTAAGTAATACCCTACTCAGGAAGAATGGATGATGGGCTTAGTTACATCAAAAACATGCCACACCTTATGTACAGTCGTACACAGTTTTAACATGAGCAGGATTTGAAAGGCTAAACCCTAGGTCTGCTTTGAAACAATTATAACAATAGTAATGTAATCATAAGTTAGCTGGTAATCAAAACATATCCCAGAATGCTAGCAGAGCATTTTCTCATTCTAATGGACAGCTAGAGGATTTTTCTTTAAAATCCTCAAGACTTCAGGCAAACGCAAAAGACGCTTTCACCTCAAGAAGATTAGTTAAGCGCATATCAAGCCTTTATACACTGTTAAAGATAAAAATAATTGCTACCAGAGAACAACTGCTGTTAGTCATCAGTATAAAAAAATGCTGGCCTGACATCTTTGAAAACTGAAACTATCAGCTTATCCATAAGAAACTCACTACAGTGGCAGGAGCAATGTAAAAATTCAGATCTCCTCACAATCACTATGACTAATTCTGATGAAGAAGAATTATCTTGTGCTTACATTTGTAGAAATCTGTGATATGCAGATTTTCACCAAAATATCCTTAAATATAAATATTGCACTTACAGCTGTTCATGTTAAATATGTCTAACTATCAATTTATTTAGGAATAGGAACATGATATAGATACACCCACTTCCGTGCACATAAGCAATGATACATAATGACTAACACCATCTTCATTTGTTCTTTGAAGAACTCATTGAACCCTTACAGATCAGTTTCTTCATTTGCAATTGCATGTTTTTGCAGCTACCGGCATACAGAAAAGTCTATTACTCTTTCAAGTGCATAAATTCTTAAAGAATTTGAGTGCATACGATATAGCCATTTGGGAGAGGAGGGGTAGAAGAGAAGGAAAAAGAGGGTTACGATGGTGCTTCTCCCTGAGGACTTCTGCAGTTTAAATTTTTTATTATGCATTTTTTCTATGTAAATTTAACTTTTTAGTAATTTTATCTTAATTTAAATCAAATTAAATTTAATAAGATTTCACTAATGTTATAATTTAAATTTTAAATTACATTTATTTTTGATAAGGAGAGCAAGACAGTAAAGAGGGTCACTTAGAAACATGAATATGCAGCTTCCTCTCTTTCTAGACCCAAGATCGTAACCAGCTACACACTCATGAAAGGAGGGATGTGTTCAGATTTACTCAGGAAGACTCTGGAAATAAACAGTTGTTCATGTGCCTTCTGTCAATGTACAAGTCAAATCACTGCCAAGTCCTCCTCTTTCCTGTCATGGATTAATGACCTCTGGGCAGCTGCCTGGGGAAGAACAAAGGAGATGCCCATGTCACTGTTTGAAGTATTTTGTAGTAATTCCACATCACTGCACCAGTATCTGCTGGTGACAACGGAGGAAGCCAACAGCCGCTGCCTCTGTTGCTGAAGCAGACCCAGCATTGCAGCCAAAGAACCAATATTGTCAAGATCTGAGATGAGTATATTAAGTAGATCCATTAGCTTACCTTCTGGATTGCTTTTGCTCAGCCTGAAAAACATCCCCTTTTAAAGGGTGCAGCGACCCTTTGATACTAAAGCTTCATTGCATATGAACAGAAACTTTACAGATGGATAATGAATTTCAAGTATCAAAACATCTATACTAAACAAATCTTGTTTTGTTGTTGAAAGGGACACCAGGGGACCTCCTCTAACTCCCATATACAGATCCTCCATCTGAAGATTTTACAAGGTTCTGTAGAAACCATATTCAATTACAAGGACCAAAAATATATATATTTTTTTTTAATTATTGCAGCCGTGTCAAACTGGAAGTTCTTTAAAGCACAAGACTCGCCTTCTGACACATCAAGTAGCTTCAAGAAAATCCTGTCTCAGACCTCATTTAATGCATTTTACATTACTTTCACCACCTTAGTGCTGTGCACGCAGGTCACTCAACTACTTCTAATTTCTTTCCTGTTCTGCCTCATTTCATAGCATGTCCTCAGCAGCGTGGGCTTTTGTGGCACATAACTCAAACACATCTCTTGAGCTGGTCAGTAGGCCTTTATGTTGAAATCAGCAAGGAAGTGGCAGGGTTTATTATTTTTATGTTACTGCTATACAAACAGATTTCTGCAGCATGGGCTATTGAATTGCATTTGTGTTGATCCAAGCAGCATCACGCCATCGAAGTTAATATGACAGTGTATGGAAGCAGAAAATTATTCAGAGTTTGATAGGCCCCCGAACAAAACTGGTGAGAAAATCATGTGGCATCACAACTTGCAAGGCAGCTGGTGTTTTTAAGTGTCACTTTTGCATAGAAAAAGGAGCAAATGCCAATTGTGAAGTTCAAAGGATTGGCACTGTAGACAGGAACAGTTAAAGAATTCATCATCATTGTTTTTCAAATATTAAATATGCACAGAAGAAGAGAACGGATTTCTTTGTTTAAAAAAATGGGATAGTATAATACACTCAATTGCAGTTGGAGGAGGGAGTTTTAAATCAAAGACACTGATCTACATCTTGTTTATGACAGCATAAAAAAAAAAATAATCAATTAATTCCCCCATCTGTTACATACTACCAATTTAAGTTTCCTATAGTAATCAGGGCTATATTAGTCTGATATTGAGTATTTCAGTGTCAATACTAGAACTCTACATTTCCAGCGTTTTATATAACAAAAAGACACAAGCATGTCCTATCAAATATCTTTCAACAGGGAAAAAAAAGTTCTATAACATAACAGTCTGGATAGGTTTTGTAATAATGTCTTTTCTTGTTGTCTCTTAATTATGTACAATAATTTAATAGTTTCTCACCATCCCTCCCTAATAAAAAAAAATGTCTTTGCTATAATTACAGGTTTATTGTGTCCTTAAACAATGAAAAAACCCAGGCAGAATTTGACATTGCACAATGATTTTCAGCCTTATCATTTCAAACAAAACCCAAGTAGGCAGTAAAAACAATGATTATGAAATCTAGAATGTGTCACAGAAATAGGTGCCATTAAATGAGACTGTTCAGTATCACTTTATCTTGGTATTGCTTAGCAATATCATATGTGAAACATCAAACTGGGCTTGATCTCTCTGCTGCAAATTCCCTCTGATTGGGGTGGGAAAGAAATGGAAGTAGCAATATCTAAAAGAATGTGCCTGTGCCACTTTTATCTCTGAATCATTGCTTCCTTCCTTCAGTTCAACTACCCAAGTTACAGCAGAATAATTTTGTACAGTTTGTGCAATACTGAAAAGCTTTTTTCTCTCTCATTTGCATGTCTTTTGGCCACTTTTTTCAGCTCATGAAGTCAGAACATTATCATAGTTTTGAGCTTCTCAGCAGTAAGGAGGGAAAAAACACCATAATCTTCTCTGTTGGGAGAGGAAGGAGGTAGAGTGAACAGATGCAGCAGCAAAATGTAGAACAGTTGCTGTAGGGCGATATCTTTATGGCTTTGCTAGGAAAAGACCTCATACAAATAACGTGATTAGCTCACGCTATAGATCATTCATAAAAAACAGAACTTCTCTAGCAACAGCTCGCTTGAAGAGCTGCTTTCGGAGGCTCTCATTGATCAGTCTTGCACAAGTAGGAAAACCAAAAAGAAAGTACGTGCAACTGCTGCTTATCCTTTCTTGAAAAACTAAACCAACGGGTCTAAGTAAGCCAGCTACAGGACACCCACAGCTGCAGCAATAGCAGAGACATATTGCAAAAGTTAGTAACAACTGTGGGAAAATCCATCTCGCAGAGGCTGAAATTTCATTCTTACACAGCAAGGAGAAAAACTCTAGTCAATTGTCACTTCGAAGTGACCATAGGAGCAACTGTATTTCCTTACAAGATGTGTATTTAGAACAGATGTTGTTCAAACCAAAGTTCATATATCAACATGGGTAACAAGTCAATTTTATCTTCAATTTTAAAGCATCTAGAGTTTGCTTTAATGTGATAGTGATGAGAGATGGAGTACCGCCAGCTGTAGAGAAGGAAAGGTGGAAATAGTTCTCTTAAAACATGAAACAAATAGACACTGTCCAAATCACATTTGGTCAGCATTTTATTAGCAAAATGAAACCACAGGTTACTTGCAACACTAATAATTATGTGAAAACAAATGGTCTTTTATGGCTAGTTGGTATGTTTCTTTGTCTCATTTCTACATGACTATGTAGGTACTTCCTGAGATTCAAATTTATATGCTCCTTAAAGTGATGTCTTGCTGCTCAGATTTTTTTCAAAGTAGGAATATAGTACTTTTTAACATAGGAAAGGGCAGTGTATTCTGCTGAGTCTAAGATGATCATCAGTGCATTTTCTGGAGAGACTGATCTAAGTGCGTTCTCTGCTACTGGATCAGTGTAGTCTTCTGACACTTAAGATCCTTGCATCCAGTGGAAGTGAACCCATTGTGCTCAAAACTCCTATACTCCATTGTGCATGAAGTTAACAAACCCTGAAGAAATAGTTATGTCAACACTTAGTTACACTGCAAAATTTAATTTCATCTCATTTAAATACGACTGAAGAAATGAAATAGCTTCTGGACCTTGCTCGTCACAAGTTTCATCGTCATTTAGTGGCTTGGGAACTCTGAAGCATAAAAGTGAATCCATGAAAAACATCTTTCCACCACCACCTCCTCACAACAAAACAGCAGAAACCAGAAGGACACAAAGACAGCCAAAGGAAATCCTTACTTGGAACCACTTCCTTTTCAATAGTATTTGTTGTGGGTTATTGGTCATTTTCTAGACCTAAGTAACAGAACATGAGGTGTTTAGTAAATAAATCCTGTCTACTTTGAAACAAGTACACTCCCTTTATTATGAGTAGTGTTTTGTAACCACATCATAATGAAATATTTTAAAGGATATGTTGCAAAATTTTAGAACACATTTTAGCACCATATATTTATAAGCTTTAGCAATTACAAAAGAAATGTAAACTATTCTGCATATGTTATAACCAGGGAGGGGTTATTTTACACACTGGAAGAGGAATGAAGAAGAAAGACTTTTGCCTCTTTCATTTTAAACTTTGTTTCCCTGATACAACAAGCAGTACCATGATAGAAGCATTTAATGGCACTATTAACTCAACCACCTAAAACCAGAATCTATATTAATTACATCCATTACACTTAATTGAACATAATCATCTAACCTAACAATTCCTTGTACACTAATTAATAAAACAGCATGTCTTCTGGATCCAAAATGCATTAATTTATTTCTTTTAAAAGTAAGATATTTAAGGGACAGATAAAATTTGTAACCTATCATTATTACATTTGGACAGATTGTAAACTTTTGTAATCACAGTGACTGCTCAGGGCCATGGATCTCTTAAGTGGAATTGAAATTTCACACAAATTTTACATATTAGATATGTTACGGGGTTTTTTTCCTCCTTGGTGACATTTAAGAGAAAGAGACATGAATCAGCAAGGCCATTTCCATAAAAACTCTGCAAGGATTCACAAAGAAAAAGTCTAAAAAGTATCATATATACTATGAGCAATCTTCAATAACTCTACATTTTTATACAGTGGTGTTCAAGTATACAATGTCATCTCCTGAAGCAGGTCAAAAATAGAGATAGCTCAGAAGCCTGGATAGATGTGGAGAATCATCCCAAAAAACACATAAACTACTTTCTCTTCCAGCAGTGAGCTCATGCTATCTTGTGAATTGATCACTTGGGCTGGATCATTCAAATAGTCACTGATTTGCCTTTGTTTCAGGGTGCAAAATGCCAGAGGAAAAAAAAGAAAAAAGGCTTCAGGTTTAAGTTATTATGCACACACAGTCTACAGCTCTGCACCTAAAAAATCCCCACTTGACTATTGCTTATTTTGAAGAAAAAAAAACCCTAACTGTGTCTTAGCCTTTGATAGCTAAAAGTTTTCAGCATTTGCAATTTTTTTACATATGGCCATAAGTGCCTCCATCTTTCCAGATCTGAGCTGCTTCTCATCTGTTGTTCTGTTAGGCGTGAACCGAGCCTAATATATCCACCTTGCTTTTGAGAAACCTGATTTGATAAATATTTCACCCACAATTTCCTTTCAGGAAGGACAGAGCTGAACAAAAGCAAGGAATGCTTTCATCCTGACATTGTGGAATGAAGAGTATCCTCTGCTAGAGGTGATTGAAATAAAGATGAGCCTCATCCCAAGAAGTCATCCTAAAAAATGAACAATGGACGCCTCTAAAAATTATTCTCTAACCTTCTTGTTAAAGCTATTATAATGTTTAATAATAATTAAAGAAGCAATAAGCTAGAGGGAGAAAGCTCTAACCACTTTGTCATTTGGTAGCTATGGAGGTCTGCATCCTAAAGCATGCAATTTCAAACTGAATAAATAATTTCAATAATATTAATAATCTTTGAAGAAGGAAATAAAGGAGGCCTATACTTAATAGCCAAGACACTTCCCTGGGAAGGGAGAGTAATGTGCATTTGACCCAATGAATCTTTGAAGTTGCTCCACTGTTCATAACAAAATTAAATTCAAGAGCTAGAAATACCACAGACTAGCTCAGCGAAATAGCTTAGAAGGCAAAACCAAAAGCAAACAAACAAAAAATAACAAACTCCAGTCATGAAAAAAATTGCACCTTGATTTCACCTCATACATAAGTGTACTAACCGGTGAGCTATGTTTGGTGAACTAGGAAAGGGTGGAAAAGAGGAAGCAGGGGGGAGTACACTTGCATTCCTAATCTCTTGATCCATTAAAGAAACAAAACGAGAAAAAAAAAACTAGGTAACAATATTCAGAAAACAACTCCCTTTTGTCAGTCGCAAGGAAAAAGTGCATCCCCAGAAGAACCAATAAAGCAGTCTAAATTTTAGCTTTACAGGAGTTTAAAGGTCTCAGCATTTCCCTCAGGGAAGTTCAGCAATACATTGTCTATGTGACACATACTGACCCGGTATTGCAACCAGAGATGTCTGATTCTCTACATATACCATATAAGAAGTTTAGATGCTTAACACAGTTTCTGATCTCACATTGGAAACTGATTGCCTAAACTGTTAGCTATTCAACGTGTATCAGAAAATAACCTTTCCACAACTACTACCATCCCTTGAAATTATTCAGCACACTTTCTGAATTTGATTTAGCTTGTTTGAGGGATACTTTATCTCCACATAATAATCAAATGCACTTTTTTTTCTGGCATGCTCAGTGTACGACAAATTCTTGCACTGGAAAGTTAGACAAACTACATGTTTGAAAGAGTAAATAAGTCCACATGCTTTCATAAAAACATAATAGTACAAAATGGTGGGGTCGGTCATGGCAGAGGTATGAATAAGTTTCAATAGTTGCATTTCCCAGATCTGAATTAATTTAGCCAAATTACACTGACTTTGAAGAATTATTTTGGTTTTAACCTTCCTCCTTAACGAGAATGACTGAGTAAAGTTGTATTTTATTCACATCCCTATAATGGAAAGATTTGGTATGATTTAATTTCAAAAAAAGTCATCTGCTCTCATTTTATTTAAATCCAACAACATATTTTAACTGAACAAGTTTCTGTATTGCATAAGTCATCCAATACGTTAATATGCTACGTCCTACTTGGAAAAAAAAAAAAAAGTATTCACATGAATCTTCCTCCATCCTCCTCCTTTTCTCCTTCAAGCCGTTTCACTAGCAAATCTTTTCAGGCCTCTCTCCACCTCCTCTTTGAACAAGTAAACAGTGGGAATTACCTTACCAAACTTCACCTAGGCTGTCCATGAGAATCTCCAAACTAGCTGTTTACAAAGTACCCACTCTTACATACAGTGGAAATGGATAAAATGAAAACCAACAGTGATTCCCTAACTTAGATTTACAGAGAGCACACATATGTCTATTTGTAACAGCCATACTCATCTCTTGTGAATTTGTCTATATAAACTTGATTTCAAACCAGCCACATATGACCTTCTTTCCCTCCCCTCCCACTCCTTCTGAATACACAGAGTTTGTGAGTTTCTGACCAAGCTAAAAATTGAATCTCCTACTGTTTGAGCTAAAAATCTTGCAGAGACATATCAATATTCAAGATAGACCAGATCCAAATTATAGCCTGTTCTGAACTCTGATCCCTATTTTGGATCCTAGTGTCATTCTTAGCTTGTAATTAGTAATATTATTTTAGTGCCGTATTAATAACTAGTGACACAAACTAAATTACCATAGTTTCAATCAAATCATCTTTCAGATCCAGTAAAACAAACAGTGTAAAACACATACGTTTCCTAGGTACAGACAGGTATGTCATAGCACGCAATTTTTAATTCCATAGGCATAAACAGATCAAGTTTGACTACCCAGTTATTAAGTAAGTGATTATACTTATTAATGAATTAAGAAACTTTTTTTTTTCCTTTTTTTTTTTTTAAATCATTTGTAAGTAGTATGCATGAATCACTGGTTCAGGAGCTCCTACCCTTTCCCAGGAAGCGTGCTACAAGTCACACCCAGCCCTGCATCTGTTCTGGCTTGCCTCTGCAGCACAAGCCTTTGGGGGAAAGCTCTGCTGTCTTCTGACACTCGTCACTGCACAACACTGCATGACCTGCAGCCTTACAGAGCATGAATATTACAATTCTTTTTCTGCAAGCGATCTCAAAGTAATTTTGGTTTTGTTAAAACATTAGGTCCTGTTAAGGAACTTCACATGATGCGCTGCGCCTCCGTAGTACAACAGGAATCCTTTAAAAGGACTTTTAACAGGAATCCAAGCTGACGGGCATATTCCTGTCCCAAAAGAATATAACATCTTAGTGATTCCAACAGTTCCATGTCAGCAGGAATTCTTATTACCCAGTTTAGTTTCTGTCATTTGTTTATTTTCAAGAAAAGCACTGTCTTCCTTCAAAAGTGGTTAGAGAGGAGAAAAAAATACTTTTAAGTTTTAATTTTGTTAGAAACATCTGTGGAAATCAGAGTTACCAGCCAGACTTGAGGATGGTGTGGGATGTAGTTGCTGTGGAGAAGAACAGAACTAGGATATGTTGAAACTAGCTTAGCTAGTTACAAATGTAAATATAAAGCATGGTTATTGTACACACTCTGAAACCAAAGAAAAAGTTTAATTTAGTGCTGAGAAGCTGAGAGTGGAAAAACTAGTTTCCCAGCATTGTTCCTCAGAAGCCCAGAGCAAAATTTTCAAAGGTAACCCAAATCAGTTTTGCTTCCTGCCCCCTCCTTAACTAAACAAAATACTCTCAAGGCTGACTCGCCTTATATTAATAGCACTCTTTAAAAGACATTTTCTATTAGAGTTTGGCATCAATTTTTTCTGGAGCGCACTGTTAGCACGTGAGCAAGTACAAATGCAGACCTCACACATGTGTGTTACAGGGTATAGAGCTTGCTTTTAGCATTTCTCCATTTCTGACAAGTAAGAAAGTAATTAACAACCTAGTTGATGCAGAAGCCTAAGGCTATAGTAACTAGTTAAACCAATTTAAATTTTGCTGGTTTTGCCAATATGTAGTTGGTTTACTTTTTAATGATTAAACTGCCTAATTTTTTAAAACTGTCAGCCTGGAAGTGTCATATCACAGTTTCCCTTTATGTAATAAAATACTACCAAAAAAAAAGAAAAAATAATCATTCTGACTTCCAGTTTTTCTTCTCTAAAAAAGTTGTTACTTGTGAAAAAAAAGTATTCTTAAATGCAGCTCATTTAAAGAAAAGAAATTAATAGTGGGTTCAAAAACATGCACTGAACCCATAACTAATTTTTGTATTCCTTCCTTTTTTCACCTGGCCAGGGAAGAGCCAGTGCCCGCTACAACCTGCAGTCTGGCAGCAGCAGTACCAGGAGTTTCTGCCCTTAGGATGGCTTCCTGGCCACCCCTGGTTTCCCAATGAGGAGGAGGGAGGTAGGATGACTGCCAGGGGCCAGGCACTGGAGTCCCAGCTCTGCCCAAAGGAGGAAGCTTCTGCTCTCGCCCTGGGCTCCACAGTCCCACACAAGCCCCTCGGTGCAGACAGGGACAGAATAGGGGTCCTCTCCCACTTCTTGGATGTCCCCATCCAAGGTTCTTTTCCTCCCTGAAGGAAGGAGAGTCACAGCCTCCCCACTCCCTGCTCATTGCCCTTCAGGACCCTAGGTTAAGCAGGTGTGTTTTTTCCTCTAACTCAGCTCTTTTCATTTCTCTCTTCCGTTTTGAAATCTCTTTATTTTGTAGGCTTATATCACATCACTCCCCATCTATCATTTCCTTCCAGCTGAGAAGCTCTGCTTTTCCACATTTGGTTGTTCCTTAAAGAGAAACTATATAACTATATATAGTGTATATTTTTATATATTATATTATATATAACTATAAAACCCATAGCTTCACAGTTTATTGCTGTCCTCTGAACCTATTCCAGATGTACTTACTACATCCTTTTCAAAACAACAGGAACCAGCACTACATACGGTATTCAACGCAGGCAAAACAGGGATTAATACATGATGTTCTGTTTTGTTCTCTGTTCCTTTCCCAACAACCTCTAGTGCTCTGCTTTCTTTTCAGATTATTACTGAGCTGAGGTTTTCACAGAACTATTTATCATAAACTCCGAAACTCACTCCTTGGTGATAATGAGGCTTCAACCTCAGCAGCAGAATGAGCATGCAGAGCAAGGACAGCAGCAGGGCAGTGGAAGGGAAATCTTTGAAGACATACTTTGAAAACTATACCCCAGGGCTGGCTTCTCAGTTTATGAAAGTTTACATTAAGAATTCAGAATTTGTTTTCATTCTCCATGAACACAAAAGCAGGCCTTAAACAACTGTTAAGGAAAAAAAAAAAAAGGAAGAGTAATGAAGCGAGTAAACAAAGAAAAATAAGAATACAAGAGTGACTAGCGCAGCGCAGAGTGGTTGAGAAAGTGCTGAAACCTAAAGGTCGCTGTGTCTCCCAGATCCCAGGTGAGGGCTGCTCCTCGTCCCTGCAAAACAGCACCTGATACTGAGGAGCTACTGATGAACCAGAGCTGCTGCCAAACAACCCCTGCAGGAGCTCTCTCAGGCTAGCAAAGGCAACACCACACCTCTGTGGTTCTTTGTGGGCTAGTCCACCCACTCTGTCCACATGCAGGGCTTGGAGGTAAACCAGCAGGACTCAAATTCTGGATAGTGGTAGCTAGTGAACTGCTTCACTTGAGCTTTAAAGGCTTCCCCTCGGCAGGATTTATGATCTCAGCACAACACCATGCTAACTGCAGTGACATGGCCGCCTATTCATAGCTCCCCAGGGGGCAAGAAATGTGCTGAAGTCTGCTAGCAGAAGACCATAAAGACAGAACATGAGGACATGTATATCTTTTTTAAATGAGGAGTGCTTAGTGGACTAAGCAACTCTGGATGCTAGTAGAGACTTGCTCTTTGCCTTTAGGCAAATCAGGTAGCATCTTTCCTGGATTAAATTAACTGTAAGGACAGGGATGAGATAAAGAGAGACTCGTCTCCTCTCCTTCAATGGTGGCTTAGATACCAAAAAACTGCCATAAATCCCTTGAGGCACATGAGAATAGCAGTACACAGACCAGACCAAGTAACTTGTTATGAGATGCTGTTAACACTCCAGAAAATCTTATACAAGAATAAAGCACTTGAAGAGTGCGGGTAAACTGGAATTCTAACTTTTACTCTTTGAGAAAGATTATTTATATTCATGGTAATGTGCATCTTGCCGCCAGGGTTGAACAGCCAAATAACAACACCAAGGGAACACCACAGATTTGACACGTGTGATACTTTCTGCTGCAAAAGGCAGATAATCTCCCTCCAATCCTTTCCAGGGCACCGAGTAATAACAGTACTTCTGAGGAAGTTATGTAGCTAAAAGTGTAAGAGATTATACTTTTTGTTCTTTTGGCCACCAAGAAAGTTGTCATATCACACAAGACACTGCTCAGACCAAAGCGGAGGAGGAATCCGTTCTGGTGTGAGAACATTAATGGCTATGGCAGACACTGCTGAGACAGAAGGAAGATGTATATGGAGAGAGACTTCATAAATTCACTGAACAACAATGAAAACTGAAAGTTTTTGAGAGAATGCTGCACTGGAAGATTATTAGATGTTTTCCTAAAACAAAGACAGGCTGTGTTTACCATCAGATCAACCACTTTCGTCTAAATCTGAAGGATTCCAGTTGACAACAGTGAATAAATACCCCAAGTGTTATCTGTGCTATCACTGGCTTGCTTTGTCACTTTCTAAAGTTTTGTAGCCATTGAAGCTGGTTGTTAAACACTTGCCATCAATAAAGATCATCCCTTAACTTCTAGGTTTGTCTGAACAAATGCCAACTTTTCTAAATCACTGAAGCACTTTATCAAAATTTAAAGTGTGCTCATTAATTCCGGATTTCCCAGACAACCATCTTATCTTAACTCACTATAGAAGATACTTGTCAGGTATTTCGAAGAAAAATTGACACCAACAAGTCTCGATGGGAATCGAGGAAGACTTGAAGACTGTGTTACCAATGAATCCTCAGCTGAATATTCGACCAACCACCCAGTTCCAGAAAATGGCATGGGTGTATCCAGAATCTGACACAAAAACAATTATGTAAGACATAAGTATTATATGATGTATTCATTTTTCTTGGATTTTTGAGAGAAGAGGACAGACGAGATTATCTTCCTTTCAGATCTTTGACAGACTTTAGGAACAACACAGGAAGCTAGAAACCAATATTTGAAAAGAAACAGGCATTACTAAACAGAAGAATCTAAGGTAAAGCAAAGCACTTCATGACCATTTAGCCAGATGGAAATCTATACCCAATTAACAGAACTGAAAAAATTTTCTACTTATTAGTAGAAAGCACAAAACATGAGGCAGTTTCACGTTTCCTAGCACATGGGTTAATTTAGCTCACATATTTTGCTATTGCTTTGTCACCAAACCAGCACCAAAACTTGTTATTTCCACTGTGACAAATGATCAAGCATAGATACTAATTCAGTTCCACATCACATTTGATAGGGTTGACAGCTTCAGAAGAGGGAAAATCTGTAACTGCTTATTTGACCAGATTGTTGTGAAATGATGTGGGCATTTGCTGCACAGCGGGGGATGGCTTCTGTTGGACAGCAGCTCAGTGGACAGGAAAGCTGTGTTTTGAAACGGCAGATCTTGAGTTCCAATCCTGTTTTCTAGTGCAGGTCATATTGAGACAGACCTCTCTTTGTAACTTGTTCCACACTGTTGGAACTGCTACCGCAAGTCTATTTGCTTACATACATTATTAATATCAGCCTCATGTGTCATCCCCCTTCTAACCTTCAGTCTAGCTATTTGAATTTCATTAGGCTATAACTGGAGTCAATTGGAACTCAGCACTGAAGACAGACAAATCGCAACAATTCTCTACCTCATTATTGAAGATTTGTATTAGAGCATAAGATATAAAGTTTGACAACATCGTGCTTTTAAATGGGAAAAAAACAAGATGTTCTTAACTGATGAGGACGAAGTATAGCATTCCTCAAATATTATTTTCTTCTTATATTATTTTAGAATAACTTGTAAAAAAATGGGTCCATTCCTTCAGAAGGTTACAGTTGCAAAGAAACATAGTTTTCCCAACACAAAAGCATTCATTAGGGGCACATTCCAAAGACAAGAACTCACAGTAACATAAGGGTTTTCAAGAAACACAGGGAATGAAGGTTATATAGGATGTCTGACCTAGATGACCACTTCTTTTCTTCTTCAGAGAAGCTTGAGAGAAACAAGATCAGAGACACTCTACACTGTGCAGTAGCAGAACATACAGCATTTCCTCCAATGGAAAAACACCATGACAACTTTCTTTAATTATATTTTTTTAAGTTTCAAAACAATGTCTCAGCCATTTGCCGCCCCCACCCCCCCCAAAAAAAAATCTTCAAAAACTAGGCTCAGCTTAAGGTTAGCATTTTAGAAAATTCTTCCACGTAAAAGAAAGCTTTTTGCACAGGTAGAGTGGTTCCATACTCACAGCCACAAAAACAACCAAGTTCCATAAAATATGCTTTTGGTTCAGAATCTGTTTTTCATTTTCCATACTTTCACCCTCTAAAAGGTCCTTACTTGACAGTAGTAAATCACATCATTCAAGTTTTTTAACAAACACCCCTAGATATTAGGAAAAACAGAGTGGTTAGTCTTTCTGTTAATCATAGACCTTCTTTATATTTGGTTTTAACGACACAGTAATTCTCCTGTAGTTTTCGTAGTAGCTATTTGCTTTCCCTTTTATCATTCACATTCATGTTCTGTCGGTTGCACTAGCTGTCCTTGACATTCCCTTATTAGGTTTACAAATAATCATTAATTTGTTTTGTGTTCTGCCTCCTGTTTCAGTGATATATAGGCACGTCATTACCTTTCTAAAGTATATCCATTATTTTTCTTCTTCAAAAAATACCCACTACTTTCCACACAGGGTTCAAGGCAATTTGCATGGTAAACCCGTAGTGGCATATACCATTTAATGCACCTTCACCAAAGTTTGTGATCTGTTCTTTAGATTTCATAATTAGTAGACTGGTAATTTGAACTCTCTTGCACTGTTTGATTGCTCTTTCCCAGACCTTTGTATTGCAGCATCTCTGCTTTCCTCCCACCACAGAGGAGGCAAGGCATTCATAAAATATGAGTTTGTTTTTGTTTAGTTCGTTGGGGGGTTTTTTGGTGGGTTGCTTTTTCGGGGCGTGGGGGAGGATATTGTTTGGATTTTTCTGGGTTTTTGCTTGGGGTTTTTTTAGCGGGGGCGGGGGGGTGTGTTGGGTTTTTTTCAGGTTTTTGTTGGTTTGTGGGGATTTTTAGAGGGAGATTCTCTTATTCTGATTGTGTATAGTATCTGACACAGAGCTAGGGAATTAGTTGAGACCTATAGGTACTAAGGCCTTCTTTTTTTTTTTTACTTATTTCCACTTTCTTCCACTAATCTTTCTATTAGTTTAGCTCAAGTTTTGAGGAATTATTTTTTTATATATATAAAGAGGTTGCACTGCTTTGTGGTTTGAGCTTAGTATTTATACCAGTGAATGCAGTATTACTAACAAGAGTAATGTTATCAAAGCTTTGCAACATACTAGAAAAGGCTAATATCAATTTGATACATCAGATGTCCTTAAAATTATCAGCGAAGTTTAAAGCCATCCTCAGACTTGTGTCTTTTCTGCCCTGGGAAACCAACTCAGGAAGGCTTGCTTAGAACCTCAGCACTCCACTGTGGCTGACTTTGAGGGGGCATTTACTGGCAAGTCATCCAAAATTTAAAGCCCTAAAAGACAAACATGAATTTTTTTCTCATGTACTTCCCCTCCTCTCCTCCCAGCAGTTTTGGTAACTTAGTTTATACAGGAATGTTGGGTTTACTGCTTAAAAAACAATGCACAGACATTCTGAATAATGAACTTGTTCAAAATACACTCTTAATTAAAAAATTAAAACTACACCAAACCAGTTTAAAATTTTACTCATATTTCTGATATTTAGATGCTATATTTTCAAAATTAACAAAATTTTAATAGCCAAATAAAGAGATAGTTATGACTTGATTGTTGTCTTATGTTGCCAAGAATCTCTTGAAGTAGTATGGGAAGAAGGACAAAATAATAAGTCTGTAGCCATTCTCAGCAGAGTTTCAAAATATAAGAAACTCTGGAATAAAAGGCCTATTTATTCATATTATAAATTTAATTTGTAATTATAAGATAAATAAAAAGGCACAAATGAGATTTGTGCAACTGATAGAGCCCATCCTCTTCTGAAAAAACACCAGCATATGTTTTTCATGGCTTTCAAAATTAAAATGTATTATGGAATTACTCAATTTAAAAGGACTCATAGGAAAAACATAAGAATTTTATGTAAAAGCAGTGTAGGGGACAGCTTGTCCAAAACTGGGTCCCACAAAAGCCTGCAAACTTCAGCTTCATGAAATAATCCCATTAAACTTCGTACGATATTAGAGACCGCATGTCACAGCTATTAGAAAAGCCATCCTGAAGACACCAACCAGAACTAAATAATTTTTGCTGCACTCTCAGAAACAGTCATGCATGTTATTTAATACATGGTATAGCCCAGATGATACTGGATTATCAGCTTCATACTGGAACTGAACACATAAGTTTCCAGTTCACTTTTTATGATAGGTACGTTCACAATAGATGCCATCACTATCCTGGAAATAAGACCAGCAGTAAGACTGTTTTTTTAAGTTTCTATTATGAAAAAAAGCTGAGACACCAAGATACAAGGCAGATCACCCTCAGTAAATTTAAAAAAGCAGAAGTAGATGACTTCAAGAAAGGCATGTTATTAGAGCAAGATTATTTGGATTTATACTGGAGAACCAGTGTGAATCCAGATCCCTTATATTCTGCCTTAAAGAAAATGGTAACAGAAATCAGTTCTGTCATGTGCTGCATTTTTTCTCATGGACTTTAAGCTAGTACTAAAAAAAATGGTGCACCTTATTGTGCTAGTAGAACCCCATAATCAGTGATTTATTCAGAGAAATCATTAGACTTCATACTCAACAAAAGGAATTATCTGTCCTATACTCACATCTCTGTGCATTTACCTGATCCATGCTGAATATCTTATTTCTCTTTATATGACTTTGCAAGGAGCCATCCTTTATTTTGCCCTGAACCTTGTGTCAATATCTGCACATGTGTAAACCAAGTGTAAAACATACTCATGTCAGAAATGACAGCGCTTCCCACTCACTCTGTAGGAAGGATTATGATACGGTTTAAGGCTGCTCTTGTCCCGAGTGCCTTGTGGCAGCCTTTTCGGACACAACCCAATTAAAATGGGCCCTGTGCTGTCCTCCGAGTGATATTCTAAAACTGTAATGTCAAAATAAGGACTTCAGAGTTCAATAAGATATATTTTTAATGTTTGTTTCAATCGCTAACACAGTGGAGCTGAATAAACTGCAGCTTTCTTTTCTTCCCAGAAACAAATTGTTGAAAAAGGTTAGTTACTGCAGTTTCTTCAAAGTAATGTCTTACAGTGACAGATTTCTTTTCCCCCTTGTATACTGTATTTGTACAAATGACAACAAGAACATGCAGCAGCACGTAGGATATTCACAACATTTTTTTAGGGAATTATATATTTGCAATATGTTTTTCAGCATTTTCCTAGTAGGTCTCTGTATTTAGGTGTTCATAACTCCAGTGAAATTTTGATCTCAACTGGAACTCAAACAGATTCTCCACTTGAGATCTTTTTCATGTGAGCCTTAAAAAAAGAAAAGGCCATTAAATGGGAACACATATGCATAGCTTATTGCAGAAGTGACATTAAAACTGAAAAGAAACTGTGGTCATTGTACCAGTTTATATACCAATAGAAATTCTATACGCTTTAGAACTGGAAGCCTTTTCTTAAGAAGAAATAAAAGCTATACAGAAAGAACAATTCATCCTTCCTGAAAGAGGAAATTATTAGTGTAAGCTTTAAGAGAAGAATGGAAGACTATTTTGAAAGGTAAACGATCACATTCCATTCTTTTCCTTGAGCTAGCCAAGTCATAACTATCTGTACCTCTGTTAATATTGGGAATGCTGAAATAAATTGCTTACAAGGAAAATACAATCAAGAATTAAGTAAGTATATTTGATGAAAATTTGAAGTGAGGCTGTAGCAGGATGCTCTGCTTAGCGTCATCTTGAACGTTGCCCTATTTGTGAACTTTCTGGTGGAAAGTTACCAGATATGTGGGGAGGTCATACTGTCCTTAGTGGTGAAGAGTAGCCCCAAAACAAATGTTACAGGATGAGATGTGAAAAACAGATGCTCCCCAAATTAGGATGTGAAACCAGATGTTTTCATGAGTAGCAAAAAGAATGAAACACCACTTATATTTAGTCCCTGTAACCACTTAAAGGACTAGTTACTTACATTTTTAATTTATGTTTATTGGAGTGTGCCCAGCAGAGGACCACCACTATGGCAAAAGACCTCAAGGGCAAGACTTATGAGGAACAGCTGAGGTCACTTGGCTTGTTCAGCTTGGAGAAGAGAAGTCTGAGGGGTGCCCTCATCACAGTCTACAACTTCCTCAAGGATGGACAGCAGAGGGGGAGGTGCTGATCTCCTCTCTCTGGTCACCAGTGATAGGACATGAAGAAACGGAATGAAGCTGCATCAGGGGAAGTTGAGATTAGACATTAGGAAAAGGTTCTTCACTGAGAGGGTAGTTGGTCACTGGAACAGACTCCTCAGGGAAGTGGTCACAGCACCAAGCCTGACAGAGCTCAAGGAGCACCTGGATGACATTTAGTGATATGGTTTAGTTTTAGGTAGTCCTGGGAGGAGCAGGGATTTGGACTCAATAATCCCTATGGGTCCCTTCCAACTTCAGATATTTTGTTCTATAAAAATAGAAAGGTCTTGCTGAGCTAAAAAGTTCATTTTAGAAACAGCTCTTACTGAACTAGAAGGTTCGGTATAGCAACAGATGACTGGCAGTCAATCACTTCATGTTATAAAACCTTAGTCTTTTAGATTCTAGTACACTTCCCTCCAAAGATGTGTTTGGGATTCCTCTCCTGAGTGGGAATGCCCTTCCAGGTTACCCTTCAGAGACTGAGCAAAAAATATCAACCCACAGTCATTTACTTCGGTGAGTAACATCAATCTCTATAAAATATGTTTTTATAAAGCTAGCTTTGAATTATTGATTTAGTAAAAAATGGTAATGAATGGTATAGCTTCTATACCATGTAGATGTTCTGATTAATGTCCTTTAGCCTGAACACATCATCATCAATCAAGATAAAGCTTTATTTTATAACCTTTAGCCTGATCACACCACTATAAATTTAAATAAAATTTTATTTTGTTTGCATATAGGTTTCAGTTTGCCATCCTTCACCATGCAGTACAGACATCTAAAAGGTAGGATCAATTCACAGAAGATTCACGAGGAGTAAAAAAAGTCTCATTCATTAAATAGGTTTTTCTATAGATTACAAGAAAATTATTTACAAGACAAGATACAGTAGGGCTGTGCATTAGCAGAATTAAAAAACTGTTGTTCAGTAGACTAACACAAAAAAACAAAATAGAAGTCAACACATAACAAGCCTCAGCTGGTTTAAAAAAAAATTTGTTTTAGTTTATGCAGTAACACTTAACTGTCACAGTGCAGCCAGTGTCAAAAAAAAATGACTGAGCTTCCCCACAGTTTCAGTGGAATCAAAACCTATTAACTGCCTGCACATCAATATTCTTTTGCAACGACCACTTTAAATCTCAAGGCTAAAGACTCTCAAATGAAGTACATCATCAAGTACCAAATAATTTAAAAGGTCATGAAGAAAGTTATGCTTGAGTAGTGTTGCAACAAATAAGCAAACCAAACAAGCAATAGCTCACCCACTTCCCCTTTCTGCCTCACTTAGCACCATTCTGCCTTCCACACACTGGGGTTTGAAACCTCAGATAATAAAAGCTGTCATGTGTTTATTAAGGTCATGAACATACAACACCTGAATGATCTTAATACCCTTGGTACAATTCCTGTACTCTATAAACTGGCCGCACTTGTCTTTAAGAGCATCAATAGTACAGGTTTTATAACACACGTATAACTTTGACAACAGCAATATTTGCACCCTTTCTAAATGTTTTAGAGGAAAAAAGTGGCATTCAAACCTCTTCCGTATTTATGTACTTGCATCGCATTTTACTGAAGAAGACCTCAGACATCATACCCTAGATTACTTATGTATCAGAATTCTCTAAGTGTAACCTATAGCTGCTTTGAAAACTTAATTCAGACAGGCTTTCATGCATGACTAACATTAATCAACTTATAAGTCTTGATGTAGAAGTTTAGCTTAAGAAAAAAACAGTAATCAGTGTTGTACACTGCAGTTATATTTTGTTCATCACTACCCATAATACTGTATCATTAAGCACGTTTAATTCCACATAAAGCAGTCAAGCAGTGAACGCTAAAGCCTTCCTCAGACATCATTTAACCCAGCAAGCCTCAGGCACCACTGGAAAAAGCGTGCAATTCAAAAACAGGGATAAATCCAAAGATAGCATGAGTTTGGAAATATTTCATGTCTCAATGACCAAATGCAACAAGCTTGTACTAATAGCAAAATTCTGTCATTGATAATACTAAATATTCATTCATAGCAAGACACGCTCCATAAGAGGACAGTGATCTTTTGAGGTATATATTACTGTTAAATAGGTAAGTGCAATATAAATACAGGCTAATTTACTCCTCCATTATCCCCCTTTAAGTTTCAGTGGAATTGCTGTAGTGAAGTGTGGATGAAGTCATTCAGTGTCTCGAATCCACAACCTGGGAAAGCGTCTCTCCTCCACTCTCTTCTTCTGAAGCAATCAAATAGGCATCCTCCAGCCCCAGCAGGAGGTGTAAACAATGTTTACTGCTCTGTCCCTCACAGGTCACTTAATCTTATCTGTCCCCAATCAAAAAGAGGGCAATGGGGAGGTCAAAAAACTGCACATACCACACATGCTCTTAATCTGCAGCTTGTTATTTTAGATTTCCATGAACCCTGAGGCTTCATCTTTCAAAATGTGAAATGAGAACTATGCCGCATCTACCCCACGTAGCAAGAAAATTACTGAATAAATCCTTATTTTCTTATTATTCTAAGAGTTACAGACCATCATTCTCACATAGCAACAGAAAGCCACTGAAACCAAACCCTCCATCGTCCAGCAATGATACAGGAAAGTGCAATTCATCCCCGCAGCAGCCTATCAATTGTCAGTGAGCAGTGACAGCAGAGAAAATGCTTTCCTGGGGAGTCCTGAGTCATCGGCCTGAACTTCTGCCACATTCTTGCATTAGGCATTTGCCTGCTGAGCAGTTATTTGCCAAAGCAGTGAGAGATAAACGATAACCATGGGGAGAACAGAAGCTGAAAGGGGGGAGGGAGGGGGGAGCGAGGGGAAGCCATAAACAAACACAAAAACATAGTGAAATAGTATAAAAATCTTGTAAATATCAGAGAAAAGAAAGTGGAAGCAATACTCTCACAGTACACAAAGCACAAGAGGTCCTGTAACCTGCTCCTTCTAGGGACTCCTCTGAGGATTCACAAGTGCTTGCTTACATCTGGTACTTCAGTGTTTATATTTCTCTTTTAACATGCTTTTTGACCCAGCAATTTTTGCTTGTTTGCTGCTTTCTTACAACTTCATCAGGCAACAAAACCCTGAATTTGCTGTTCAGATCACCAACTAAACTGAACCATTTCATATCAACTGAACTCAACTATTCTGTTTTAATTAACCACAGGAAAAGCTAACCTATTAGAAATAAAGATTTCTCTTTCATCTTCCAAGCAAGTAACAGAGTATAAACATCAATCAATTCTGAAATGCCAGTTGAAAAAGGAACTACCCAGATGTTTTATTTCAATATGTGTAGATGCCTTTTGGAATAACAAGCATTCCTGTAAGAACTCCTCGCGCCCCCCATTTCATTAATAGTGAACTCATTAGGGCAGTAGGCAAAATGCACCAGAATGACAAAACAAACACTGCCAAAAGTCTGTTGATCAACCAACATCAAAGAAGGGTTGTCAGAGGGGAAGGGGAAAAGATCACATGGGAGGAAAAGGTTGGGGGTAAAATAAGTGGGCAATTTTAAACTTAGAAATAGTTTAACAAGGAAGATACTGCAAAACCCTGTGCATTGGTTTGTAAAACCCTTTTTTCCCTAGGTTGTTAGTTTTTTTTTTTTTCCTTGTAGCCCTTGCCTACACTCTTCAGTACAACCTCAAGTATGACCACATGGTCTGTGCAGTCATTGCAGAGCTCAGCCTGATCTCGCTAGCAGAGGCTGTGGACATATTGGCATTGTCTGACAGCCTACAGATTTTAGACCAAATTATAGGTACAGTTATGTAATGGCCTGTTTTATAGTCCATTATGGAATTTACAATATAGTCCCACAGAACCTACAGATGGGAAGAATAAGGCGCTTTTTCTTTTGTGAGTGATATCTAATTATATGTTCAAATCTCCAAACATTTGAACTGCAATTTAAAAAAAGAAGGTGAAATAGAAAGCAAAGATAATAAGAACTAAGCAGCTGTGAATGTCTTGGCAATAAGTGTTTGACTTAAATCATACACATTCAAAACAGTTCTTCACAGGTTAACATTTCCTTGCTCGCCAACAAGTACTGGCTCAGTTCACTACAGCAGTATCTACTGCTCCTTAAATGGGAGCTTAGAAAATATTCTGACAAGCTCTAACTTAATTAAAACTTCTACAGTCAGTGAGAGGTAGAGGGAGGAGATAGTCACAATACTGAGGATGCAATTCTCATTATTTTAATACAATGAATGTAAGCCATCATTCAAAACCCAGAAAGTCTTCATGGATTCAAAAGACAAATATTGAACAGTCCCCTTCCTTTGGGGGGATTAATGCTATTCACAAAACTATTTTTTAATCAGACACTAAAAACGTCTTCAACTCCATTCTCCTATACAAAAGAAGACATTGGTAACTGCCATTGATAGAGAACAGAATTACAGTTTTACTCCAGGGTAAATTCACCTTTATTTAGTGGCTAAAATTATGTTAAATCAAGATGGACAAACACACCCATGGCAAACTATTGGAAAACGTAGATTCAAACTCTAAATCCACTGTCAAAACTAGAAACCTTCCAAATGAGCATGCCCTACGTTGTCATATTTGGAGATATCTGCACTCTGTTATCCTGGCCTCTGTGTCAACTTTAGCTTTATTGAGCTCTGTAAGTTAATTCTGAATGATTATTGAAACAACTCCACTACAATTTAGAGCTTAGCAAGCCTTTTAAACACTTTTCAAATATGCATAACTAATCTATAATTTTACATTCTGGGTCTGTGATTTTGTCATGAGGACATGCAACTGCACTGCAGAGAAGTCACGATTCAGATGATCACAACTCCTCCCACGTTTCACCCATTATGTGAAGGATAGAAAATTATTTCACCTGCAAACTGTTCTTAAACTGTTTTTGCAAAATCTGTTATGTTAAAAATCTCAGCCTTTCAAGGCACTTTGTCTGAAAAAGTGTTCTTTTAAAACCTGAAGTGAGTTTCCAGTCTTCTTTGTATGAAAATACACTTGATTATATCAGACGTGGATTAAAAAAATTCATAATTTCCGGATTATTTTAAGATCCTGTACTTTATTAAAGCATCTTCCTCTCTTTGCCACTTTTCACAGAGCAGTTTCACTTCATTACATGCCCAACAAGTAAGGACTAGCGTCACATCTTCAACCAGTTCCTACTCATCCTTTTTTTCTTTGAGAGGTTTTCAGGATACAGTTCCTTCCTTATGCGACTTAATGACACACTAGTTTTAAGAAGAGTCAATGAAGGTCCTGTCCTTTTTGCCAAGGCCATACTCAAAGTCTTGTTTGAAGAAAATTGTTCACGTGATGCTTCTTCGGTCAAGAAATAGGGACAGAAAGATTTTAAGCACAGAGAGACTTCCATGGAACACGATCATTGCTAATTAATTCTGATCGTTTTTTTAGTTCTGAAGAACTGAAATACAGGCAGAGTAATTTGAATTTTACTCCTGAAAATATTTGCTGCTTCCACATTACAAGACAACACACTAGTTACACAATTAATTTAGGGACATAATTGGTCATCACCCAGCCATGAAACCAGTTCTCAGCATCAAGATCTGTTTTGAAGGACAAGTTTTGTTGTTGGAAGATTCTAACTTGCACCAAAAACATTACTGAGCACGCCATTGACTTTGAGAGAATATATGCAGAAGAATAGGTGCCTCTAGAATAAAAACCATAAAACTTAAACAGTTCAAGATTTCAGTAGTATGAAGGGTTTTGTCAATGTTTGTGTGATATTGCACATATTACTGAAAATAGTCATGGCATATGGAGAAGCATCAATTTAGGATTTCCTTGATACATTTGCAAGATATATTTTGGCATATGGGACCTGGTTGATCTTTCCACCAGGGAATTAGATCAGATGAGCATTCGTAGTGCTCCAAATTTCTTTAACTGACATACTGTTCCCTGTTGAGACAAGCAACAGAGGAGCATGCTAGGCCTTGTTATTTTATCCTTTTCTTCTCTCCCAGGCACGTTGGGAGGTGCAAAGCTTATACTGTAGGTATCATATACAGAGGACTGGGAGACACTTAGAGATGCACTGCCCTATAGCAAATTCCACATGTAAGTTTTATACATAAAGTCCAGATAATGTTTTTGTTGAATCTTCCTCCACAACCTTTAAGTTGAACAGTATTTAGTCTATCTATCTTACCTCCAGTAACTCCCCAGCCTATACCCTCAGAGCTATTTCTCTAGGAAGCTGTATCTCCAATTTAGGCTTTGCCTGAATTAAGGCAGCAGCTATAATGAATATTCATGGTAAAATGCATACTTAACTTACCAAGTTTGGGCATGATCTCCATGTTAATAGTGCTTATACACTGAGCCGATTCCATTGTCACAGTACTCTGGATTTAGGCTTCTAAATTTTCACATTTAGTTCATGAATAGTAACTATATAAGTGCATGCAAAGAACACTATGAACTGCTTACTGCATCATTCAAGCCATTTTCATATCACAGTAAGATCTGAGGGAGCTAGACATTCAAATACCTGGGCAAAACAAGTTAGAATTTGAGCTTCTAAGCACTCAAGTCAACAAAAAAAGTGCTCAAGAAGGTTAAACATATCAGGTTTAGGGACTGTACAGTAGAGTGTTTTTAAATTGCAATTATTTCCGAGTCAAAATCACCTTCATCTACATCTATTTTAGAAAAAGGGAAAAGTGTTTTGATTAGTTGTTTTAACTCAAGCTGTAATCCTAAGCAGTACATTTCCTTAGCACTTGAGAGGGCAGCTATTTACAGGATAGCAAGGGATGTTGTTTCTGTAATACATGTTTTCAGTTTGTTTGTGTACGTTCATGAGCTGCTTTTTATGCTCATTTGAAGTAGTATTAAGGGCTTCAAAAATACTACACATTTATGTAGGAAAAACAAGCCTTAATGCAAGACGATTTCTCCGAAGAGAACTCTAATAGAAGGCCATTCATTTAAAACCAAAAATGTTAAATTGTACATCTGTCTACTGCCTTCTGATGGTGTTAATAATAGAGTACAGAGAGAGAAATCAAAGCACATGTACAGTTTAGTATACAAAAAAGTATTTTTATAATGAAAATTTGTATTAGCACCTCATTTCAGGTACATGCGTGTTCCACTTACTCATCTAATTCTGTAGTGATTGTTTTCTAGGATACAGTCTTTGAAGAAGCTGAATCATTTCAAAAACTGGGAAACAACTATTATAACAAATTGCCATAAAGTTTGAAGTTTGTGGGGAAATCAGTTCTATGTGTACACTAATATTATATAACAGATTATAGATGGAAGGCTCATTAGATTTTTTTATCATTTGAAGACCTAATATGGAATCAGTAAATACTTAGTTGGGAAACAAAAACCATACAATAATTAATGTACTATAGTATGCGTGCATTGATTTTTACATGGACTATATTTTAGCAGTAATAACGTCTGGCACCAGACTACAAATCAATAGGAGACATTGTTTTGTTGTTTTAAAAAAAAAAAGAAAACAATCTTTTGTTTAACCAGCACCATCAGAGATGCACATCCCAATTTTGTTATTGTAATGCTTGCTTGCTGTTATTTTAAATAACATTCTCATTCCAAACTTAGTTTGGCAAATAACTACCCAATCTTTGTACTGGTTCTGTTCTTCTCACAAGAAGCATGTTGTCAAATTTAGAAAAAAAAAATCAAAACACTAACATCAGGTGGGAATGGGACTAAGTCTTCTGCATGTGAATATTTTTGAGGGTTTGCATTTGTCATCACAGTTCAAACACCGTAATGTTATGTTTTGCTTTCCTTCATTGTTGTCTGTTAGAATTGGTAAGCAAGTTTCAGATTAAAAAGTAAACAGAGTATGAGCAAAGAAAAAAAAAAACACTGGAGGAGTTTCCTGAAAAGGCATTACTGACTATTAAGAACAGAAAAGGGAGTGAACATGTCTGTACTCCACCAAAAGCAGTAGAAGAGTGAACAATGCTTTTATTACATCCTAAAGTGTTTCTTTTTATTATGGCTGGGGAAAATTCAGAATTTGATAGATGTAATCCAGAAGTCATTAATCTTCAAAGAAAAAAAAATAGAATTTAAATCTGAAGGTTCATTATCTCATTTAACTCTTGGAAGGACTCCAGGCTGAAGGGAACATGGTGGGTAGCATCAGAGAATAACTTCTGTCTTCACTAGCTGTTCTTTGGTAGCTTCACAGGTGTAGACCCATAACCTCAAACAAGGGAGTATCTGATGACCCAGCAATACAGGGTGGTAAGTTAAGGGCCAACTCCAAAAAAGCTGTAATGGAGCAAGTGGCAGGGAAGTGATCCAGGATGGAGGCTATGGAGGAGGCCAAACAAGCAAGGCCTGTGCAGTCATTTCATTAGCTTCTTTTCATAGATTTTAAACAAAATTAAAAAAACAGTTTTTAGGCTGTAACTTCACAGAATCCCATGAAAATGACAGAAGGAAAGAAAAATACTACACTAGCAAGAGTTGTAAAATATATAGAAGTCCAAGGACAACTGCGGTACATATGAAGGATATTTTGCCTTATGTAACAATTATTTTTCTTGAGACTTCGTGTCAGAACAGTCTCCAGAACAGTATAACCAATATTATGGCATACTAAAAAATTATCCAGGCAAAAAAAAAAGAATACTCAATTAAGATTCCAGTTACTGATAACACAGCCCATTTTATAAAATAAAGTCCTGAAAAAATGGCCTTAATTAAGGAAAAAAAAAAAAAACACAGCCTCTCTTTCTCCCAAGCACCTATAGTTCCTTTACTTCCAAGGCAATACCAGCCTGCTTCCGCTGTCTTTTCCTACTCACAGTATGCAGCCAAGGACAGCTGGCATGCGTACCTTAAAATCCATTGTCATTACCATTTGATTTAGCATACATAATGAAGCTGATGGAAGCAATATATTGTCCACTTTTCATATTGTGGTTAGTGTTTCAGTATTTTTAGAATAAAGAAAACAAATAGGATTGTGTATGTTTATAGTACAAGGAAAATCTAAAAATTAAATTAGCACAATAACCTTTAAGAGAAACTATGTATACAACCTCTGTAAAAGTTGCTGCTAATACAAAGAGAAAAAAAAGAATTATTTGTTCTAGAATGTCTTTAGATTAGCCCACTGGTTCTCTTGCATACCAAAAGATTAGAGTTTACAGGCTTTTAGGGACCTGTAGATCCCCACTCTCTCTCTGTTACAAACACAGAGTTCAGGGGGGGAAGAGCTGCTGTGGTCTTACCTTACAATTGTTTTCTAGAATACATTACAAGTTTCAGAAGCATTCAGAAAATATTTCCATAGGGGGTTGCAATTTAACTGTTTTATGATATAACAATAGACTTCAGCCCAGCAAGATACACTTAAGTTCATTAAATCAAGGACATAATATTGGGAAACACTCCTAATTTGAAAATCTACCTTAGAGTTGAGAATTGAAAGCATTCAGCAGCTCCCAGCATTTGACTTGCTATTTTTAGCCAGGAAAGTGTGTGATCTAGTGCAGCACCATTTGCTTTTTTAAATTGATTGTGCTGTCTTTTCACTGGTAATAAATATTCTATCCTAACACCATTTACATAAAAATCTGGAACCAACACAACATCAAGCTCAAATGCAGAACAGCAAATCCGTGTTTGAGTGACCTTTATGTATAATGTGCCCACAAAAGCCTACTAACAAATAAAAGCTTTTTCAGGGCTGTCAGCTTTCACCAACAAAAGTTTAGAAAGGATAAATCTATGTACCGCAGGAAAAGGAATAGCATACTGTATAAAAATAAAACAAAACAGGTCTCTTCAAAAGACTGGTTAAAGAGAATATAACATTACACTCATCTGCTGGGTTTAGTATTCAAGTAGTTGAAACACCGATCATTTACATTTCAAAGAAAAAACTGAAGCTTACTGGTGATCTTCCACACAGTGTGGGCGAGACTGCCAAATTTGGCATGACCTGTATCCCTGGAAGCAGAGGAAGCACCTTGAGAGCCCACCCTTTCCAGTATCATTCATGCTTCAGATGAGAGACAAGGCCTGAGTTGCAACTACATTTACCAATATAAAAGCCAACTTGAGCATAAAGACAAGCAGTTTCAAGACAACAAGGTCCTTGGTCCACCACCTCCTAAGAGTATCTATATATGCAGTGGAACTAAGTCTGGGAAATACATATAAAAATGGCAGGTTGTTCACCTGCAGATGAAGAAATGAAGTGACTGATCTAGCATGCATCTTGGTTTCACTGATATTTTTTTCCTGCAGGTACAATGAAACCAACAGTCTAACTGTTGGTGAAGGTCATGTTCTTTTGACTTTGACTATACCTACAGCAGCAGATGTCAACACACCCCATAACACTGTGTAGCACTAGATTTCTCAGAAGACGACCTGAGCACCTAACCACCAGACTTCACTATCTTAACACCTTGGAGGCAAGGCCAGGGGGGACATGCTTAAGAACAGAAAACTTGACTAATGGGCCCAAATTGTCGTCTGAAAAAAAAGGGAGTGGTACATACAAGAACATCATTTGGCCTTCTCTTCCTGTTGAGCTTCAAGTAGGGTTACAGTTTAGTGCACATTTGAAAAAGGTTTGCTTTGCTTTAGTTTCCTGGCAGGTTTCTCCCTTGCTCACTGCTTAAAAGCAGATCATATGAAATTAGGTCTCAAATATTTTCTAGCAGAATAAATGTGTGAGATGTTCTCTTTAGAACCATGGTTGTTCTGTCAGACAATACACCATCATATCACTATATGGGCACAAAGGGGTATACTTATTTGTTTTTCCTTTTACTTTTTACTCTTTTACTATCAATTTGTAATCCACATTTCTTAACTGGAGAGCTGCTTTTCCTGCACTCTCAGTATATAAATAGATACGAACAGATAAGTAAATAAAAAGGAGAACACAACCTTTATTTCCTCCTTGGCAACTTAATATTTTCAAAAGAATGTCTTTGAGACATTTCCTGCCACTGACAGCATATGACCAGACTTCTGCAACTTCAGACTCCTATTAAGGTAAATTGGGCACAACAGTTGTACCTGTTCTCTCCCCTGCAATTTCAAGTACCAGTCCTAAAAGAGTGCACATGGGGTGTCTTATCTTCCCCATTTCAAAGAGTCCCTCACAGTCAAAAATAGCCTTAGTGAACTCCATAACAACTTGATAGATAAAAGAGTATTTACATGTATCCTGCCTCTTTTTTCCAACTTCGCTGCATCTGAGAAAAAAAAAAAACTTCTGTCTGAAGGATCGTTTGAACACAGTATTTAGTCATTATTGGCTTAAAAATTTAAGAATTGACTATCTAAATATTTTGGTTTGATTCTTTGTGGGAGTAACAGAAATAATGCTCATTTCCCCCCCCCTTCCCATTTCCCCTCTTTTCTTTCACAAGAATACCCTATTTAGTTCCACAGTCTGAAAATGACCTTTTATTTCAACAGCTCTATGGGCTCTACTACTTGCAGAAACAAACATTTTCTTCCTGGCACAATAGCAACTATTTTAATATTCTCTTCAGACTCCCTCTTCATTGCAATCCTAATAAATGCATTCAGGTTTACGATGAAGAGAGATCCTACCAGACAAATGGCAGCAAGGTTACAAGCTCAAGCTGGTGACCTTCTGAAAGCTTGTTTCCAGAGCTGCCTGATGGGGTGAACATTCCAGCAATGTTATTCATTGAAACAGGAACTCCAAATATTCCCCTTTTCTAAACAGTGTCATTTTACCTTGACAACATATCATCACTGGCTTTCTTCTGTTCATCTCCTAGGTCAGGAAAGAAAGGTGAACAATTTATCACTCATGAATCCCTGATTTTAATGCAGATATTAACTGAAATTCAATTTCCACTGAATATATATTTTGAATATTATATACACATACATATGCAGTAGCATTAAGGCGCAAAGGCTAAACATATCTGTCAGATCTGATCTAAACTAGGATGGAGATATAGCATTTTTCAGCTACAGTATAAAACACTAGGGACTTATACTTTGTAAACTCCTGATTTTTCTAAAGCCATTGAGCCATTTAACCATTAGAAAGCAAACAAGCAGTTTAACAAGATTTCCAGTTTTATAAGTCATTTAACTTCAGCTTGCAAGAGTTAAAACAGGGTTAGTTCATACAGGCTTATTTATTCTGAACACCAAATCTGTAACAATTTATCTGCTTTCTTTTAAGAAGGAGGAATTACAGTTCAGATTGTACCTCACAGACCTATAAACAAAGGTGTCCTTCCATGCGCTAGTCTCCCTCTTTTGGCAGAGATTTCACTTCTAAGATACTCCCTGGATGACAGAGAGGGACCCTCTGTGTCTGTCGCACACTGAGAAAGCCAATGCCATCACTTCAGACTTGTATGGGTTTCATTTAGCTTTATGTTTGGATTGCAGTAGTACCTATCTCATAGAACTTCAAGTCTTTCTCTTTTCTGCCTAAAAAGCAGACAAATTCAGTCCTTACCTCATATCTTAAAAGGGCACCTTTGTTTTGCCAGGAAAGGTTCAGAAATTCAGCTTGCTTCAGCACAGAGAATTACAGGGTACAACCCCAAGCAAATTAATAACACACAAAGACTAGGAAAATAAGGTCACAGTGTCTTTGACATGGTTTTGAATAGAACACTCACAGTTGGTCTGGATTCTTGTGTTAATACCTTCTTTGAAGGCATACTTTTAATTAACTGTGGTAGAAAAAGTGGCTACGGTACTATTAAGAGTAAGCATCACGTTCCTTTACACACTCTAAGTTAGAGAAGTAAACAGAGTTTGATTTTATAACATCCTTTTCATATAGTTGCTTCCAGACCACTGAAGGAAGCTGAACCTGGGATGTAGAGTTCGTTATAGAAGTAGTATTTCCATCTATGTAGATGTCCATAGTTTTCTATAGCTCTCAACCAAGTCTACCAGCTGTCACCAAGGAGTGTTGCCACACTTATCCTGCAACATAAGGGACTATAAAGTAACAGAAGACCAAAGGAATACTTATCTACTTTGTCTTTCTACAGATTATCCAAGAGATTTTACAATATAGCCCCATGTAATTTAGGTCTGTATTTGTATATTTCCTAGTAGGCAGGTATATATTTTCCATTATGCTCTGGTAAGTAACTAAATATTCTAAATGGTGCTCTGCAATACTGTGTATTCATCTTAGTGTATTTCTGAAAGAGGAATCTTCCTCCCTTCGGTGTTAAAATAATATTTTGTTGTTGTCTTTCAAAAGTAACCAACTGCTTCCTGACAAAATCAAGTTTACACTTCAGCTGGTACCAGTACGATGGTGTTTCTTCAGAACACTGAAATTCAGTGCAGTTTATTTGTTGACACTGCTATAATCTTAAAACTGCCTTTGTTGGTCTACATAGCCCCTACATGTGTTGTCTTGAACTGATGCAGTGAGGACAATGCAGTACCTTGGCTTGCAGTTACATTTTGAATAAAGCCGCCTATAACTGGGAAATAGGGACGAATTATACCCAGGACATTCCATCACCACGGGGAGACTCTACAGACCAAGAGGCAACAGCTGACAGCTAAGTCAGTGTCAGAGAGCAAATCAGAAGAGAAACTTAGTAAAAAAGACCCTACAAATTAAGTATCAAGGCATACATGCAGAGATGTTTCTCAAGGAAACAGTGTTAGGCAAAATATCTTAGAATCTAAGCTCTTCCCACCCAGATATTGAGTTCTCCAAATCACACTTAAAGACTACTGGAATTATAAATCCACTAATAATTTTTAAAGGTTGTTTTCTTCTGTCAAAGTCAAGAGGATTTAATTGTGCAAAACCATACAGTTTAGCACCTTATCTGCATAAGGCTGGGAAGAATCCTTTATAAAAACAATCCTTTAACATGGAACTAAAGGTGTTTAGTATAGTTCCAAGCAAGCAACTCTTGCCAAGTGGCTGTCAGGTCAGAATGTGGTGCAGTATACTTGACAGAAAATCTAGTGTAGTAACAGGAAACAACCCAGAATTTAGTACTAGAATAATTCAAACGCTGCTAAAAGAAACACACAGTAAGTGCACCCAGTAACAGAGCTTTTTGGGTTCTTATTCATGCATACCTAGACTTCTCACAATTATGATCAGGTACTCTGTTTCAGATACTCCTCAAATTTAGCTTTAAGCATTATACCTAGGCTACCCTTAATAAAAAGTAAATACATATTTTAATGAGTGGGAAAATAAAATACAGAAGGAAAAAAATCCATCACCCCCAAATGCTTGAAACAATAGGACTGAAGAAGTATGATAGTCATACTGGACAGCTAATCCCCACTACTAGGACATTTTTTTTTTTTACAGATCCAAGTAGGTTTTCCATTTATAACTCAAGGACCATCTACACTAAACTTCATGCACTTCCCTTTCCCAGTTGCCCCTCTATCCCCCGCATCAGTTGTGAACTAAAATACAGGCGTGCCACGTTGGTGTGAAACCAGTTAAAATACCAGGATTAGTCATTCTGATGTATATTCTGTTTTGCAGTGCATATTAGGCAAATGCATTTATATTAATGCAAATATCTTACTGGGGACATACTATAAACTGAAAAGAAGATATAAACATTTCAGTGATTTGAACAACAAAACATCTGAAGGTGAAGCATTAAATATAAAAAGACTGGAGCCGGAAGTCAAATTAGCTTAAAGGCTTAACTACACCCCTGGAATGAAGTGGTATTCATCATTGGAAATACAAAGCAGACTCTGACAAGTCTAATTAATGAATAGAATTCTTGTGTCTTTTACAATAGACCTTTAAACTGTTCCTACTCAGCAGGCTCAAAATGATTTCACTGGGGGGTATAGGAGCCATTGAGCTGAAATAGCAGCTGTTTTCCTCAGCTCTCCTCACATCATACCAGAATCCCAGGGAGTTTTGTACTGCGTGCTGGCATCACCCTCACCCCTACCCGCCAAAAACATAAACTTAATCATAATATATAACCAAGTGAAAAACCTAAGGGAACAGTTCACATCTCTACACGTGCTGTTTAACAAACTTTCAAAGACACTAAAACAGGTTTCAGGGTCTACTTTCCCCTCCCTGATCTTGCCCAGGCATGCATCAGTGAAGTGCAACCCTCACACATTCACAAATTCCCATATTCCTAAACTACCAAAATGGAGGTCTGTAAGGAAGACTGTTTCAAGTTTAGGCTTCTATACACCTGTCAAACATTTTCTGAAACCTGTAAAAAATGCTAAACTAAGACAGGTCATCTAAAAAGTTCATTAAAGCATCTGTGTGTTCCAGCATGGAGTTCACAAATCTTGAATGCAAAGTTATTCAGCCAATTTAATAAGATTAGCCAGCCTGCTTTTTCCACTTTCTGTCACTTCTTCCATAACAAGCTAGCTTGTAGCTAAGGGAAGCCAAGCTCTTTTAAAGCTTTATTCTTTCACAGCTAGTAAAGTACAGCATTTACAACTGGGAGCTATCATGTCAGAAGCACAGTAGTTTCTCACGGGTCATTCAAAGTGTGCTACACAAACCAAAACCAAGAAAATAGAAAGGAGATCAGGAAGAAAGGAGACTAATTAACAGTTCTAAATTTTAGCTAAACTCTGTTCAACCTTCTGCTTCTCAGATCCAGCTAGACAGCTAATAAGCCTCATGGAATTCTGGCTCTTAATTAACACACAATTATTTCTCCAGAAGGATTAGAAGTTTCACCAAATGCACAAGAAGTCAGTTTCTACAGCTCAAATTAGATTACTGCCTACATTTAGGAGCAAGGGTTACTGCTCTATATTCTATTTGTAACAGACTTTTAAATAAAAAAAACAATCACATATTTAAAGGAGATAAAGAACAACTGCATTTTCATGGCACAAAGCATGTGAGCATGTAATATTCCCAACCAATAATTCAGTCATTTGACATGAAAAGGTAACAACTATTGGTGTAAGCATCCCAGTTATATATTAAGTGTTTTAAAACAGAATAATCTGTGAGTAACCACCTTTCTGAAGCCAAATTCAACACTTTATAGGCCAAGGTCTGAGACTCTCTGGTCCCTAGCAAGGAGCTGAACATCACAAGCAAAATGCTAAGCAAAGTAAAACCAGTTGCACTGCAGCTTACACCACTAACTTCCACTAGCACGAACGATGCACTGTAAATGGCACCCCTCCCAGGGTAGTCCACTCTGTTTGTAATTAGCTTTTCCTTGATTTCTGGCTAAAGACATACAGGTGTTTTTTTAAAGCCCTGCTTAAGTTTTGCAAGAGCAGCAGCAGGTATAAGTTTTAAACCACAACACTGAAGCACTTGCCCTTCACAGAACAGTCAATCCTCAGACTTCTCTTACTTCCCCCCCCCATCTATAGCTGTCTTCAAGCCAAATCCAACTATCAGAAACCTGTATGACCATAAGATTATTTCTCAAAGAGTGAAAGAGAACAACCATCTCCCTTCCTCTAAACACACTGTTCCTTCTGATTGTGACTTTGCTTTGTCAAGAGCAACAGCTCTCTGCTGCAAATTAATGCATAGTATCTCAACATGTCGGGCAGGGAATTACGATGCGCTATGGTGGAAAGGCTCAGAGGACTGACAAATCAGGCCAGCTTTAAGCTTTAAAACAAAGCTGACCTAAACTCACTCATTGGCGGCAACACAGAAATGGTTAACCCTTACGCCTTGTTAATCATTTTTGCTGTGTGTCAGGCTTTCACACCTCTATCCTAAACCAGCTATGAGTGACACTCAAGGCCACAGAGCTGACCATGGTTCTTCATGGTAGAGGTGAACACTATCAGGCCTGACAGCTCCTCAGCTGGGAAAGCTGGGGCTGAGACAGGCTTGTCTTCTCCACCTTTTCTCCTCCATGATGTTTCTGTGCAACTTGCTCCTCCTCAACCCTCCAAAGAGGGGCTCATCCGCTTCCAATAATGCTTATCTTGGTTTTGCCACTCATCCCTGTGCATTTGGTAGGACACTGTACATTTCTCTTACAGCTTGTTATTTGGATGTTTCCTACATGCGAACATCCTCATCTTTGTTGCTCCTTTGGTGGTCACATTGGTGATATATTGTGTCTAGCTAAAACATCAGTGCTACAAAACACTCACAGACTGGTTTTTGTTAAACATCTTAGCATGCTCTTAGGTTAGTTTGCCTTGAATCTAAATCCATTACATTTAATAACATATCTTTAGGTGTCATAAGCCTTTCCTTAATCTACACCCAGATACACAACTCCCAGGCTAAACAGGTGCTCTTCTACCTGAGGTACTGAAGACTTTCTTCTACAACCTGTGCTGTACATAACTTACTTTCATACTGGCAGAAAAAGTTTCATGTGGTACAGGTAAAAGTGATAATAGGCCCTGAGTACAAAGGAGGGGGAAGAGATAATTTTTTTTATTCAGAAGAAAGTTTAAAAAAACCACCTTAAGATAATTTGGAAAGCAATGTGTTATATCTGATGATCCAATACTCCAATAATCCAATAGAAGCAAGGATTGCTACTGTATTTACACTATCAAAACTCAAGATTTCTTCTTGCTCAGCACTGATGTGGTCTGCTATTCGGGAATATTACCCTGCTTATTCCATCCAGAGACTCATTCTTCACATACATAAATAACTGTAATAATGATTTCTCTAGCATATTTTGTCTATGACTTCCCTACTCTGATAAATGACACCAACACTAAGCAAACACAGAAAATTATTCTTTTCTACTATTTCTACTTTGGCATCAGTTGTTTTACCTCTTACTAATTTCCAACATCCATAAGCATTTTATAAACACAGATCCTACTGAAGAAAAAGAATGAGTCCTTGGCCCACATTTTGAAGGCTGTTTGTTCATTACACACACAGAATACAGACATGCAATGTTTAAAATATGGTAAGGAAAGTTGATTCTTTGCCTAATATAACATACTCATTGTCTTTATGGCACAGAAAGCATGCATTTAATGCTAAATTCTTTTTTTATTTCAATTACACCAGCTTCATTGTGGCCTGCCAACAAAGGTTTCAAGCTTAAAGTCCTGAACCTTGTTGAGTTTGTCTGGAAAAAAACACCTGAAGTTTGACAGAAACACCGAAACAAGACTACAACCTGTGAACAGAGTATTTCTTATCTAAGCCCAGTATTGCACTTGTCAGGGCTCCAGCAAAAACCCAGAGAAAGAGATGGATAACTAAAATATAACTGCTTGGATGTCAGCTTTCAAAATAAGCTGATATATGTACTTGAAGCACCCTTGTAAAATGAAGGCTTTTCTCCAAGCAAAACTCAAATACCTACTCCACTCAAGCCTCTAGGCAGAAATAGTTGCCCACAGAATGAAAAAAAGCCAATACTTGCAATGAATTAATCTACATTTGCCATAAAAATGTAGTATAACTTATCCACTAAGCCTGTCCCCAGATCTGTTTCATCCCTTCCCCTGACCCCACTAAGCCAGCTGCTAATGCCACTAGAGACTGCTGGCTACAGACCAACCACAATGGGTATACTTCAGTGAATAGTATCTACAGTATACTACCAGGTAAATAGTAATGAAGTTTCAATCTGGGAGTCCTGGGCACCTGGAGAGACAGCCAGACACTGGCTGCTCAGTGCCTGGAGAATTCCTGTGACAAAGTCCACAGACGGATAGCCTACCCCCAAAACTGTCAGTTTCATTCCTAATGCCAAGGCAGCACACTCCCCCAGTCAAGCCCCAAGCCCTCCACCACAAGTACCTGCATGCCAATTCTGCCACAGCTCCTGATTGCTTGGTCATCTGCCAAAACCAGAAGATAAATTGTTCAAGCCAAGCCATCAACTAGAGGAAATACAAGGATCCAGTCATTCATTTCCAAGCTCTCAGAACCCTGTCAAGTGTGAGAGCTCCCCAAGCACCATGGCAGAGACAGGGGCTGCCATCCTGCACCCCATTGCCTCATGCTCACAGAGAACAGACCCTGGTGCAGTAGCCATGCACCCACTGAGGCCTTGTCTGTGGCCACCTGTCATGCCAGCACCCTGCCGGAACAAGGGCACAAGGGACCCACTCCAAGGAGGGACCTCACCTCACCCCAGCCTGCATGAGACACTGTCAGGGCCTGAAGAATTAAACATGTTAAAGACTCAGTGTAACAAAGTTTACTTTTTGGCCTGACAGCTCCACAGGTTTAGTAAGCATCTGAAGTCAGCCCTGGGGATCACCCTTAGAAAGGCCTGTTTTAACATCCTCCACCACCACCTTCTGCTCCAGTCACGTGGCCAGCAAGGCCCATTCTGTTGGGTGCAAGCAACCTTTGAGTCAGTTACTAGACCTGGGCTCAAAGAACCTCTATAACTTAGAATCATAGAATCATCTGGGCCAGAAGGGACGTCCAAAGACCATCTAGTCCAACCCCCCCACAGTCAGCAGGGACACCCCCAACTAGACCAGGTTGCCCAGGGCCTCATCGAGCCTCACCTTGAATGTC
>JAOQGH010000032.1:10391140-10407929 GCA_025769975.1 Gallinago jamesoni
AATCTGCTTTTCTTCAGTTTAAATCCATTGCCCCTCATCCTGTCACTGCAGGCCTTTGTAAACAGGCTCTCCCCAGCTTTCCTGTAGGCCCCCTGAGGTACTGGAAGGCCGCTATTAGGTCTAACAGGGTCTGGTCATCCTCCAGCCAACACAGGGCCCAGGCCACCCATAGGCAGGACAGGACACTCCCCAGCAGCAGGCTGATGGAGATGGGTGCTGCCACAGCACCAGGTCACGCTATGGCTCTGTCTGGGCCGCTGTTAGCCACCATCACCCTAGGGTGGCCTTACCTCCCAGCCAGCAACCCAGAAAAGTAAACAACTTCCACATGAAAAAAGTATACAAGCCTAAAAAAAAAAAATCCATTCCAACAACAAGTCCCCATAAACGAATCAAACTTACCAGGAAATCTAACAAGTCCAGAAAGATTCATCAGACAAGGTGACCACTGCTGAAGGAACCAGTAAAAGACTGCAACACCAAGGGCCTGCTCCAGAAAACCACAGGCGCTCAACCCTCCCCTCCCCACAGAGGTCCACACAGGCAACAAAACCTCCCCAGCTGCCTTATCAGGGGTAGCACCCCAGCAGCTCGTTAACTCTTAGCTATACTTCAGGTGTGCTGATGAATAAATAATTGCTTTACACTTTCAAGCTGTGTATATTCCTCTTCCAGAGTGTCTTTGCACTTGGCTACAAGCACCCAAATAAACTAGCCCAGAAGATAACCACTTACTTGTAGTCGGGTGGTAAAAGAAGTCACTTTTCTTGAAACAGGAATTACATTTGGTCATGAGCTTGTCATTGTCCCATTAGGTATCACCACACAGTTAATGTACATGAGACAAAGCTGAAAGCCTGGTGAGCTACAATGGCATTTTCACTTAGCCATAGGACAGGTGCCATCAGAGTTTGTCATGACGTGGCTTCCCGTGTGAAAGCAGGGTGTCAGGCTCCTCTGTGGTTCAGGCACCTGCTCAACCACTGATGTACTACAACGCTGGCCAGCCACAAACATAAATGAAAAAAGCCTGTGTGGAGGTATGTGTAACTCAGCCACTGGATATGGTGTATCAGGTGTGAAGGACATGGTACATGGTGGCTGTGGTAGAATAGAAAAAACTGCCATGAGCTGACAGCTACTCCAGATTATTATTAATTTTTAATACTTATAGACACACTGAGATCAACTTCTTGTTCTTCTTTAATTTTATATATTGACCAGTACCTTTATTTAATTATATATGCCTTTAAAATACTGTTCATGAACACTTATTAAGTTTCCATAGTACTTTGTGGGTGCGTTCCCATTAACATTTCTTAGACTTTCCATAAAGGTGTGATTTATGGCCTTGTTCTGCAACCACCCATCGGAGGGATTTTGAATTCACTGAGACAATCTGCGTGAGTAAATGTTACTCATGTACATTAGTGGTTTCCAAGTCAGGCAATTAACTTAGAAATGTTTGCAGGCTCTTTCTTCATTTTTTTCATACCATAGTCAGGCACGGCATTAATATCCAGTACTGAGTCTAATAAGATTTCCATTACCTTCTGGGGTTAATAATGAACACAGCAGGGACAAAATCAGTATCACTGTATTAACTATCATTAAATAGGGTATCTAAGCACCAGCATCATAGTGAGTGAAAAGCTTAGTGTATATAAAAAAATTGTATTTGTCTACTTATCTTATTCAAATTCTAACTTTAACATTAAGCCTTGGATTTTAAAATAAGTTACATGCAAACACATTGTGCATGGTCAATTAAACCAAACTCTATTTCATGTAATTCCAGAAACTGTGAAAATCAGAAGTAAGTTTCATTTCAGCCAGTTTCAAACAAGTATCTTAGATCTTTTTTTCATTAATGAACAAAATTGTCTGAATTAATTGATTTTAAATATGGACTTCTCCAAAGATTTTGACCCTACATATGATCATTTCAACTTAAAAATCAAACCCATATGACACACTAGAATAGTAAAATTAAATTTTACTACATTCCTTCATTAGCAACGTGCATCCGTATAATTAAAATACTTACAGCCATAAAATCTGAGGCACATATTATGTCTCGTCTGGCACACGGAAGTCCATGGTAGAGGATTCAAGGCATATTTCCTACTGGATAACCTCAAGCACTTTAAATTAAATGTTTGTGTGAACGAGTAGGCTCCATAGAACCTACCAAGCTAGTGAAGAGAGACAAACCCAGGCCACGTAAGTCTGAAGTCACCTCCGCACATGATAAAATGATGGCAGAATCATATTTGGGAAAGGAAAGAAGGAAAAAGAGAAAATGCCTCTTTGTTTAGGAGGAAGTCAATGAAACAGAAGGGGGAGAGGACACACAAGGGATCCTGGCTCCCCATGTGCTTAGGACTATGAATTTAGCAGAGCGCTCTGATAATCCCATCTGAATGACACTGGGTGAAAGGGAGAGGGGCAGAGATAACATCTCCTGAAGTCTTCTCCACAGACTCAGGATACGGATAAAAACATGAACCCAGAGGTCACACAGGGCAGATACATCCCAAACTCCGATGATGCTTATGCATGGCTCTTCCCTGCGCTCTGTTAAAAGCTTGATGATTGGAAGGAGAGGCACCACCATGAGCACTGATTAACCTCAAAATGCACAAGTCTGCACAGTTCTGCTCTGAGAAAGTTTATTTATGGTTGACCCCTACTTAGGAAGACCTGCTACCCGCTCATACTGTTGCAACAGACTGCAGCCATTCCAGTTTTAAAAGTAATCATGCTGTTCTTAATGTAAACCACACACCAGCACTGTAATTAATACTAGTTGGCATTTATTAGCAGTTTGAGATACAAGACAGTCTATGGCCTTAGAAAGGGTGGCCCCTTAAGGCTTCAGAAAAAGCTAAGGTAAAACAGCAGAGAAATACAATGAGACTTCACTTGCAGCTTTCTAATCTGCTTTTTTCACGATTAGATCCACAGGTGAAATACACAGAGCAATGAGATAAACTTCCTAGGACTAAATTCAGACCATCCTTGAATACTAAGCATCTTTTAAAATACACAATTAAAATGAAACAGTTTCATAAGTATCACAATTTATCTTCCCACATAAATGAGAACAAAATTGTTTTTAAATATCTCAGAAGCAAATTTTTTCCTCCTTCAGAATCAAATGGGGCTGAGTACTTTTTGAACAAAGGGATTGGCAGCGAACACCTGCAAGCATCTGTAGCCACATGCGTTTCTCATTTACATCTTTATTTTTCTCCTTCTTCCTCAAAGTAATTAAAATCTTCGTTTTGCTGGAAGGCCCATGGGGAATCATTGAAGGGATGCTCTGAGAGACGACAAGGTCCTGAGGTGAGCCAGCTTCCTCCGGGTCCTCGGTCAGCATCATCTCCACTGTATCACTGGCTGTGCAGGGCTTCTGGTAAACCTCTCTCAGTGTTGCCCCAGCAAGCACTGGGACACACAGTGGCACATGGTGGCACATGGAAGTGCCGTTTCCATTGCCCAGTGGACTGCACCTGAGTTTGTGCCTCTGCCCAAGGGCTGACTCACTCGACTGACTGCCACCCTGACTGACCTAGCCTCATTTCACATGTAAGAGTCAAGCTGTACTTTAGGTAAGTGCAGCTAAATTTGGGAGATGATAACTTTATCTCTGCACGCTGACTCAATTAATCTGTTCCTGGACTGTCAGCAATAATAATTCTCCAAGAATTACCGATTAAGTCATACACTTAAAATTGTTTTCTAAAACCTCCTATTGTCATCCGAGAACTTTGACAGTGACTCGTCATTACAGCTTGTTACCCTTCAGCAGCATCACATCCAAAATAAGGATTATGTTTTCACTTGTTTGTTCACAGGACTATAAATGTAACAGAGGGATTACCACCTCATATTCTACTTGTTATTTTCTAGAACTTTCCTTACCTAATTTTCCCTCTGGGACCTTTACAAACATATATTTCCATATTCTTTTATGGTACTTTCTCAATTCTTCCTCATCCCCACTATTACTACTGAAACTATTCACTCTCTTTCCCTTTCCATCTTAAATTCCATCCCCACCCCAAATTGTTCAAGGGCTTTCACTTCTGATTGATATCAGATAGGCTAAAGCTCTAGTTTTCTGGTTTGCTTAATCCTAATTAAACTTCTAGCCCACATACAAATGATGCTTATTACCTCCATGGCAGATTTTGCTTTTGACTAATCTAGAAATACTCGTTTTCATATATATTTTGTACTAAAGGAAGTTGTCTTTAAAGATGAGCAATTTTGCTCTTCAAACACTTAATCGGTGAATACCGTGCAAAGATGTAATCTGCTTTCATACAGCCCTCCCTGCATCCATCCAGGATGAGGCGTTTGGTACTACCTTTGAACCAGAAGACTATTTAAGACTATTTAACCACGATAGGACATAAATATTCAGATTAAAAAATAGATAAGTAAATTGAGAAAATTTATAAGATTAAATAAAAATAAAAAGGGGAGGAGGGAAGAGAAATTAATCCTGATGTAAAGCCAGCTAGTTAAACTCTATTCTTGCTATATAGCCACCATTAGCCAACCCCTGCAGATTCCAGATGTTTATTACAGGATATGCCTGGACAAATCTTCTTTCATAAAAGCTCTTTCACACAAAGACATTAAACTTTAAGTACCTTAACACAAAAGCAGACCTTTTAAACGGGATTTACTTGTACTTTTTATATACAAAAACAGCTGGAAATGGAATAGAATGACAATGAAGTAAAACAATACTTACAGACAGCCAGTTAGTAAATCTCCACCTTCTCCTTCAGGCACAAAAGCGAACTCCATACACCATCAGCACCGCATACACAATAGTCTTACTAAGCTTACCATTTTCTAGAAGATTAAGGGCCTGATCAAAAGAACACTGAATTCGCTGGAAATCTGGCTATTTGCTTGAACAACTCTGGATCTGGTCCATACTGACTTCATAAGAATAACTGCTCATAACAACTCCGCTTAAAGCTGTAAGAAAACAACTCTGGTTATAACCGCCATAAAAATACAATAAAAAGGAACACATGTTTTCTTTCTGTTTACTTTGCTTTCCATAATTTTTTAATAGAAACTTCCAGGATTTTGCTCCACAGTCTAATCCAATTCATTTGGTCTGAGGAAGTGAAAGGAAAATACAACAAGGCATAGAAGTTTGATTCCCTATTCTGAGATGTATCATTATTCACAGTGAAAATAACTGCCATTTTACCCCTCAGTTCGGTACTGAAACAAAAAATATTTGCCAAAAATTGGGGGGAGAGCGGGACATACTTTTTCTTTGTAGAAAATGTTCTCTGCCAGTTCCAGCGTCCTGCTTCTGCATTTCTTCCATGTCCCAACTACCACAGGCTTTTCATCACAATTTCACAGATTCATTAAATGCAAGATCAAACTTTTGTAACTAACAGTTTTACTTCCACTTGTGTGTATGCATGTGTGTGCATGTATATATACTGTAGAGCAAGGCCAAAAAAGCGAATATAGCATCAAATGATAAAAACAAGAAACATGATTCTAAAACATTGTAAGTAAAACTTACTCTGTTTGGATAGCAACCGTTCCTAATTTCAGGCGGGGCTTCTACTGTTGGCAGTGACAGAGAAAATACATTTCTATCGCTCCTGTAAGAGGAAAAAAAGAAAAAAAAACAACCACCAAAACCCCAAAACAAGATCAAAGAACAGTTGTACACTGGCTGACAGACACACACAGATTTGTAGGACAAATGAAGCCGTGTCTACAAGCAGGATCTCATCTTACCCTAAGTTAAAAAAATCTGTGTCAAAAACTCCAGTGATTTAAGTGGCACTAGAACAGATGCCAAAGTTATGATGCTCTTACAGCCAGAAAGGTTAAACCATTTTGTAAATTTTTTTCTACCACTCTCACGGACCGAAAGCCTAATGCTGCATTTGGCAACCATATGGTACTGAGGAAACCTCTCTTCTAATTGTACATGTATTTTAATAAATTTATGCTAGACTTTTTAGACCACTAATATATGATTAGCATCTTCTATACAGGAGTAGATAGATCACATACATGCTATCTGATCACCCTGCAATAACAAACTGGATCGGATTCAAGTTAATCAGACAATCACAATCCTAGTAAATTAGATAAAATCAAGCAATATGGAACATCTGCTGAGTCCTTCCAAGTCAAGACAGATGTCACCTGTGATCCAGCATATGGGGGACAAGCAGTAAGCCTTTTCACTACAAAATTAACTTACCTATGTATTCCGAAGATATTTGCGTAAGCCAAATGTGTTTATATAGGCTGTATTTTGGCCATGGTCACAGCATTTTTGATGCAGCACTGGAAGCACTAACACTGCATTTTTCATACTGCTAAACCACGCCAAGTTCCCACAAAAAGTTCCCCAACTTCTGCTGTTAGGATGCCCAAAGCAGACATTTCTACTTCTGTCTCATTTCAGTAGGCAGGCTTACAGAAAACCCTTCTTGGGTTAGACTCAAGCACAGTAATGAAGTCCAACTCCTGTACAGAACCTTCTTATGCGTGGACCTAATTCAGTTTTTTTCACAGGAAAGAAATAATATTATGCCCATTATACATATATATAAAGGCTGAGGCATGGAAAAGTAAAGCAGTTCTTCCAAATCACCACCACTAGCAAAGCAGGAGCACTTCTTCTTCAAAGCATGAGCCTGTCTTCTAACTTTGGTACTGCTTCAAATGGTAATTTTTGCCATTCCCTGAAAGCACATAAACCCTGGAGACTTTTTTATTACAGAAACCACATCCAGAAGTTTTCAGAACCAAATTATTACCCAGGAAGCTGATGTTGTCAGGAAAAAATACATTTAGATACATTTATATTTTTCTAGCCCTTTTTTTTCTTGGTGATTTCAAAGATTAGAATACCAATCAGGTATTCTAATCCCTCTTCCCACAGAGACCACAACACAAGGTGGTTACTTATTATCCTATTAAAAATTCTGAAAAGGGCCATTAAAATTTACAGTTTTACATATACAGTTCTGTAGATAAAGGACTTCTGATGATGTTATAATTTTCTGAATTCTGGTTGAGGACATTCAGTTAATATTCCTCAATACTGCTCAGTAAGCCTATAGTTACATTGCAAAATCAATGTATACAACTATTATTTGGCTTTCTATCTTTATTTGCAATGAGAACTGCATTTCTGAAGCTTTTTATTGACACTTTGGTAACGCTGTAGAGGGTATTTCTTCCTTCCTAACTGTGCTTTTGTTCCTTTCTGTGCTGAGCAAAATATGGCAAAGGGTCAAAAGTATAGATTCTTTCTTTCCAGCGAATTGAACACTATAAGCTAGTTTCCCGGTCACCTCCAGATTCTTAGAAACCACAGAGTGGCGAAAACTGGAGTACACGAGTGCATCCCAGATCCCTACTGCCCAGCACTACAGCAGCACAGCAGAGTGGTAAACAACTTTCTAACACATTCTTCCAGAAGAGGCTTTCCTAATTAAAGCTAATAGTAGGCCACAACCAGTAATAGCAGTAAATTGTTCCAAAATATTCCCACTCTGTTATTAATGCTGCCTTTTACAGGAAGCAGCAATCCCCCTTCAACAAGTTTCCCCTAATTATGGGGAAATGGGAGAGAATCACTGAAAGGCAGTGAATTCTTGAATGCTTTTCAAAGCTAAGAAAATCCAAGCCTTCCTACAAGACTTCTATCGACTTCCCACTCTACCCAAAGTCGCATTCACATGACTCATTCTTCCATCTTACACTTCCCACAACCTGAGTCCTTCCTGTCTTGTCTTCTTTTTTCCCCTCCTTTTCCAGCAAAGCGCTTCACTTTCATGCTTAGCTCATGTAGCTATTGTAGCTCACGTCGCTTGTGTTATCCCAGCACCTGCGTTATGTTTTTCTCCACTAAAACGATTACTTCTTCAAGTCAGCTCTCTGCCTTCTGGAGGCAGGCACTCCTCTCGTGACCGCACAGCAGCGCAGATTTACTACGCGACAGCACACGGCGTGGCTACTTTTATTTGTAGTAAGCAGGGCTCCTCTTTCTGCGTGGGCACTGCACTGCTTTGCTGCGATCCAGCTGCTGCCTCCCACAGCTGCAGGATTTGCCGGACCATCCCTTGGGAGCGGCAGCTGCTGCAGCTGGCGGCGTTTTGGGAGCGGCGGGGTGCAGAGGGGATGCTGCTGGGGAAAGGATGCTCTCCCTCCCTGCAGCAGCGGGGACCCGCGCCGGTAGTCAGCGGCCGGGAGAAGCAGCCACCGAGGCCATCCAGCTGCTGTCACCACGGTGGGGTGACCCTGCCGGTCACGGGAGTAACATTCGTGAGTGCTGGAGTCGATCAGCCTCTCCCGAGAGCTTGGAAAGGCATCGAATCAAACGACGTTGCCTCTCGCTAGAGGCAGGATCAGTTTTGTATTGGCCGTAGCTCCCGCTGAACTCCATTGCAGCTGCACTCCCCCCTCCCTCCCACACCCACAGCTTGCAGGACTGTCATTTCGTTCCAAGCTCAACATCAAGGTTCACGCAATTACATACAAGCATATGTATAAGATTGTATATGTATGTGTTACTTAAAAAAAAAAAAAAAAAAAAAGAGATTTGCATAGTAAAGCCTGCGAAATGAGAAAACACCAGTATTAAAAGAAACAGGTGTGATTCAGCAGCTCATTGTGGGCTTGTTGGGGAGACGGTCACATGTGGCTGCAGACTTCTTCACTGCCTACGGTGCTGACCCTCCACTTCCTATAGAATTGTAATCACCTCCGGAGCCCTGCCCAAGCGCTGGGCAAGCATCCATCCATTCATGTCAAAATACATTCAGCAATACTGGCATAGCCCTTCTTAAAACAGAGGGGCCGAGGCAGGTGTTACACACGTTAGCACACAATAGCATGTGGTATCCAACACATTTGACTGCAAGATCTGTATTTTCCTTCCTGACGCTCGGCAGGCTGGAACAGAGACTGAAGTCCTGCAGGTACCGACCAGCTCTGATTCGACGCCAGCCCCGCTGCTCGCTGTGCACGCCGAGCAAGCCACAAAAGCTTTCTTGGAGAAGATCGTGTCCCAGAATAAAAATCTGTTCCTGCTTCGAGTCCCTCATTCCGGTGAACAAATCACGGGCCGTGGAAAGGGACCTCCTAGTACTGGGTCACCGTGACTTACAGGCTCATTAGAAGCGACAACATGAGTAACTTTCAAGTCAAACGTTTCTTAAGTCTTGATTACCCAACTCGCGTACTTTGCTAATAATTTTCCCAAAGTTTTGCTGAGCGAGGCGGATCGTCCCTGTCCCCCGTCGCTGCGAGATCCTGCTGAGGAGAGCAACCCTGCAGCTGCGCGAGGCAGCGGCCGCGGGGCCGGCGCGGCCCCCAGAGACCCCCAGTTTAGCACCAACTGCCGGGGAGAGAGACAGTCTTTCGGTTTGATTTCTTAATTGAAAAGCTGTAATTGTAGCAACACCGGGCCACAACTCGCATAATGAATAGAGTGTGGACCGTTGAGATCTATAGCAGGGACTACTCCTGCTTCACCTAATTAAGTAAGAGCTAGCAGTCCTGAGCTTTCCATATGCATGTGTAAAGCCTGCTGATGAAAGGGGAAGGGGAACTCTCAGCAGCTTTTTTTGTTCTTGTTATAGGCTGCGGGAATTTCGGAAGTGCTGAAAGGTCTGGTAGGATATTAGCTCTATGGGTATAGTCTGATTGCTTTTGCTTTTAAGTCTAAACGTTTTTTAAAATTTTCTCTCTTATCATTTGTTTTGCTGCACTTAAACTTTCATAGTCATTTCTCCATACTTTAGTACTTCTGACCTCCTTTTTCTGCTATTTTGTGTTGTTCCATATGTATGCCTTTCTTTTTCTGCTTTCTCCTGCTTCCCTACCACCAGTGGGAGTTAGTAAGTGCATGGATGATAAGTGTACCCAAGCTTTCAATCCATATCCAGCTCTATAGAGGAGCCTGCAGAACCCTGAAAATAATTATTCTGAGAAAACTGGTGTTCATCCTCCACAGCAATTGCGTGGAACGTATGAGCTTGCACAGTTCCTGTCACCCAGTCCAGCCACTAAGCAGGAGTTGCGAGAGGAGATGTCTAGCGCAGATTTTTCAAGGCCCAACTTATAAATGTTTGAGAGCGTGTAAGCTGAGGCTTTTCAAGGACTTATCGCTCTGGTGTATCTTCCTGAGAACGGCAAAAAGCACTCTTGAGACCACCATCTGCTAAAGTCACTCTTCCAAAATGTGGAGGTGGTAAAATTTCTGAATTGAATGTTGCGCTATTTTTAGCACAGACAACATAATGTGTTTTCCTTGATTATTGCCTCATACACGACTAAGCTGCTTACCAACTGGAACTTCCTTGGTGCTCAAACTGAGGTGGGTAACACTGTGGAAATGCTGACAGGAGCCAGATGCAATTTGAGGAGCAAAAGCAAGCACCTGAGTGTAGGGTCTTATCGTGTGAAGACTCAAATAGAAAAACGCAGTCTTAACTAATAGTAGTGAAAGCAGCTCCACCTAGAATAGTTAGAAAAAATACAAATATACCCTCTCTTCCCAAGTGACTCCATAATTATAACATAGTTTTTCCCATCTTTCTACTTTCCCTTCCTAGTCAGTGCTATTGCTATCTGCTGTCTAGTTGGTATGATCACTCAGATGATAGAATTGTGCTGGAGATTATGTATCAATGGAACACTGAGGCCCAAGAATGCAAATTCTTCTGGGCAAAAAATCTAGGGTGGGTTTTTTTTTTAATTTATTCTGCCAAGGACTACACATGCAGTATTACAAGAATAAAAGTTTTATATTTTTAACTACTGCTTTCAAGCTGAACCTCAAAACAATCTATGCTTTAGTTCAAGGCTTGAACTTGCTGTTGAAAAGAAAATCAACAGAACAATTTTCTTTATCATGAGCCATCTACCTATGGCTCTGAGTGCATAATAAGAAGCTTAACAGAGTCTCAAGCAACTGGAGTTTTCCACGGCAGTTTTGTCCTCATTTGCTCTAGTAATCATTCAGGCTTAGTAGCATTTGTTAAATTCAGATACAGGTCAACTGTATTTTGATGAAGTTCAAAGAAATGGGTGCAGCTGATTGAGCCATACCATAAAAAAAAAAAAAAAAAAGACAATTATAAAAGAAAATAGTGGCTTGATGATGCCTGTCTTGATAAATGTGATAATATTTTGCTTCTCAGCTAATGCTGAGGTTCCCACCTATAGACTAAACTATCTTTCTGAAAATTCTAGTTAGATGATAAGTAATTTGCCTTAGTGAAAAGTATTCTGTCATGAAATGTCTTCTGTGAGGCAAAACAGGTACTGATGTCATCTCCTGCCTGCAAGTAAATAGATAAATTAAAAGGAATATGTATTTTTGACTCATCACCTTGTGTAAAGTCATTTTTGTTGGTTTATAATGTATCTGCAGCACTATGGTAAGTGCTGAGTTCAAGATTGTCAGATTTGCCACTAATTGATTAAAAATAATGGGACATGAGGCAAGCTTATAGGAATTAGGCCCAATGTATGTTGGTTTAGTGTAAAGCCACACATATAGAAATGGGTGTTCTGAAGTGACCAGGACCTTGGCTCATCCAATCTAGACACTGTAAAAAGGCTTGGTTGCTAGAAAATGCAGAGAGCTTAACTTGGGGGGGGGGGGGGGGGGTGTGTGAATAATATTAGTTTTCGTTTATTTGCTTCAATGCAGACTTGGATCAGCTAAAAACACAAGTCATTAAAACAGGATGGGATTTTTATTTTTTTTTGCCCACAATAAACATTATGATAGACTCTGGAAGATGGGGAAAGTGGGATAATAGCAACAGACTGCACCAATCTACTGGTTTACATAGAACAGCCTCTTGCTGCTTGAGTGATCTCCCCAAAATCTGTAGGAGTGTTTGGGGGCAAAGCAAAGGAGGCAGAAGCTGGCCCTGAGAAATCCCTACAGTGTGCATCCACTGTAAATCCAGTCTGGACTGTGGTGCATCCACTGCAATTCTTATTCAGGAAGAATCCCAGCACCTTCTGGAGAGGCTCCATCATATTTGATCACTAGTGCAGTACAAAGCATGTAATGAAGTAACACTTCATCTTCATTTATTAAAACAGCTGTCTAAGGTCATAAATACGATGAGTTGTTTTTATCACCAGGAGTCCTCCCATAAACATGTGGATGATGATTAACATCATATCTCCAGTTCTGCTTACATTTGCAACCTCACAGCAGATGCTTGGCTCCAGCGCTGTTTAAAAGCCATCAGAAAATGTCTTGATCGCTGGTGACCTCTGCAAGAACTTTGGTGGCTGCGACATCGATCTGACCTGAGGAGTGCTCCTCAGGCAAACATGAAGGCAGGCTTTTTTTATTGATCAGTCAAATGGTCTAGCCTTCCTGTTTTGACTCCTCATTGGCAATTAAGAGAGAAATCCATTGAGGGAGTGGTGGCAGTGAACCTTTCCCTCTGACACAAATAACCTTAATCAGGCCTCTTAGTTAATTTCTGAAATTGTTCTGTATCGACCTCTGTTTGGAGCAGGATTTTCATCCTATGGCCCTATCAGTAAAACATACACATCTCCCCGATAGAAAAGCGGGCTTTTTCTACTGGTGACATCTTTTACTTGTTATTTACAACCCTAATCACATCATTGATTCCAGTAATCTTTCCTGCACCAAGAGCCGTTACTAATTCTCTTGAACGAGAACCTGGGTGGGTTTTCTTGTTTTGGTTGGGTTTTTTTTTATTAACCTAGATAATTAAATTAAGTAATGATAATCTAGGAGATGGGGCGGAAGTCCAGCTCTCAATGTATTTTTAATACCTGGACACTAAAGAGGCTGCAGTGTTCCTCAGCCAAAAACTAAGACCGGTACCTGAAATAGAACCAGAAGACCATTTTGGTGACTCAACTAAACAATGGGAATTAGTTTTCTACACCTAAAGCTATGATTGTCCAGGTTAGGAAAGTGATTTTTTAATCCAAAACACAGTATTTGGGCATTTCCTTACTTGTGTGGCTCCTTTTGTGTCTGAACAATGAAAATACTACCCCTGGGTAGTGAGAAATGAAGCATTTCCTCACCTCTTCCCCAGTAATCACTGATTTACCCACCCACCCTCCAAATGACTGCATTAATTCTTTACTTCCATCTTCCCCCCTCTCTGTTTCATACCGTGTCATGAAAGACCAGGACTTCTTTGTCCTTCCTGATGTCAAGTGGTGGTTTAGCCTAGAAACCATTGAAATATTTGGGAACATTCATAGCTTATGTCACAGTGACTTCACTCACCACAGTTCTGCGATGAAAGGCAAAAGGGATTTAGTGGCAGGAGAGGGGGGAAGCCCTGGCCTTGGGGCACTAATGCAGGCTGAGTCTGGGGTGAAGCCCCCCCATCTGGCAGCTCTTCCCTGCCTTACACACACGCACACTCAGCTTCTCATGTTGATTCACCCTCCCAGCGTGTACGAGTTAAACACAAAGTTCTTTATCTTTAAGATAATCCATGATATTTGGTAAATGGAGAGGTTGGGGAAGTTCTGGCTGAGCAGGAGTATTATTTATCCTATGTTCTCCTCGCTAGAAAATGCCCCTTTGTACGTGGGGTGCCGAAGAGGCACGTGAGGATTTTGGCAGGGGAGGAGAGGTTTGACTTACCCAGGTGCTATCCCTGTCAGCGGGGCGGATTTACAAATCTAATGTCATCTATTTACATTTCTAAACGGCAGCGCGGAGCGAAACGCAGCGATAGGAAAAGATTAGTCTTCATTCAGCGACGTTAACTGCCAAATTAAATGATGACAGATGGAAAAACTAAACGTGGCGGTGTCAGGGGTCCGATGATAGCCCTCTGCTCCAGCGAGAGGTAAATACACAAACCTCAGCTGGTGCTCGCAGAAGATTCGCGTCCGGCTTAAAGGCAGCCCTCGGACTTTTTATCTAATCGATACCCCCTATCGAAGAGAGCGGCGTGCGGCATTAGAACTAAAGCAGTGTTATTAGAAAATGATACACTGCACATTAGGATGTATAATTCATGTCGCCTTCATTTGCTCAGACGGTCGCGAAAAATCCATAAATCATTTTCTCGTTCATGTATCGCCTAAGTGCGATTTGTCATTTCGAATTAGAGGGATGGCTCTGATCATCGGCGCTTTTAATTCATCCCCCCCCCCCTCCCCTGCCACCCCCTTTCTCCGCTCGGGGCTGAAAACGCCGCGGAGGCAGGAACCCACAAAATGGAGACGCGGGGTGGGAAGGGGAGGGTCGAGGGGGGTCGGGGGCAGCCCGCAGCCCCCTTCCCCGCCTCCTCCCCCCCCCGCCTCCCCCCTCCCCGTTACCTCCGGTCCCCAGGGGCGGGTTCGGTCACGGTCACGGACCCGGGCAGGAAGGTCCCCCCCCCCCGCGAGTTTCGCCTTCCCGCTTTGCTGGAAGGGACGGGAGATCGCCGTTCCCGGGGCTGCGGCGGCGGGGAGGGGTTGGGAGACGGGGCTGCTTCGGGTGCTGCGGGTGAATCCCGGGAAGCGGCCGTTAAGGGCAGGGTAACGCCGCGGGGTGCCGGGAGGGCACCGACTCTGCTCTCGGTGTCCGGCGTTGGTCGCAGGCGCGGGGGAGGGAAAGATGGAGGGTGGCAGCCCAGCGGCTCCTCGTCCGCATCCAACGGACAATGGCAGCAGCCGGGTGGAGGGGGGACGGGGGACGGGGGACGGGGGGGGAGGGAGAAGGGATGGATTTCTGACGGAATCGGTTTTATTGGAAAACACCCACCGAAACCGACTCGCCGGCGCTACCTCGGTCCGGTCCAAGCGCCGGGAGGTGGGCAGGGGGGGAGGACGCGATGCTGTTTGGAGGTGGTGGCCTTTCCCTGCCTGCAGCACCGGCAGACCCCCCCCCGCCCCCCGCGTATCCCCCCATCCCCCGCACACACGGTTCCCGCTTTCCCGCCTCTCCCCCCCCACACCCCCCCGGCGGCCGGGCAGCACCGTCACCGCTGGACCGGGGTCCAAAGCCGCCGCAGCCGCTCGAGGGGGGGGGAGAAAAGGGGGGTCCATGGGCGAGGGGAGGCGGGAGAAGGGATCTCAGCACCGGAGAGGTGGGGGGATGCCACGACCGGGGGGGGTTAGACCGCCAGCCCCGAGCTCTGCCCGCCGAGCGGAGGCGGTGCCGCCGCTGGGGCGCAGTGCGCCGCTGCCGCCGCTGGGGGGCGCCCTCCGCCCGCGAGTGCGGCCGCTGGCGGCGGCGGGGAGGGGGGGGGGCGGGGCGGGGCCGCCGCCTGCGCCGGGACCGGGAGCCCCGGGCAGGGTACGGGGGGTACCGGCATCCCCGGGCGGGGGGAACCGGGGGTACCGGCAGCTCTGGACGCCGAGTCCGCCGCTCGGAGGGGGCCCCGGGGTGGGCGGGTGTGCGGCGCCCGCACCCGGGTGCGCCGTATCCCTCTTGGTGGTCTTTGACGAACCGCAGCGGCGTGAGGCTGAGATTCGGTTTTGGCCTCAACTCAACGGCGGGCGGGAGCCCGGTGGCCCCGGGACCCCCTCCTTCCCGGGGGAGGGAGGGCAGGAGGGCGCAGAGAAGCGAAGGGTTTTTTTCTGGATAGAGGCACAAGCTGGGAAAAGCGGTGTCAGAAAACGCGTCTGAGCGCGGAGTTTATTGAAAGGCGTGGAACAGAAGGCACCGCTCGCTGACGGATTAAAGATGGGGTCAAAGCAGAAGCTGCTCATACCTGGTCTGTGTTGCTCTTTAAAAAAAAAAATAAAATAATACTCTGCAAAAAAAAAATGGCAAGAATTACAAATATTGAATCCCTTTTACTCTTTTTTTTTTTTTTCCATTTTGTAAAGTTGCGGAGTTGGGATCTTCAGCTGTAAAAAGCCCGCGGACGGAAGGCTGACACGGCCGGGGGTCACATCTGCGAAACCCTCCCTCCCAAAATTCAGCCCCGAGGCTCAGCCCCCTCCTCAGCCCCGGCGGAGCTCGGCCGCCACCGGCATCGATCAGCCGCCTCAGCCCAGCGCTCGAAGCGCTATAGACACTGTCGCTGGAATGGACTTTATTGGGCACAGAGCTGGCTGAGGGGAAAGGGGAAGGGAAACGCACCGCTGCTGCGTGAGGCAGGGGGATGCCCGACTTGCGGGCTACTGAAATCGGCGAGAAGTCGCCAGCCCCAGCCCCAGCGGCTGCGAACGCCGGCTCGGTGCAGCCCAGCAGCCTCTCGGCCTCCAGCGGCCGTTACCGGCGTGGGAACGGGAGCGCAGCGAGCACCGGCACCCGCTACCGCAGCCCTTCGCTTAGAAAACGAGCAAATCGGGGGCCGTGAGCCTCTGCCGACTCCCCCCGCCCCGGCCATGCCCTTCCAAATGGCCAGCGACAGCGTAGATACCCCTTGTCCCTCTTCTCCACACACACCCCCCCCGACCCCCCTTCCCAAGTCTCCGGTTACGTTCGTGGAAATTCCAAAGTGTCAATCGGGAGGGGGAAAATAAATAAATAAATAAGGATACTTCAAATTGGCTGGAGATGGAAACACTGTAACAGGCGTATTGATGGAAAGTTGCACTTTCTCCACCACCAAACAAACTAATTAGCTAAGGCAGCCCAGGAGGGCGGGGGCGGGAAGGAAAATAATCTCAAGTTTCCCCTTGTTTATGGTTGGTTGTGTAGGTTGTGTTGGGGTTTGGTGTTGGGTTGTTTGGGTTTTTTTTTTTTCCCCTAAAAAAAATAATTAAAAAAATGTTCCAGCGCCCGGCCTCGGGTAGG
>JAOQGH010000032.1:10408092-10498743 GCA_025769975.1 Gallinago jamesoni
GGATGGATGGATGGATGGATGGATGGATGGATGGATGGATGGATGGATGGATGGATGGATGGATGGATGGATGGATGAGGCAGGCAGGCAGGCAGGCAGGCAGGCAGGCGGCCTGCCTGCCTGCCTGCCCGTGACGTAGACTACTTGACGTGCTCCCCGGCCAATAGGGTGCCGCCCCCGGGGGCGTTGCTGGCGGCTGATTGGTTGGCAGGAGCCGAGGGCTGCGCAAAAACAGGCAAAGCCGAGCGCTGCCGGCTCAGAAACTGCCGGCAGAGAGAGATCAGAGGAACCGGGGAGCTTGGGACCGGGATCGGCGAGAGAAGCCGGGACGGGAAGCGAGGCGAGCGGCGGCGGCAGCGGCGGCAGCAGCAGCGGCAGCAGCAGCAGCAGCAAGCAGAGAGAGAGAGAGACAGACAGACAGACAGACAGACAGACAGAGGGGCTAGACGCAAAAGCAGCAAGAAGGAGGGGGGGGGGGTGTGGAAAAACCAAACAACCAAAAAAAAAAAATCAACCCTGAAGCAGAGTGGTGGTGATGATGATGAACATAATCATAGCAATAAAAGAAGAAAATGAAAGACTATTGATAGAAGAGAGGAAAAGCTAAAATCTTTTTAAAAAAAAAAAAAAAAAGGAAATCCCCGAGAAATCAGGGAATGAAAGTTTTAGGTAGCAAAGCTGTTCTCTGCCTTTTTTTTTTTTTTGATATGAAATCTTTTTGCGGGTTATAGTTTTTTTTTTTTTAATTTCGCGGTTTTCTGTCTTTTTTTTTTCTTCTTGCATCTAAAGAGGGCATGTCCACCGGCTCTTCCAGCAGCATCTACCCCTCCAGCTCCCACCAGGAAGACAAACCGAGGACAATCTTGAAACATAAAAATTTCCTCCTTGGGATTTGCTGCTGCTGCTGCCTCCGCCGCCGCTGCTGCTGCCGCGGTGCAGTGCCAAGACTCTCGGAATAAATAAAAGCGGGCTACTGTGTATCTCTAGATACATCCAGCTAATAGCTATTATTAGTTGGCCGTTTATTTCGAAGATCACAGATGAAGTGGGAACGCCTGTCTTCTTCATTTGGTCAGCGTGTGAAACAATAATAATCGTAACAAAAAGGAGGGAGATGGGGGAGGAAAAAATCCTAACATGAATCAGAAGAAATAATATCTAGCACCCCCCCCTAAATCAACCTCCTCCCCCCCCCCCCTTTATCTTCCCCCTCCCCTGATCCCTCTCTCTCTCTCCACACGCTCGCAGGCGCGGACACGCACAGACAGACACACATACACACACATAGCTAGACAGACGCACAGGCACACACACTGTACTGTGTATTTTCGGAGGAGGAGGTGGTGGTGGTGGTGGTGGTAGCTTTTGGAAGAGGAGGAAGAGGTGGTGTTGGGGAGGGGGGATCTCTTTCCCCATTTGGAGATGATTGTGCTATTCCTCTTTGCCTTGCTCTGGATGGTGGAGGGGGCCCTTTGCCAGCTCCATTACACGGTGCAGGAGGAGCAGGAGCATGGCACGTTCGTGGGGAATATCGCCGAGGACCTGGGCTTGGACATTACAAAACTTTCGGCTCGCCGCTTCCAGACGGTGCCCAACTCCCGCAGCCCTTACCTGGAGCTCAACCTGGAAACCGGGGTGCTCTACGTGAACGAGAAGATCGACCGGGAGCAGATCTGCAAGCAGAGCCCCTCCTGCCTGCTGCACCTGGAGGTCTTCCTGGAGAACCCCCTCGAGCTGTTCCGGGTGGAGATCGAGGTGCTGGACATTAACGACAACCCGCCCTCCTTCCCGGAGCCCGACCTGACGGTGGAGATCTCGGAGAGCGCCACGCCGGGCACCCGCTTCCCCCTGGAGAGCGCCTTCGACCCCGACGTGGGCACCAACTCCCTGCGCACCTACGAGATCACCCCCAACAGCTACTTCTCCCTGGACGTGCAGACGCAAGGGGACGGCAACCGCTTCGCCGAGCTGGTGCTGGACAAGCCCCTGGACCGGGAGCAGCAGGCGGTGCACCGCTACGTGCTGACCGCGGTGGACGGCGGGCAGCCCCAGCAGCGCACCGGCACCGCCCTGCTCACCGTCAGGGTGCTGGACTCCAACGACAACGTCCCCGCCTTCGAGCAGCCCGTCTACACGGTGTCGCTGCCGGAGAACTCGCCGCCGGGCACCCTGGTGCTGCAGCTCAACGCCACCGACCCCGACGAGGGCCAGAACGGCGAGGTCATCTACTCCTTCAGCAGCCACATCTCCGCCCGCGCCCGGGAGCTCTTCGGCATCGCGCCGCGCACCGGGCGGCTGGAGGTGAGCGGCGAGCTGGACTACGAGGAGAGCAGCGTCTACCAGGTGTACGTGCAAGCCAAGGACCTGGGGCCCAACGCCGTGCCGGCGCACTGCAAGGTGCTGGTGCGGGTGCTGGACGCCAACGACAACGCGCCGGAGATCAGCTTCTCCACCGTCAAGGAGGCGGTGAGCGAGGCGGCGGCGCCGGGCACGGTGGTGGCCCTCTTCAGCGTCTCGGACCGCGACTCGGAGGAGAACGGGCAGGTGCAGTGCGAGCTGCTGCAGGGGGACGCGCCGTTCCGCCTCAAGAGCTCCTTCAAGAACTACTACACCATCGTCACCGAGGGCCCGCTGGACCGGGAGCAGCCGGGGGGCGACGCCTACACCCTCACCGTGGTGGCCCGCGACCGGGGCCGGCCGCCGCTGAGCACCAGCAAGTCCATCCAGGTGCGGGTGAGCGACGTGAACGACAACGCGCCGCGCTTCAGCCAGCCCGTCTACCAGGTCTACGTGAGCGAGAACAACGTCCCCGGCGCCTACATCTACGCCGTCAGCGCCACCGACCGGGACCAGGGCGCCAACGCCCAGCTCGCCTACTCCATCCTGGAGAGCCAGATCCAGGGCATGTCCGTCTTCACCTACGTCTCCATCAACTCCGAGAACGGCTTCCTCTACGCCCTCCGCTCCTTCGACTACGAGCAGCTCAAGGAGTTCAGCTTCCAGGTGGAGGCCCGCGACGCCGGCGAGGAGCCCCAGCCGCTGGCCGGCAACGCCACCGTCAACATCGTCGTGGTGGACCAGAACGACAACGCCCCCGCCATCGTCAGCCCCCTGCCCGGCCGCAACGGCACCCCGGCCCGGGAGGCGCTGCCCCGCGGCGCCGAGCCGGGCTACCTGGTGAGCCGGGTGGCGGCGGTGGACGCCGACGACGGGGAGAACGCCCGCCTCACCTACAGCATCCTGCGGGGCAACGAGGCCAGCCTCTTCCGCATGGACTGGCGCACCGGCGAGCTGCGGACGGCCCGCCGGGTGCCGGCCAAGCGCGACCCCCAGCGCCCCTACGAGCTGGTCATCGAGGTGCGCGACCACGGGCAGCCGCCCCTCTCCTCCACCGCCGCCATCCAGGTGGTGCTGGTGGACGGGGCGGCCGAGCGGCCCGGCGGCGGCGGCGGCGGCGGCGGAGGCCTGGGAGCGGGGGCGGGCGCGGGGGGCGGCGGCGGCGGCTCCGGAGAGCATCGCCCCAGCCGCTCCGGGGGGGACACCTCGCTCGACCTCACCCTCATCCTCATCATCGCCCTGGGCTCCGTCTCCTTCATCTTCCTGCTGGCCATGATCGTCCTGGCCGTGCGCTGCCAGAAGGAGAAGAAGCTCAACATCTACACCTGCCTGGCCAGCGACTGCTGCCTGGGCTGCTGCTGCTGCTGCCCCTGCTGCAGCCGGCAGGCGCGGGCCCGCAAGAAGAAGCTCAGCAAGTCGGACATCATGCTGGTGCAGAGCTCCAACGTGCCCAGCAACCCGGTGCAAGTGCCGGTGGAGGAGTCGGGCAGCTTCGGCTCCCACCACCACAACCAGAACTACTGCTACCAGGTCTGCCTCACCCCCGAGTCCGCCAAGACCGATCTGATGTTCCTCAAGCCCTGCAGCCCTTCCCGCAGCACCGACGCCGAGCACAACCCCTGCGGGGCCATCGTTACCGGCTACGCCGACCAGCAGCCCGACATCATCTCCAACGGCAGCATTTTGTCCAGCGAGGTAAGGTCTGACCCCCCCGGCACCCCCCACCCCACCCCGGGCACCCCCTCCCATCACCCCTCGTTGCCCTCTAACACTTGGGGTGCTCCAGCGGCAGGCGGGGTGAGTGCGGGGCAGCCCCCCGCCCCGGCTCCGTCCCTCCAGTTTCCCGTGTGTCCCGTCCTGTCGCCCCCCGTCCCGTGTCGTCCCCCAACCTCCACGGTGCCCGTGAACGAAGCTGTCCCCGGGGTGCAGAGACCCTCCCGAGTCGTTAGCTGCAGTCGGATTCCCTCGGTTTCGGGTGTTTTTTGGAGTTGTTTTTTTGGGGGGGGGGGAGGAGGGGGAATACCACTTTTCACAGAGTCGCTGCAGCTGACAGTCGTGAAATGACGCGAGGCGTAATCACAGGGTTTTCTGAAGTGACATTTTACAACTGTGTCTCTCTTTTTTTCTTTTTTCCTTCCTGCAATCTCTGCATGTGCAAGTAAGGCTTTGGGGGAACCCCCCTCTGAGACGGTGACAATCTCTACTGTTAGCAGGAACTTTAATTAATTTGTGAATTAGGGTTTATTAATTGACTTTTTTTTTTTTTTAACTCTATCTGAACAGCTCTTTATATAACCCAAAGCTGAGTTTGCAAAGGAAAGCATCAAGAGTTTCCACGAAATTACAGGCAGAGACATCTACTGTGTAGAGGATTTCTACCAAAGCGTGTGCCATGCCAAAATACTCCCTTGTTAATCATTTCCTACTGAGTTAGCTCATACATCCTCTCGGTACCTCTCTGCCTGTCCACTAATGAAAACAACACGTTCCCTCGTAACACAAATACTGAAAGCTGAACAGCATCCAGTCTGGCAAAGGTGGTTTGAGTGATATTCTCTAAAGCGTTAAGTTTTGCGGTAAAATTTCTATCGTTGGCTCGTAAGATTGACCTTTCTTCAAAATGTCTATAAAACTTGGTCTTCTCTTGGCTTTTAAGGATTCGAGGGTATCTCAATGTATTTTTCTTCCTTAGGGTGCAGTAACTGTACTGTCTCCCCCTATTTTTATACACTGGAATTAAAAACAATCCAAAAACTAGGTGTTTGGTTTTTTTTCCTCAGACTAAGTAGTACACAACTCTAGAAATAGTTCTGTTGATTTTTGTGGGAGTCCTTGTGATGCTCAACAGCGTGCACTGTGAGAAAACGTGTCAGAATCTCATCCCAAAAAAGTCAGGGAAAAAAAAAAAATCCCTCATGACTTCCCATCTGTGCGAACAAGAGCTGGGTTTTTTCCCCTACAGCCTAGAAACAGATTGTGCAGGCCTACTTGCAGCTAAACATTACCATTTATAGGGAATATAGTGAGCTGCCCTGCTGTATTTTCTGATGCTGGTTACAGAAATATCAGGAGTTTAAAAATTTTCCCAACATTTTCTTTTTTTCCTAGACAAAACATCAGCGTGCTGAGCTCAGTTATCTAGTTGACAGACCCCGACGAGTAAACAGGTATGAGCTCCTCAGCCTTGTTTCCCTAATGCATGCTTTAGCACGTCCAAAAGGGGTACAGAAATGTGTTCACTGCAGATGTAAAATAGTAGTAAAGCAACGGGGAATCGATTGCATGTAGACGTATTAAATACAACACTGTTGAGTAAATGAGTTTGAATCATGGCTTTTCTGAACTGGTTTCAAAACCAACTGAGAAGAGAACAAAATCTTGGGTTTGTGTTAGTCCAAAACGTGCTTTAAATACTTATGAATGCTTCCATAGGGTCTTCCATTGGTCTCTCCGAGTTAAAATTTAGCGATCTGGCTTAAGTAAATGCCACCAAATTATTTAGACCAATTACAGGAAAACCAGGTGGAGTTATACTGCTCCCTGTCCCTTTCGGCTGGAGCACCAAGGTGTGAAAATCCCAGTTTGGTTCCTGGTGGAGAGAACACCTCTGCAGAAGCAGTGCAGCAGGCAGGAGGGGGTGAATGCAGCACCGTGTTTGGCCGTGTGATGGCAGAAGAATGTTTTATGAGTTCCTCTTTCATGTTTATTCTAATGTAAAGATGTTTCTGTGTCTAGTTCTGCATTCCAGGAAGCAGACATAGTAAGCTCTAAGGACAGTGGTCATGGAGACAGTGAGCAAGGAGACAGTGATCATGATGCCACTAATCGAGGTCAATCCTCTGGTAAGTCTGATAAGAGAATGGAAATAGTAGATCTTTAAGTAGGGAGACTAGAAAGAGCAGTTGCTCATAGGAATATAATGCAAGAGTGGCATAAATAATGTGAGCATATTGTTCGGGAGGCTGGCTTGCAGTCAGCTTGCTGCTACAGCTACTTGGGCAAGGAGACAATTTTGAAGCCCTTTCATTCACGGATCACAGTTTATTTTATTCATGTCCTTGGGGGAGGGTCGGTATGTTATTCGCCATCATTTGCTGTAGCAAAACTTCCTGCACACTGAAACAAAGTTGTTGGTACATTTTACCATGCTTCTTATTATTATTTTTTTATTTTTTAATTTTATTTTTTTTTCTCTTTTTCTCAACCCCAAATTTGCAGAATTTCAAAGCATTAGGCGGTTCTGTTTAGCAGGCACTTCAGCTGGCAGGGCAGTGGGAAGTGCAGGGGGAGTTCCCAGGGGAAAGAATGAACCCAGTGATTGAATGACAGCCAGACTGTGAGGATTTTTGCTGGGGATCAGTGGAAACACGTCGGGTGCTCTGAATGTGTAATACCTTTAGCATGTTTCGAGGGTTGTCTCTCAATTCAAATTGAGGCTGTGTGCAGTATAAGTGATCTCCATGTTAATAAGGCTAAGGTATATTCTTAAGCACATTTCCTTCAGTCCTGGCAAAGGAAAGAAATCTTTAAAAGACTATGATTTGAACCACCTAGAAAATATATACATTGCAGTGTTATTCCCATGTGTTATTCCCATGTCTTTGCTCTCATACTGTCAGTTTCCTTCTGAAAGGGACATTTGTTTAGAGCCTAAGCATTAGAATTCTGTCTCGCCCTCGCATTGCGTTTTAGCTGCAAATGCTCATGCTTCCCTCCCTGCCACAGCCTCCAAAGGTCTGGCACGTCTTGATTCAACACAGGGATTTCTTTCCCCTTGTTTCCCCTGTACTCTATAATGTATAAGGATTTTCTACAGGTGTGCCATAGAAAATGCTGCCAGAGTCTCTCCAATGGTTCACTTTTTTTTTGTCCCCTGACCCCGGTCTCAGAAGACACCAGAGCAAGGGACTGGGTGCTGTGGTGGCAGTTAAGGTCCCCTATTTTCTGGCTGCTACAGTCGCTGTGCCCTTAACCATGGGAAACCCGGGCACCAGGGGAAGAGGAGGCTGCTACAGGGCCCCTTTATGTTGCTGCGAGTCATTAATATGCAGACCTAATGAGACTCGAGAAGAGCCAAGAGTCTCCGGAGCTCCCTGCTTCTTGCAGGGCTTCATGCTAAGTGAACAGAGTGTCTATTTTGTGTCTGGGAACCTGACAACAAACCAGGTCTTGCCAGAAGTTTACATCTGAACACAGAGCCTCTTTCATTTTTGGCCTATATATGGCGTATGATTTATTGTTGTTTTAAAAAGCCATGTATTTAGCCTCCCCCCACCCTTTCTTTTGCACTGTTTCTGGTGCAGCAATCAGTGCTACTGAGTTATAAAAAGCTCCCTCTCCTCCTGCCCTCCCTGCATTCCCTTTTTTTTTTTTTCTTTTACGCATTTTACTGCAGCAGTCATCTCAATGAACATTTCAATCAGCTTAGTCCCTCAACATAATGAACCATAATAACCAAACAGGAGAGAAAAGAATAAACATCTGCAGAAGGGGCTGGATTTGACTGATGGTGGGAATATAATCATATAGTTGCACATCAACTGAAAGCTATTTTCTTTTAGATGCATTCAGGGCTGTTACTGTTGTGCCTCTGCTCTTTATTCTTTCTCTCCATTTTAAAAGTGGTCTATCTCAGATAGGAACACTGGAACTACTGTCAAACTTGGCATTAGTCCTTAGCTGGGCAAATTCTTCATTTGCATCATTTCTATTTTTATCAAACTGATAAAAATGGGGGAGGTGGGGGGGAAATGTATTCTGTACTTTCAAAATAATTTCAAATCATTTAAGAATCTGATGTGATTTATGAACTTCTGTGTCTACAATAGTGATTATACATGAAGTAATGAAAGCTGACAGTTAAGTTGGGTCTGCTCACAATTAACAGTTTGAACTGAAACCTCAAATCCACAGAACGTCCAACTTAATATATTGGTGCTGTGGTTTGAGAATAATTTGCATGCACAATTTTTTAAATGCTAGTTCCAAATAGATTTTTTTTAAAATATATCTCTGTAGAAACTGCTTTAAACTTCTACATATGTAAAATGCAGTAAGTTTGGGGATAAATCTTGCTGTCATGATGCAAAGAACACACCCCCTGACCTCAGCAATGACAAGACATAAAAGCTTCACTCTTGCTATTAGCATTTGGTGATGAATTTTGTGAGGGGGGAGGGAGGGAAGAAGAAGCATAAATCTTGTTTGATCTTGAATGGCTCCAGGAAATACCTGAGGGAATGCCTTCTCAGTTTTTTAGTCATTCTGGTGCTCTATAATCAATTCGTTCTAAACTATTGAAGGAAAACACACTGGTTGATAAAATGGCAGAAGTTTAGACTGTTTTTTTCAAGATGTACCTGATACTACGCAGCGTCATATTTATTTTCAAAAGGGCTACATTCGCATCCAAAAATATTTAGTAGATAATTCACATTGACAAGTAAAACTCATTCCCTACCAGTTCCAGTCAGCAGCATGTTCTGCTCGCAAAATGTCTTTTTACTGTTCTGCACATTCTCACCAGCAAACAGTCCTGTGGCACAAAAGGAGCTATTCCATAGTAGTCCATTCTTGGCCAAGCTGACTGTCAGAAGTCATGGTCAGTTATTAATTGGGAAGGAAAACGTGCAGGGTGAAAATCTAACACTGTCATAGATTTATCTTGCACAATTATTTAGTGCAAATTCTGAATGAAGCAGTTCTATGTATCATAAAATGTTTTATGATCCTTTGAAATAAGATTCCAGCTCACCTTTCCACAAAATATATTTCCTTGATAGAGATTTAATCATGGTTTCAAAGGTGCTGGAATGCATGTAAGAGATTCATATTGTTCCCATGGAAGTATCACCTGAACAACTCATAATTACCCACATTCTCATCTACCTTAACACCTGCGAAGTACAAAAGTACTGTCATCTGTATTTGGCAGGTAGTGGGATACTCAAGAGCCTAATTTTCATGGACTAGGCAGTCATTTCATTGACTGGGATAGTAATCTGACCTTTCTGGAATATGACTTCCCAAAGGTGAAGAAGCACAAGAAGTGTTTGGCGAGCAGAGGAGGGGTTTCTCCAATCCCGAGTGCGTACTCTAATTACTTGTGCTCTTCTTTGTCTGAACATCGTTGAGACAAAAGCTGCTATTTGTTGTAGAACAAATGCACCTCCTACAACACTACTAGTTATTATTAACTCCCTGTATTTCAATCATGTTCTGTAGGAGTAATTTCTAAGCATGAGGTTAGTTTATTTCCCATGGTTGATTAAATTCTTGGCCTCCCTTGTGAAATTGCCGACTTGGGTGCCAATTAATACTCTGCGTGTGCGTATGTTTAAATTGTATGATTAGACACCTGTCCTGTAAGATTTGGACTCCTGCCATCAGCTCATTTCCTATGGCTGCTCACCAGCTACTCAGTTTTCTCAAGCCAAACGCGCAGGGCTCTTCGCAGTCTTACCTTTGGTTCACCTTTTTCGCTGCCTCGGCATGATTTCTCGGATGCACTTCAGGAAGGAATATCCAAGAGGTGAAGCTAAGTGAATGCACTGTCATGGATATACTGTAAAATGCATCAGGTTTGTGTTTTGGTGTGTTTTTTTTTTTACGATCTCCTCTGTGCAGTACTGGACAGTGTGGATTGGTGACCGGCTGAGATCTAAAATTAGGCTTCCACTAGTGGACTTTATGAAGGGGATTGATAGGGGTCTAATGCAACAGCACAGGCTGAAACGTCACCTCACGCCTTTTCGGTGCAGATTAGGTAAAACCCCAAGAGGGTTAGCGTGCGTTACTGCAGAAGAGCTATGATATTTCAGTGTTCATAAGGAGAAGAACTTGAGGAGCCAGAAGAAGAATTTTAGTGATAAAGGGACGGTCAAAACCAGTATTCCTTCTGAGCCTATGCAGAGTGACAGCTAAATCCTGTTTTGAAGATCACTTGGGCTAAGAGTCTATCTCGGATAAAGTGAGAGTGAACATGAAAATGGCTTAGAAAAGTGCTTTGACTCAAGCTGAGGGCTGTTTCTTTTCCTTTTTTCCTCTTCTTTCCTTGGGCTGCATGCTTAATAATGTTCCCATCTCAATGGTCCAGATAGGGCTTTGAAGTCGAGATTTGGAAGAGCCGGATACTGAAGATATTTGAGACTTTATTCATGTTCTCATGTCGATGAAGTCAGTTCTATCCAAGGCAGCACACCAATTACTTGGCAAGAAAGAATGAGAATAACTGTTTCATGAAGTTCAGTAGATAAAGTAGACAAAGGAGGTTAATGTAATTATCCTTATTTACCGACACAAAACATGAATCACGGGGAAATGAGTAACTTGCTCAAGTTACTAATAATAATGATCTAACCAAATGGAAAGTAGCTGTGGTAACAGAGCTCTGACAAGGAGGCCTGGTTCCCTACATCATGCTTATCTTGCATCCAACTAGCTATTTTAAGAAAAGCTACCACAGAAGTGGAAAATGCCATTTAATTCCAAGTGAAAGCTGAAGTTATGAAAAAATTACACATATTGGGGAAAAAACCCCACCTCTCAATAACAATACTACAAAAATACTTTGTCAACATTTAATTTGTGGTTTTGCTTTTTATTACATCATTTACTCATTAATACATGTGAATGTGTTCACTCCTTGCTCTAAAGGCTTGGTGTATGGTGCTTCTCCCTTAATTAAATTAAGAAAGAATGCATTATTTAAAAATGGTTTTAGGCCTAATTTTTCCTTTGATCTAAACTGTCTTTCAAACCAATTAGCATTCATGCACATAGAAATTTTGATTTTTCTCCGTTTGAAATATGGAAAGGAAGCAAATTGGGAATAAGCTTCAGAAATGCAACACTACCAAGAATCTGATTCAAAGCACCTGAGTTCAGGAAATTCAGATGCAGATATCAAACTTCAGATTGAACTTGTTTCCTTTGAGGGAGCGGCGGAAGCTTGTTTTCCTTCAAAATCTGCAAAGTTAAGGTGTGTGAGAGCTCATATTGCCCACTGGCCTACTTAGTAATAAGGCTTGAACAAATAGGAATGAACTGGTGGCTTTTCCCAGGAGCTTTGTGTGTTGACTGTACTTGTAATAGTACAATGCTTATCACTTTTCAGCACTTCAGCGCGCTACACTATCTGTTTGTATCCACAAAGGATATTTGAGATTCAGAATTCAGTGTTCACCTTTACAATCTCGGTTTATCTGCATGCAAGGTCTACTCTCATAACCAAATAAAAAATAGAAAGCATTTTTCTTTAATGTGGACTTGCAATTACAATGGATAGTTTAGTTCTGAAGGATCATATATATAACCAGATTTATGAGGGAGATGAGATAAAGTGTTATACTGCTGAACATTTCTTTTTTGTTATAAATCAAGAACATGATCTTGGTGTATGAAGGAGTTCTGTGCTGAATGTCTTACTTCGTTTACCATGATATATCCTTCCTTCTTGGAAAATACATATACCCTTTCCCCCCACCCTGTTTCAATTAGAAACAGAGAATTCTATACCATGACCCACAGGAAAAAGGTGGAGGAAGAATAGCCAGCATTTGTATCACAGTCAGAGCCCAGGGATTTCAAAATCAGACTGCTAATTTGAATTTATTTTCTGCAAAAATACTAAAACGAAGGGCTTGGTTCTGCACCCATGAAACTCTTAGGGAATGTTGTGATTGACTCAAGTAGGAACAACACCCAACCCAGGCCTCTCTGAACATTTTGTTCCCATCCTAAACAAGCATTTACACTCTACTGTATGTTCCAGCAGTGCATATTAAAACTCAGACTTATATGTATATACATTCTCATCTTCAAGGGGGGAAAAGTTTGTCGTACAAGCGTACATTTTTATATCCCCTACATTCATTACTTTGTTTATTCAAAATCCAGATTTATAGGGGCGATAACATCTCTTTTATAATAAGCTGTTATATAATACTATTCAGTGCACTGCACTAGACAAGCAGTATTCAAAAGGGAACTAAAAAAATAATATTTGGATAGAGACATTTTGCAGTTTAGCAGCTGATATGAAAACAAAATAGTAAAATGGAGGGTAATTTTCCAGGGGGAAAAAAAGGTCTATCTTTGAATATATATCTTAAAAACAATATTAGTATCGTATCTCCCTATGTCCCCCCCCCACTGACTTAAGGATATGCTTTAATATTCATCCGTAAGTATATCTTTTTCCTCTGTCTTTCGGGAAATGTTGAATGAATACGGTCACTGACACACTGTTAGCAAAATGTAATAATTTTCCTATTAAAAAAGGATTATTTGTTGTTTACATGTAACTTTGCCAGGAAGTTTGAAAAATGAAACAACCATTTTGTGTTAACTGTCACTTAAATCTTCTGAATGGCAAGAGTTAGATTCATAAATACATCTTTTCTTGCATAAGAGAATTTTTGTCCAGGCATTTCAGTACGTAAGATACACAGACACAGGGCCTTATAGAAGTTGTTATATATTAATTTCTTCATGGGAAGCACGCCTCTAAATCTTTCTTTTCAACCTTTGATAGCTACTACCACTGGAATTTAGAACTACACAATTTGTATGCCTTGATGATCTTCATCTGATTTCTTAATCATATCTGCAGTTCACGTTTGCATTCTTCAACAGTTCACTGATCAGTAATTTATTTTCAGACTTCTGTATGCCAATTATCAATGCGAGGTTCTAATCGAAACTGGACCTAGCATTGTATATTTAATTTAATATTTAAAAGTCATTATCAAGTGAGATTAATCTGAGATTAAAAGCTTTTTTCTTTCTTCATATTTTTTCTGTCTAAATGACTGCTTTTAGTACTCAAGCACTTGTTGATAGCTCAGAAAGATTCTTGCCTGCTGAAGAGATTTTTTTGTATAGTGTGAGATATCACATAAATATTACTAATACAAGTCAAATTATGGTTCAAAACAGTGGCAGAATTCTTAATACTAATCCTCGCAGTGGAGATCAAGCTAATCCAGTTCTTTACAATGTTGGCTGGTGAATGAGCTACATTACATGAATCTTATTACAGCTGTTCAAAATTTCTTCATATTTTTCCTGCAAGCAGTGTCATTTTTTGTAATTCTAATGCAATGCTTGTAAATGCAATGTTTATAACAGATTTAGTTCGGTTCTGACATACACCTAAGACGCTCCGTTCTCTTTATAAATACAAGAAAAAGATTTTTTTTTGCTTTTCTGTATAATGTTGAACATCAACTTGGAGACACTGATATTTATTTCACTATGCGCCTATGATTTCATACACCATTCCTCTCAAAACAAGGATAATCCAACAACTTGGTGACTCACAGTCAGGATATATTTTTTTGGAAGGCTGATCTGAAGGTAGTCAATAGAAGCATAGCTTGTCATTTGAAATCTTAATAGCATTAAAGGATTTGTAAGCAAACAGTTCTGTGTTGGCAGGCACAAGTGTTTGCTTATATAGGGGAAGCATTAACAATTTTGTCAATAGTATCCCCAGCCATGTCACATCAGACAACCACTACCTTTGTACCGCTAATTACAGTAATTTATTATAGGATTCCGTCCCATTACTCGGATGACTTGATGATAGTGAGGACTGCTGCAGTAGCAATGAAAAGTACTTCTGGAAGAATGATGTAACAATTAATTAAATAAGCCATCCTGATCACTTGGAAGCTGGATTTCTACTTTGTAAGATCCGCTTTTAATACCAGCAGGCTCTATCTGATACTCATGTAGGCACAGATAGTTCCTTTGTAGGACTTGTTAATATTTCATTTTCATAAAAGAAATCTGTGATTCCTCAATCGAGACACTTCGCGTCTCTCACGAGAGATACATTTTTGTAGAAACGGTTCCTTCCTGTTCTTAAACAAGTATTTTGGTGAATATTGGTGAACCACAGACCTCAACCTACAAGTGGAATTGAACTTTAATTGAGCAGGTTCTAAATGGTGAGATCTGCAAGTGATTTTGTGAGACAGAACCACCAATACCCTTCTTCTTGTGGTATTTTTGTGTATGTGTGACATTTTGGCATTTAGTTACACTTATTAAAGGGTGTCTTTGACTTCTGAAGACTGGACAATCAGCTATTTCTTTTTTTTTTTTTGGTTGACAAGATGAAGGTAGTGGAAGAAGTTCTTAGGACATTTCTCTTTCCGCTTCTCTCTTTTCTCGGCATAATTTTTCTTATCTGTCAGCAGCTGTTCGGGATGCTGAAGCTTATATCTGTAGTTTCTTTTTCTCTCATGCTTGCAGGCATGGATCTCTTCTCCAATTGCACAGAGGAATGTAAAGCACTGGGCCACTCAGATCGGTGCTGGATGCCTTCCTTTGTTCCATCTGATGGACGCCAGGCTGCAGATTACCGCAGCAATCTGCACGTACCCGGCATGGACTCCGTTCCAGACACTGAAGTGTTTGAAACACCAGAAGCCCAGCCGGGGGCAGAAAGGTCCTTCTCCACCTTCGGCAAAGAGAAGGCCCTTCACAGCACTCTGGAGAGGAAGGAGTTGGATGGACTGCTGTCTAATACACGAGCGCCTTACAAACCACCATATTTGAGTAAGTACTATTCAAATAGCTGTGTGGAAGTCTTCCCTTTGCGGGAATAAAAATTAGCTCTCTCTGGTAGGAATAATGCAGGCACAATTTTAGGAGCAGTGAGGAAAAATGGCTTCTCTTGGCTTCAGGCACCACTGAAGAAGGCTTCAGTTCGATGATTTTTAAAAAAGATAAAACCTTAATTGTTTTTAGTATGACATTACTGTTAACAACAAAAGTATCAGCTGATATTAGTGGAGAAGTTGCTCAATGATTTTTTTTTTGATGCTGGATTATTTTCAAAGTTTCCTTGGATAGATGGTTTAAACATTGACATTGCCAGACTAATATTTTTTAAGACTTTTTAAAGACAGTTTTGAGAGAACTGTCCTAGGAGCTTCTTTTTATGATTGAGCAGTATCTTGTGAATAAACTGTATGTCTATTACTTTGAAGCAACTATTTACATAGTTAACATTAAGGGTTTGGAAGGAAGGAGACAAAACTTTTTGCCTTCAGTCTGATCATCTTTCAGTCTACATAGTATTGACTCGTCAGTGCTCCTCTGTGCCTTCTGTCTTGTACCAGAATCTTGCCTCTTTAGTCACCTTTTGACTACAGTTGAGTGGCATGAAAGAGTGTGATTGATCTCAAAAAGACCCTCATATTTCCTTTTGTAGTCTGAGCCAGTTGTAGAACCCTTGAGTAATACTTTGATCTAATATGTCTTTTCATTCTATTTAGCAGCCTTCTGTATTTTATTAGAGACTGTAATCTCCTCGACTTCAAGAGTTTATGATGTTTATCTCATCCAAATAAGCCAAAGACATTAACATTGCAATACTGACCCCTTTTAAAGCAATGAAAGTCTTTTAGGACAGCAGATCAGGGGTTAAAAAAAAAAAAAAGTCTCACTGAATGATATTAATTTATTTTTATAAAGCATTTAGTTGTTCTGAAAGGTGCTGCAGTGGCAGTCCCAGGGTGTGAAGATCTTTGCTACAGATCATTCTCAGCACAGAGATCTCAGCTCTCCCTTCTTAATGAGCTGTTAGAATATTTCAGTGCTTCAGAGAGGTCTTTTTACTCTTCACTCTAGATTTGCTTTACTGAAAGCTTCTAAATTTGGACACCAATTCTGATAAGTGAAAGCCATCCTAAAAAACTTCTCCTGAGACAATCAGCTTATTTTGTGTAGGCTCACAAAATGTCAGGTGTCAATCATCTGGTCATCCTCTTAAAGACCAATGTGAAATTTCACTTCACTATGACCTAAGGACTCATGACTCTGTCTTTTCCTAACTGGTCCTCCATCATTTACCTCTAAGAAACATTCTTTAATACCAAAACGTAACCTAGCAGTACTAATTTCATCTTTACCATTTCAGTTAAAAATTTGAGTTTTGTAGCACTGATGGTCTAACCACAGCAGAGTTCCGATGCAGTACAGACCTTACAATAGTGATTACATCTGGTGACACCACAATGGTAGTTCTGTTCCATTTTGTTCGAGGCATGGGAGTTTCATTTCTAATAACCACAAAATATTTATTTTATTGATAGCTTAGGGATTTTAAATTTTGTTAAGCTAACATAAGGAATATTGTTGAACAATGTTTTTATATAGAGATATTGGTCTATGGTTTACATTTTTCTGGTATAAGGGCATAAAAAATTGGAGGTAAAATGTCAGAAGTAAACAATATAAATGAGTGGTATTATGTAATCCACACCTGAGAATCCAGATTTAATTTTACTTTTTTTTTTTTGCTTCAAACCTCAAAGCTAAAAATGCTACAAAACAAGAGCAATATTTCTCTGTTTTATTTTCCTTTATTTAATATTTTCTTTAGTAAAATTGTACACTACAACTGCACAGCTAAGAAAAGAAAGTGAGCACAATAGTTGTAGCAATGAGTAAATAATTCATTATGAATAAAGTATTCAATGAATAAAGCAAGAGGAATGCATAAGAGGAAGTTGATTCAGGAAGGAAATTTAGTTGAGCCACTCGGTAATTGCAATCGTAATAAAACCAAACTGAAATTCTTAACAAAGAAGATCGTATCAAAATCAGTATGTCAGTAGAATGATATATTTTTTTTTAAGTGATTAAAATGTATGAAGCAGAACCCTCAGATTCAGCAAAAATGCTGTATAAAACATTACAGCATGTATGGAAACAGCCATATGAAAGATCAGTAGCAACAAGAAAAAGTACTTTGCAGAATATGAAAACTATAATTTGAACTAAAAAAAGAGAGGTTCTTAAGCAAAGTGAGCAGAAGAGCATAAGTTGTAGCAGGTGAACTTCAGGATAGTAAATAGTGGAGATAAGAGGGACTTCTTAGGGAAATAGCCAAAGGCATGCAAATAAATATTGACCATTTTTAAGATGTCAAGTGTCCTAAGCTAGGAGAGAACTGGTGGGTCTCTTGAGCTGCAGTTAGCGAGGACAAGGACATTGCAGAGATTCTAAACTGTTTCATTTGCATTTGTATTTGCCAGAGGAGGGACGGAGAAAGACAGGCGTGCTTAGGAAGCCACCCATCCCAGGTAACCATTCCAAATAAATGTGCAAGACTGAGCCATGGACGAGGATGTTGTTGAAAAATTGACTAATACAAATAGGAAGAAGTCAGCGGATTATGTGTTTCTTTACTTTTCAGTTTTAACTGAAGAATGTCAGAAGTTGTGTTTATTGTTAAAAAAAAAGGTACAAGAAAGTCTTGTAAATTAGAGTCCAGTGAGAAACCTTAGCACACAACATAAAATTGTACATTGAGGATTTTAGGAACAAGGTAGCTGGCATCTGTTCAGGAAAATTGCACAGATTTTCCATCTATTAGAATTTTGATAGAGTGGGTGAGAATTAATCAATATAGTGTATTTGAACTGTCAAAAAACCCCTTTAGCACAGCTTCTGTGTAGTAGAAGGTGTTACTAAAGTAAGCAAGTGTTGCCATATGGCAAAGCATTACCAGACTCTGTACCTAAGAGGAAAAAAATCATAAGGATGAATGGAACGTTTTAGCAGAAGCAGAGCTCTCCAAGTAAGTGTCCACTCAGAGATCCGTGGAGTTAAAAAAATTAATTACCCGGAATTGGAAATGAGAAAAAGGGGGCGGCATTTACAGATGGCATCAAACGGTGTAGGTCAATCAAGTCTCTAATCACAGAATCACAGAATTTTAGTGGTTGGAAGGGACCTTAATGGACTACGTATGCCCAACATTGTGCAGTGGAGCACGGTCCTGAAACCCCAGCCTGCTTCTGACCCAGCTCACCCTGGCACGGAGAGCTCCAGAGCGGCGTCGGGGCGGTGGAAGAGCTGAGCGAGCTTACTCGCATCAGCTGTGCCCTTAGTGCCACAGCTACAAATGCAAACTGGTGGCTCTACGTGGAGAGCCCTACTCACTACGTGGAGGCTCTACTCGCTGTGCCACAGGAGCGTATCTGCTCAAGTTTGTGTCCGCTTGGGGATCGGTACCCGCTGTGTTCAACGGGCACGTTCGCTGCAGGACTTGAGGGAAGATAAACGAGGAAGGCGATGTAGGCTATCATGAGAAATTTGGACTCTTCTTGAGAAAAAAGCTCACAGGATAATTCCCTGAAATGTGTCCCCCAATGTACAAAGCCAGCAAGAAAGAAATGAAATGCCAGGTTACAAAAAAAAGGAATTGAGTTGAAAATACACTAAAAAAGTATTACAAAACCCTTACACAAAACATATCACTATGTTGCTCTAGCCAGCCTGTTCATTCCATGGAAATACAGAGCATAACAGCAAAAATACTGAAAATATTTCTATGCAAAGTCATATTAAAGGCTTAGTACTAATTAATTTAGACAAGCTGTGATAGGAACATGAAGTAAACAGGAGACTGCATGAAAACAGAGAAGGTATGCTGGGCGCTTTCGTTTGCTGTTCCCTATAAAAAGAGAGCAGCAAGGCAGCAAAACGATTGAAGGACAACCAGGTCATGAACTGGTAAGATCATACACATTTGATAAAATGATACACATTTGACACAAATAATACTGTAAAACTTATGATTATAGGGTGTGATTGAAACCAAAGGCTTAATGGTGGAGATTTAGGTGTTTGCTTTTTTGTTGGTTGAAGTTGAGGTTGAGTTCATTGCATGGATAAATGAAAGCAGCAGCAGCTATATTACAAATTATAATGTAGAAGAAGATATAAATCCTCATACTTGAAGAGTTTTTTTATGTCCCATTGTCAAATTTTTACCTTACTGCTATAAGCCATTTGACTTCTTCATACACTATTTTCCACATAAAAATACATATTCTCTATATTGTTCTGAGCAGAGCAGACCAAAAGTAGATCTATTGATCTATTTGTACTCAAATAATATGTTTTGAAGACTATATTTTTTGCAGAAGTTTTAAATATTTATTATGAATACAAGTTATAAAATTGTGATGGAATCAATACATTGTAGAAATTTTGAAAATGGTTTTCCCATTGAGAGTAATTCCAGGAATCTTCTAACTTGCGTATTCTTCTTGCTGCGTAATTTACACTTATTTCTTCTTATTCATCCATGTGATTTGAACACTGCTTTTCTGCAAACAGTTAAGAAATTTTCGTAATGACTTGAATGTTCTTAAAACATGATATTCTGAACTTGACTGAAGGAAATAAAATAAGTTAAATAACACTGGTGAGAAAAATAAAATATAGCTTTTGAACGATTCCTATATATTAAAAATAGATTCTAACCATTTCTACCTAATTTTTCATTCAGTGGTGCTTATATTAGCCTTTTTTTTTATAAGTATTTTTACTGTAGTCACCAAAAACCCCAATCCAAGTTCCAAACACTGTTGTATCAGATTCTGTAGGATATTTAACAGAGGCCCATCTTTCCAATGAATGCCTGATCAGTCCGACTCTAATCTATTTCTAATATTTTGGACCAGGTCTGCCGAGATGGTAACGGTGGGAATAGCACCATGACATCCATCTCAGTAGTGGTTTGGTCTATTATTGATGATATGAAGTAGCCTTAATTTATTTCAGTTTTTCTTTTCTTATTTTAGTATTTTCTTTAGCTTCTCTTCGGTAGTTGTGGATCATTCTAGATGTGCCTTTCTTGTATAATACTTTAGAGCTTACCTAAAGTTATGTATTGACATTAGCGACAGAGTATTTTTTTTCTTCCTAGTAAGAGGTTAGACATTTTTTATATATGAAAACAGTCAAATATTTCTATAATGCCCTAACTTTCTATGTATAAGTGCTTATTTTGCTCTAAAGAAAATTACTTTGGCATACTTAATCTGTTTTGGAAGCAGGTTAAAATAAACTATATAAATGCACAATTTACTACACAGAATAACAGTCTTTATGCAAGAAGGCATTCTGGAATAATAATAGTGTTCTAAAGTAGCCCCCTAATTGACACTGCAATATTTTCTACATACACGCAAGCATCTTCATCTTCACTGATGAAACTATATCATTGTCACGGTAATTATTGCCAACACCATCAACATATTTTATGTATAATTCAGGATTTTATTGTGTTAGGTATAGCATATACATAGAGAGATAATGAAAAAGCTGGTCTCCTCCCCAGGAAGTTTGGGCTTGGTTCTGAGCACAAGTCTCTATGTTCATGTGAAAGTATAGATGTGTAGTCTGAGGTTCTAGTTCTACAAAATATTTGGCACCTGGTCGACTTGACCTATCCAAGTCAAGTTGGTTTACAAATAAAATTAAAAAGCTTTCAAAAGTCTTTACACAGTTGAATGTTTAGGAATTGGATCATCAATTTGTTTCAAATAATCTACCACAGAGCCTTGCACAAAGAACGGTTTAACTTACAATCATTATCAATCTCCCTGAATTAGATTAGAACAAATGACCCAGAGTAGAAAAATGTTCATGTCTTTATACCAGGGCAAGAAGTGTCTCACATTACTTTGGTTATTTTTCAAAGGGATAAAAAAAATGCATGTAAATATTTTTTCGGCATTTTGATCTAGTTAGGATGCTAAAAGCCTATTTCTGTATGGCAGGATATGTAACTCAACATTATTTGCTGATGTTTAACATAAATATATGAAAAGATGTTTTAAGCAAGAATTCTTTATTGTTTTGGAAAAGTTTCCCCCCAAAATGAAGGAAAATTTTGTACATTTGCTATGATAAAAAAAGAATTTTCTTTGGTTTTTTTGTTTAGTTACATCTCATTTCTGGAATTTATCACAGCTGTCATAGACATTATAGAATTAAATTTGCATAAACATAAATAACAGCTATTTTGAATGGGACACTTGATTCATTTTAAAAATTAGGCCTGTCAACATTTTTGCTTTTAAAATTAGCCTACTTGATTTCTAATAGAAATCAGGGAAACTTGTGAGCTGTCTTGTCCCTTCATTAATAATGTTTAATTCAATTTGTGATTTTTGTGCATACTTGAAGTAAAAATGCACAGAAGTAAAATCAAACAAATTAGCACCAATCGGTTGCTGTTCTTAGGGTAAGAAGAAAGAAAGCATTCTAACATTGGATTGAAAACAAACAAACAAAGAAGTCGCATTGAAATGCAATTTTTATTGGTATGAACAAACAAATGATACGTGCATAGTAAAAGACTTGTTGCTTTGTGAATAGTACAGTTTTGTGCTCAAAAAGAATGTTAAAATTGTATCTTTCAAGTTTCAATCTGATCTGCACAGCTGAATATCCACATTCCCTCTCACAGGCAGTGGAACTCTTCACTTACATAAAGGAATTTATCTCTGTGACAGGACACAGCTCTCATTCCTGGCCAAACGAGCATGACTTTGTGCATGCAAAATTGCTCAGCAGAGCTGAAGTTGAAAAGCCAACACCTAATAATGCTACGAAATCTAACTGAAAACTTATTCTTTTCTAAAAAGTCTAATAGAGCATTACCATTTTTGCAAACAACTGTATCTGAAATGCTGAGACATTTATTCACTTATAACTCAAGTTTTCCAGTTCAGATACATCATGTCTATTAGGTAAATAAAGCTTACAAAAACCTCCCAAACTTAAAATAAAACTTAAACTGGTAATACTAATTAAAATATAATAAGACTGTGATGTATTTTCACTCATTCTTGTAGGTGCTCTTATGATCTTGAATAAACCACTTGTGATGATTTCACTGTTCAATGATTATTGCATAACTCCTGAAAGGTATTTTTATCTCACATTCATGACTGGTTTGCATTCTTCATCTGAACGTATTCCTCTTGCAGCTACTGCTCAAAGGGAAGAACGCTTACCGAGGGGTGCTGCAATAATAGAAAGGAAATGGATAATTCAGAAAGCAAAATTAGAAAGGAATATATAAATATGCAAAGCTAACTTGACTGTAGCCCAATAAAACATATACATTACATTATTTTTATCAACTGTTATGAAAATAATGAATATAAGAAAAAGAAATAAGCTTTCTTTTTTTTATTTTAAAGCACAGATGTTAGCTGTTATATTTAAATTCTATTTGCTTGAATATCTTTATGTAACTGTGATATTGGACAGAATTAACAGTACCTTGTACTGTAGAAAATACTGATTAAAAAATGTACCTGTTATTAGGTTTACATAGCATCTTTTAAATAATTATAGGGCTCTTTGCAACTACAGTGAAAATAACTGAAAGGTTAAAAAAACTTGGGTAGCTTTTATTTGAAAGAAAATTATATTTTTAATTTTTCATATCATTTCAACTATTTCTTTTCCTCTGATAGCTGTAAAAGTCTGTATTTGCCAGTTCTGACTGGAACATATAGAAGTCTTGTATATCTGTCTCAGACTAGTGCTATATTTATTCATTTATGTCAATTTTGAGAGTGCTTATGTCTACTGTGAATATACCATCTGTGGAGAATTTTTTTTTTTAAATAATGAAATACCATTTTCTAGATTCCTACCAGTGAAATATGAAAGAAACCAGCAGAAAGATTGCTTGAAACTTTAAGAGTAATTTTTGAGATTACTGTGTTATGCCAGTTTAAAATTCAAAAATGCCTCTTGTCCTATACATTTAAACCCCACGACAGAAGTAATTTAGCCACTTATGGACATGAGACTCTTTGGAAAGCAATGAGATGTTTGCACTTAAAATTTTCAAAGGCACTGAAGTTATTTATTTTTGATTGGCAAATTCTATTCATTATGAATAAATGCTATTCCTAAAGGTACAAACCTCCTTATTGTGACAGTCAGGAGCTGGAGAACTGAAGGTGTGCCTGATCCTGGGGCTGTGCACAGCAAAGTCTTTTCCTCTCTGCTTGCCTCTGCCTGAGGAACACCTGGGCCTGCACAGGAGAGGAAATTATTCTTGTTTCTGGCTTTTTTGCTGCAGACAATAACTCTGATTTTCCACTGTCATTTCCACTGCTTAAATTTTTGAGGGCTTCCCTTCCCTTCTCTTTTTTTTTTTTTTTTTTTTTTACCAAAGGACAAAAAATAGGGAAAGCCATTAAAAGAATGAAACAAATAGCTGGTAAGAGAAGGAACTGCATCTATTTGATGAGTGTTGGTATTTATCTGGGAAGCCTGTAAACAGCTCTATTTGTACACCAGCCACCAAGAACCCACAGATTCATGCCAGCAGCAGGATGACTGCCGGTGGGAAGTACCGGTCAATATATGTAATCTGTTTTAGAAACACGGTATGGTGAAATCAGAAGAGTGAAGAATGATGTATTTGGTACTTTCTTGTAAGTCAGGAAGTAGGAGATACAGGCAATTGAGCTACAATTTTTAACTTCAATACCTAATAAATTTTTGGAAGAAGTATATACGCTGATAGTAATCAATGTGGATTCACTGAAGATCCAAACTCTCTTAAGATAATTTATTTCTTTGATAGGATGATGGTCTTTAGTAGTTGAAGAAAGTATTGTGGACATGGGGAAGCAAACCTTCAGAACTTGCTTCCTCAATTCTACCTGAAGATGATGTGCATGCATGAGTTGCAAGAGTAAATCTGCATTTCTTGCATACACGTGAATCTATTTCATATGTGTAAATGATGTTATCTTACATGACATTTTCACAGGTTATCAGGAGTAATGTGGATTAGGAAGAAAGAAAAAAAAGGATGCAGAGTAGATTCACCAAAGAAGTTACAGGGATGACAGACTCCTCTTTTAGCAAGTGACCCAAATCCTCTGACTTTATCTTTTCACCTCCAGCATCATGGCTGCGTTCGGCCCTGGAAAAGGATTCATTATGGAACTGCTTGAATGCAGCCAGTCTTTAGTCATAAGGAATTTTATAGGTGTTGATACTGTGGATTCATCTTATGGCAGAGTAAAATTCTGTCACTTTGTGACTTTTTTTAGTTGCTTATTTGTGCTTTAATTTGACATCCATCTATTCTTAATTGGAATTTCGATGACAATTGAATGTAGCTGCACACAGCTGTGGGTATTGATAGGAACTGAGATCTAAAACAGTTCTTGCTTACAAATGAGATGCAGTAATAACATTTTTTTCTGGTCTACTTGACATAAAGTGCTGTGTGCTTTGTACTTGCAATATTCTTTATGTCCAATATGGCTACACTGCTTCTAATTAATTAAACAGGATCCCTCCCAGCACTGGGATGCTATGGTCTGTACTCTTACGCCCTGTGGCAACTAGTTTTCTTCCCTAACAAGTCCTGTTTGTGGTGAGGCTGTCAGAACATGGGCCAGGAACCATTCCTGGAAGCAGATTGGGTAGGATCACACTATATGGCCCCCACATACTGCTCGATACGGCTGAGAAATTTTAATAATGTGGATATAAATCATTCCATTCTGATCGTCTTAAGTGACAAAGAATGGTGATGGGGAAATTTCATTCATGGATAGAAAAAGAGCCAATATGACTTTTTGAATAAGACAAGCTGTGAAAGGATTGTGAGAAGTTTGTACGATACACTCAAGTATGTTATTTTGGTAAACTGGGAACAACTCTGTGAAATCTGAGTGTATGCTGCTCATGAAAACCAATGTTAAGTACTGTGAAGCTTTAGAAACGGAAAAGAAAACATTCACAAAAAGAGGGGACATATCTGCTAGATCCTAATGCCACCTAATCCCTGTCGAGAGAGGGGTGGTGGAAAAAGCATCATGGCAAAGATAAATGGAATAAGAATACACAGTGTGATGCTGACGTAATACTGCAATGCAAATTACCTCATGTAAGAACAAGTAGATTTAACCATTTCAGGCCAAATCCAACACGATAAATTTAGGCACCTCTGAAGGCCACCAAATGGTGACTTATAGGTGTCTGCTTCTCCCTTGAATCTATAGAGAACTCAGGCACTTAAGAGCAATTTAGGAGGAACGGTTCACATCCCTCCTCTTCTCCCCAGGGCACTGGAAATTTTAAGTCATGTTTTAACCAGCCTTTAGCGTATTCTGCATTGGTTAACTCTCCAACTGACACGTTCCTTTTCAGGCTTGTCAGCTTGAAGAGATGTATATTGCAGATTTCAGAAGAGTGCAATAAAGAGATGATTTTGAAAAAAAACCCACAACCCAAAACTGAGTAGAGGAAGAAGAAAAGAAGATTGAGAAGAAGAAATGATTGTTGCATACAAATACATAAGAAATTTTTATGAAAAGGGAAAGAAATCAAATACTGATGTCTCTAAGGATAGTACCAAAATTAGTAACTTGCAGTGAATTGGAAAGAATATAAATTTGCTACTAGAACATGTATGCAATTAGAATAAGTTGTTGATGGAGAATTTGAAAATATTCTTAGGGAATACACTCTGTGCTAAGTTTGACATATGTCAGGAATAATTTAGGAGTTATTTAATTGGCCTTAATACAGTACCTAATTATAAGAGCTCTTGCAAAATTAAATATTCCATGATTCTCTGAATGTAATAGTGATGTCATGTGTTATCTTCAGTAGCTTCAGGTAGATAATACAGTTATAATAATACAGAAAGACAAAACTGCTTTCTTCTGCTCACTGTATCCTATGGAAAAACAGTCTTTGGTATTTTTATGGTACATTATAGAATATAGCTTAGCTGAACTGTGGTAACTAAAAAGCATTGTTTCTGTAGTAAATAATGGCAACCAGAGATAAATCAAATCTGACATATACTATGCCACTGGGCTGTTGCTGCCAGTGGAAAAAAAAAAAAAAGGTCAGCATTTAGAACAGAAAATCAAATGCACATAACAGTATTTTATGTGCCACAGAACATTGACGACAAAATCCAGGACTTGATTCAAAAGAAAATCCTTCTTAATCGTATGTTCAATGTAAAGCACATGTTGATTAAGGCCCGGTGCTTAAACTTAAGCCTATGCTTGAGGATAGTCCTAAGAGGGGGAAATTTTATCTGGTGCTTACATGAACTGGGACTTGGATACTTATTCTTAAGAAGTTTAATGCTTTTTGGTTTTTGTTTTTGGAGGATTGGCTAAGTCCAGGTAGAATATAAAACTCAGAGCACTCAAGAGCACCAGAGAAACATTATTTCAGTGACTGTCATGATGTGTAACAACACTTGTATCAGGTAGCCCACTTGTCATACGAAAATATTTACAGAGACACACATCAAAAATATATGTATTTTCCAATCTTAAAATTAAGCTAATGGAAGTGGCAATATATGTCAGTCAGAAATTTGGTCAATAAACTTTTTTCGAAAAAGAGTGATAATCTGTTTAAGTTGTTGATACAGAATCCAACACTACACTCAAATTTGAAAAGTGGATGTTTTGTACTGAGGTGCAAAGGACAAAGCTTTTCCCCCCTTTTCATGGAGAAGGTAGCACTATTTGTCACGTTCGCTAGATTATGGTCAGAGCAGCGCCCACCACTGATTTGGCTGGAAGTTGCTGTTTCTTGAACTGATTCAAATGTATAGAGACACGGAAACGTATGCACTTAATGCGAGACAAAAGGAAAGGACAATATATGTATTTAAATTGTTTCATACTGAAAACAGCTTTTTGGCATCATCATCTTTGTTCCAGAAGTAAAGATGTATTCTCAAAGGAAGAAAATATTTTAATGGTCTGTGGGATTTATTTATTTAGCTAAAAGTAAGACTCTTTCCAGAAAAGATTCAATGCAACAATTACAAACTTAAGCATTTTGGTCTACTTTATTTCTTCACAGCCTGAAGACCTAATGCTCACAATTGTTTTTTTAGTTCACATGAACTTTGTGTATTTTTACCCATCAGTTCAAATGTTGTTGTTTTATTTTAGAAACAGTACTTATATTTGGGGTTTTGCAGATCCCATAAAGAACATTTCAGTTCTACTCAATTCCAAATCTTTATTAGGGACAAATTCTGCTTTGGTGCATCTTACTCCCACTTTACATGTGGGAGTTTATCCTGCCTTCTCTACCTTGTGACATGCCAGAAATGGCCAGAAAGAATGTGGTCTCATCCTTACCCAACTCCCTTGGTGGCTTTCAGGAGTCTTCAGAAACACAGATAAGCACATAAACCGTGGCCACCAGAGCCAGCTCCAACTGACTCACTCACATTAGGAGAGACTTGACCTAATTTTTTATGATTTTTTTTAAGCACAACAGTAAGTATGTTCCATCTTCCTTTTTTTTTTTTTTTTTCCAACTATTTGATATAATACAGAGGTAACAAAACCAGATTAATTGTGTAAACTGTAACATGGGCATCTGAAATGTGAGCTGTGTTGTCCAAGTGTGCTCTACAGAGTACAGAGATCTGAAGCACAAAATCTCTTAACTAAAGACTTGAGAGGAAATTTGGAAAAAGTTCCCCTTAAACTAATTCATGAAGAAAAGATATAGGAGAAAAATATTATGTTCATATTTGTGTATCAAAGTTTATCAGACTGGATAAGAAAATCTCTTTTTATAATGCCATTAGTAGAGTTTTCATAAAATATTATTAGCGATGCTTTAAAAACCTTCAAGTAACAGTTCATTAAAAAAAAGAAAAAGACTTTATGGATTGCAAAAGATACTGAATTGACACCTGCAATGACTGGAATACTTTTTTGTCCACAGAACATGGGTGGCAGCAGAGTAATCCCCATCCTACATCCCCCAGCCCCAGCCGTGTGTCTCACCCCTTACCTGGATGCACCACCACAAAGGGTGAGGGAGCTATGGTAGTTTACTCTGCGTTCCCATTCACTTGTTGACCTCTTTCCAAAACTCTAATTGCTTCTAACTGATCTAGAGCTCCAGGTTAACCGAAGCAGCCAGGTTATTTCATCCAGAATACCTTCTACCACCACTTAAATCCTGGTGTCTATCCAACTGGGCTGAGTTACAAGAAGAATGCTGAGTCTGCAGCCTGTTGGTTGTCACTAGAATTATCCGTTCCTGGCTCTGCCAAAGCTAACGGGACTCAGTGAAGGGTAATATTTCATCTGCGACAGTTAACATATAGACTGTAAAGCAAACCATAAAAATATTAAAAAGTGTTAAAATTAATAATGCAAATTTAAACCCAACATTGCCATAACGTACACGAGGCAATTAACTCCTTTTTAGCTTATTGTTCCCTACAAGGGGAAGGCATTCGCTGTAAAGCCTGACTAGCTAGGCTGTTTCTGAGCAGAATGCAGGGATGACAGCCTCCCGCAATCTCTGCACCAGTTGCAGGGTTGCACGGGGACAACCTGCTCCGCATAGACGTGGCACAGCGAGGCACACGTTTCTTACAGGGGACCCACGAGAAAACCCATAATGCGTTGAGTGCTTGCCTAGAAGCCCATATGTGAAAGCCCATATGAAGACAAATATTACTTGGATACTGTGCTAACTTACAGGATTTGGATGTGAAATAGCAAGACGACGGTTCACCTACTGGCTTTCCCCTCCCGTTCTCCTGTCGTGTCGCTTGCTTTGATTTAAAAGAGAGGTTTTCAGGTTCAAGGGCCTTCTTTCTCCTACGTGAAGGGGCATCGACAGTATTTCTGCAACAGCAGCAGCATGCCTGGCATTCCATAGATTTTATGATCTAGGGGTTCCTGTGGATCTTTAGGCTGTTGGCACTTGGGGGACCTCAGCAGTCATTTGGTTATAGCAAATATAATTCTGTGGGAGTTTGTGGAGCTAAGTATAGGATACAGTGAAAGAGGCAATAGTTATAAAAGGTAGAGGATGGGTTTTCTTTTGCTGCTTTAGTTGCCAGCTGTGGGGGGAAGCAGTGGGCCTTCTCTCCGTCCTAATTCAACTAGCTAGCAATATGGAGCAGGAGAAAATTTTGATTCAGAGTTTGAAGGTTCTTCCAAGTACAGGCAATCACTGCGAGGGTTTGCCACAAGAGGAAATGTATATGGCTGTACCCGTGGCTGCAGAGCAGCAGTCTGACATCCAGTTTGGATGCAACAGGATGATTCACAACAGGGAGATAGGAAGATTTATTAAAGAGACTAGGGCTTTACAGCATTTTCTGTTCATTTCTGATTCATAAGCTAGGAATAATCGTTGCATACTTTATCTTCTCTTTTCTGTTTCTTTTGTTAGTATTACTCATTTCTTTTTCTGTTCATCTGCTGCTGATGTCTTTACGTGTCTTCTCTCGTCAGTCTACACAGAACTAGCTCGCCGTGAGTGGGAGGCTTACTAATGTGTACCGAGGAACAAATGAATCTTAATGTATTTTTGCTGGTTTTTATTGCAATTCCGTATACATTTTATGCATTGAGTGCTCTTACTGTAACCCTCAAAATCTTTGTTAAGATCTTTGGGGAAGGATCATTATTCAGTACAGCATAAATCATGTATCCCAAGAATTTTAATTGGAATACTTGTGATTCTTTAATCATCTGGTTCACTTCAAACACTATTAGAATATATGTACAAATAGTACATATACAGTACAATTACATTAAAAGAATTATGAAAGTACTTATTATTAAAAATCTCTAACCAGTACCTGTACTTACACAGACTTGAAGCTTCTTATGCACTAGTTTGAGAGTTTGGAACAGGAGATAAAACAGGGATGAAAGAGAGAGCTGTGATCTCAGAGGAGATATTAGGCACCAGAAATGATGGTGTTCTTGTTCCAGCTCTTACACTGACTCTGATACTTCCATTTCTATAGCACTTGCCATCTCTGGATCTCAAAGTGGATTATAAAGAATAGTGATTTAAACCTTCCTGCACCTCTAGGAGATAGGTAAGCAATATTATTCCCATTTTACAGATGGAGAAATTGTGATACAGAGAGGCTTGGTGTTTCTTATTAAAGTTTATTTATGAACACACATGCATGCACACACACAGAGCCAGAAACAGATGTCAGAACTTCCATTGCCCTCTGTTTTAAGCTGAGTCCATCCTCCTTTCCATTTAACCTCTCTGATTTATATTCCCCATCTGTAAAAAGACGGAAACTGGTATAGATATGGAGAGATTTGCTTGCACATAAATTTATGTGCAAAACCAGAAAAAAACCCTAAAATGTCGAGGTCAAAAGTTGCCTTTGAAATCCAATGCATTTGATGTGTTGGCCAAGGATCTCTTAAGATTTGGGACAAGGATTTTTGTGTAGGTGGGGACAGTCGCAGGTGTGCTGAACCCTAGCGGGCAATATTTAATTATTACTATAAAATGGCCTGATTGCATGGTAATATAAGCTTATTAAGTGACGTTTAAAAATTTAAAAAAAAAAAATAAATAAAAAAGCACTAATTTACGTGGCAAAAGGCTAGACCCAGCCAGTAATTCGATCTCTGTGTTATCTGAAAAAATATCATAACCAGACTTTGCTGTGTGGCTCAAGTGCCAGGTGAAGAGACCGCCATGGCCCTGTGTCCCACGGGAGCAGCAGGGCAGCGGTGCTGCACCAGACAGCAGTTGCCCTGGCTGCCTATCTGTAGGGCTGTAACCCATCCAAGTCCCACCGTGCCTGGGCTGCAGCACGAGTTCCTCAGTGGCAGACAGCGGTCTAGATCACTGCACTTACTTATTTTTTTAAGATGACTGCAATTGTTAAATATTGAAGATCAAATAGAAGTTTTCTTACTGTTATTACTATTATTGGAATGATCGTTTCTTATAATATTTTAACAGATCTTTTAAAAGATGTCTAGAAACTTGATTGGTCTGATCATATATACTGCATGAAAACATCATGAAGATTCTGATCTCGTTAATCTTAAGAACAATGTAAAAAATAAAAATATAGCAAAAGCTTTTTAAAAATCCTTTTTAATTCTGCTACTAATTCACTGCAGAAGTGAAACATCCAAAAGATAATATATTCCATGTTTTAATTTTAATGTTAATAACACATCTGGCAATTGTCTCTGTGTTGAACAGATAGCTTATAAATAAATATTTGTCACATTTTTCTGCATGCATCCTATGGCATAGGCAGGCTAGATTAGATGATGTTAGATGCAATTAGAATAAACATGTTAGCATTTTCCTGTAAGTAACCTAACTTCCCTGTGATACAGCAGATACATTTTGTAAGTCTACTAGCGAATATATGTAGTGAATAAGTATGGCTAATGTATATGTTTATGTTAAATGGAATGGAGACTGGATGTGTTTGTGTGTCAGCATGCAAGCATCAACACGTATACATTGATTCAAAGATTCATTCTAAAGTTAAGATTCCTTTATGGTTTAGTTGGAACACTTCATGCACAGAAATACAGTGAATTTCAGGTAGAGTTTTAGTTGATTTGGAGCTAAGGTAAAATCTGATTTTATCATTGCAAGCTTTACTACACAATATGATGATGATGATGATGATAATACTTCAGCAAGTGAGTTAGTTCCTTGTCTCAACTTCATGTGTGACTGAGATCAGAATTTAACCCAGGGCCGTTCTGAATGCTGGTACAAATCACTTGTTACCTTTGCTCCCAATTACAGTTAAAATAGCCAGTGTCTTGAGGAAATATAACTACCACAGCTGGTGGATTAGGATATGGGTTTGCTAATGCATTGACCTTCTTCATCCGTGTAACACGAGTTAATTTGCAGCCTGACAGTAAATGCTGAAATTTGAATTGTAGCACTAATGCACCATTTTTTCATCTCTGTCAAACCAGACTAAAGGGTCATTTGGTGATGGGGATAATGGTTCACTTTGAAAGAGAAGGAAAACCGGCTTCTGAATCTTGGGAGGATTCTAGATCTTGCTTCAAATAACAAGCTGAACTAGGAAAAAGACAGGCTTGGAAATTCCAGTAACACTGAACCTGCAAGTCTGATTCTTTGCCTTGTTCTTATACTGATTCTGCATAGGCACATTGGGATACTTGTCATGACATGTTAGACAGAATAATAAAACAGCACGTGAAGTTGGTTTTCAGGCTATCGAGCCTCAAAAAGACTTTTCTCTGAAAAGTGAATCAACATTAAGCTGTTTGCTACAATGGGAATTTTAAGCGATACTTTGTGACAAGTTTTGCTTGTTTCTTTACACTCTAAGAAATACTAAACCTAAGAGCTGTTGGAGACGGAGTTTTATTATTTTTTTTTCTCTCAGAAGTGTCTTTTTTTCTTTCCTGCAGCACGGAAAAGGATATGCTAGTCACTTCTACAGGACTTACCTGAAGCAGCATGATTTGCACAAAAGTCGACCAACAAAAAGCATCAACTTTCAACTTCATTATCTTGGCCATCCGGTTCTGTGTAACTGAAGGATTTGTGTGCTGTTGGAGACATCATGGCCAACAATAGGACCTAATTGCTCTCAGCAGGCCTGAGAAATGAGTTGAAATGCGTAGAACTGTAGAAACTTCAGAGGCAACTGATCTTGCCTCTCTGATCAGTGTGTGCCTGTTTACAGCACTATATATCTTTCTCTCTCCAAAATGTCACTGAGCCCTTTAGATGTTTATATTCACCACAAGAAGCCAATCGTACAGATAAAAGAAATGTGCATTATAAATGCAATATCACTGTTTTAAACTTGACTGTTTTATATTATTTTTGTGTGATCAAGTGTTCCCCAAACTATTCCAACTTTACAAGAGAGATTGTGATCATGTTCTTTTCACCTGTGGGTCATACAAATGTTGTTAACCTGAAGACCCACAAAATTATCAAAGACATTCTGTAGTTTATACACCGTGTTGCAAAGTGTTTACTGTACTATTTCAAAGCTTCTAAATAAATATAAAATATATATATATTATATTATATATAATTTTCCGAAAAATGTGGTACAACTTAGTTGATTTTTAAATGGATTCATACAGTCTACACCATACACTAAAGTGAGAAGGTAATTCAGGGTTCCTAAGCTATCCTTGCTAAAAACAAAAACAAAATAAACCTTTACTAGTACTTCCCCAATACTGGTATTTTGGTCAATCCTGTTTTTCTTGTTTTAAAAAGAAAAAAAAGAAAAAAAAAGCTGTAAGCAACAACATTTTGTCTAAAAGTTGTAATGAATTTTCAATGCCAAAGATGCAGCTGTCAGTATTACCAGAATGAGCGCTATGTACTATCAGAGGTATAAATCACTCTCCATTATTTTGATTATATTTCTATGGTTTTTAATTTGGAATCACAAAATCTTTTATAAGGCTCTATAAACTCACCTGTATATGTTGTTAAAAAGAACACTGAATGTCTGTACATTTTGCAATGTAAGATATAATGTAAGTGAAGTTAAGTATTTTAAGAAAATCATCATCCCAAACTCATAAGTATTCATACACACAAGCATACATACACACACACACACACAAACACACACACATCTCTCTTTGACATCGTTTTGTGATACTATACAAATATATTGCCTAAAAATATTTCTCTTGTGGCTAGGAATAGTTGTTGATAGAATTCAAATTGCTAAGGCAAAGTATATGCCAAACTATTGACTCTTTTATCATAAAGGAGATTTGAAATTAGGAACATGGCACATTCTCAGCTGACCCTTCTCCCACTGGAGATAAAAAGGGGTTGGCTACCATCTTCGTCAGGAAAAGGTTTCAGCCCTTGCATACAATCTTTATGTTCTGTAATAATTCTGTGGTCTGAAATGGTATCTTAGAGCGTTTCTTTTCTATGAAATACTGAAAAAGGTAAACTTTCAAAGGTAAAGTTTAAAATTACTTTCATGTCCATGGAGTTTAAGTACCATTTACTAAATGTAAAAACCTAGTAAAATGCTTTTTTTCTTTTTGTATTGTGTTTTTTTCCCCACTTTATCTTAATATGTCAAATATTGAAAACAAATGAGAGGCCACTGTGCCTAGCCAAATTTGAACAAATTCCTAGTGATGATTCAATACTGAGTAAGACAAGAGAAAACCTCTCATTGATTGCAGTGGAATTCGGATCGTGCCGTTATATAGAAATCCCCACCAATGCTGCCATGGGATGAAGGTGTGAGAAACTGAATTTAGCCACTGCTGTGTCGTAATAGAGTTTGGGTGTCCTCCTTTTGTTATTTGTTCATTTCTTTGTTTATCATGACAGTTTCTATTAGCTAAAAGTGTATAAACCGTCTGTATGGAAACCATCCTCCTATGAATCCAAACAAGACTCCAGATCAATTTTCAAGAGCTCTTTGTACAAACAGCTGCAGGACCAAGCCCTGGAGTTCTTAATTTAATACTCTGAACAAAAAAAATAAACACGTTTAACGTGTACATCTAGCACATTTGTATAACTACAAAATATTTTGTGGGATCCTTTTTAAAATGTATATATTATACAAAACAATGAGAAAAAAAAGCCCCAAAATAGCTATTGATTTGAGCAAACACAGTGGTAAAACATTTCTCTAGCTGTAGGCAGCGGGTCTTTTAGTCACCTACATGCTTTGTTAATTTTATAAAGAAAAGCAATGAAATTTGTGACAAATATTTTATTTAAAGGAGTTGTTTAAATTCTTGTTTTTGCTTTTAGAGCAAGAAAATCCTTGCTCGTTTGAACTGTTTGGGTTTTTTGTATTTCCAAGTATCTCCTTAACATTAGGCATATACAGTAAATTAAGGTTGTTTTCATTCTTTGTGAGGAAAAGAAATGTTTTTCCTTTCTATTTTATTGACAGTTTAAATGTTTTTATTTAATGAAACTGCCGTCACATTTTGCATGCCATCTTTTCTAAAAATCTTAACTATATCATACCCTGTCACTCATTTCCCTAACTGAACTCTTTCCATGATCAGTGTATGTCATACACGTACCCATTTCTTTTCTTTTTTTTTTTTTTTTTTAGATGTTAATTAATGTAGACATTGGTCTCTTTATGCACAGAAATCCTTCTTAGTTCAGTGGGAGAGTCCCAGAGGGAATCATAGGATGCAGAACTGCTGAGGAAAAGGAAGTTTTTAAGTACCATGGCCTGGGCTCCCCAGATATATAAAGACATAGCTTTTGGTGATTTCCCTAGCTCACTGTTTTTCAGTATGATGACACTGGATGATACAAGCTTTAGGACACATTAAAAAAAAAAGAGTACATAGCTGCCGTGTCCCAGGAGAAGTGCTGAGAAGCGTATTTGGCTGTAGAGAGGTTCAATTTCTCCCGTTTCTTTGTTTTAGTGGGGAAGACACCTGCTGCATCCAGCCAACCCCCATTGAAATTGGCTCCTTCAGCATCTCCCATATATATTTCATCATGCTACTAGGTGCCTATCTGCCGTGATAGGTATGTAAATGCCTTTAAACATTAGCTTTTGTATTTGCCTCTTCCTTTAAGCCTATGTGATGCAAATGTCTAAGGCCTCTGATTTGCATATTTGACACAAAAGGAAACTGCAGTAGTCAGAAAATATTTATATTGGATAATAAGGGGAAATAGCTATACCCAGAAGCTGGGATAGGGAAGGTTCTGAAATCTCCTTCATTAAATGTTTTGAAAAATACTTCAAGAAACACCTGTCAGGGATGATATAAGTGTACTTAAACTTGCCTCAGAGAAAAAGCATGGACTAGCCTCTCAGTCCTCTTGTTCTAGAATGTTCCTTGTAGGGCGCTAAGCTTTGGAGGGTGTGATCTGTACGCAGCTGTAGGGATAAGAATGTTTTATCAGTCAGTTAGGTATCAGAAGCAATATTTAATGTTTAAATTTACAATTTATGAGCATAATAGAACAAGCTGTCTGTGTGAAGAACTACGTTTGCTGTAAATTACAGTTCCAGCACAGAAGACAGGATCTTATAAAGGATAACAAAATGGAAACAGATCTGTAAATTTTTTATTTTTTTTTAATTCCTGGTTTAGATATGTAGCAATGGACTTCTAAGCAGCTTGCCTATTCAATTGCTTCAAAACCAGACTTTAGTTTCTTCCAGGCTGATTCTTCCAAAACATAGAAATACTTAAATATTTCACTATTTGAAATAGAATTCCGATTATTTAATGCAAGTTTTTACTAGGCTGCCTATTGAGTGAAAGAAAAAAAAAAGCAAAAACAAAAAGAAGTATTTCCATTAATATATTCTCAGCTGATTTGAACAAGGTGTAGTAATTTTTCATCAGTATTGTTGCAAAATTAAGTGGAATGACAATGCACAGATAAATACAACTTGTAAAGATTATGCTTCCGGCATTATAGTCTCTATATATGTGTGTGGGGAGATATGTGTGTGTGTATATAATTATAGTTCAAAATCTGGTAAATTGCCACCGGATTTTTTCTTACAGGAGTACGCTCCTCTCAGCAAACGCGAACAGAAGGGTAGAAACACATTTACAATACTACAAAGTTAGACTTTTTCCTTAGTGTAGAATGAAATTTTGCATTCAAGATTTGAATTCAGCTCCTTCTTCATGCATCATACCCACAACTAAGCACACATTTCAGCATTTGACTTTCCAAATTTTACCTGCTCATAGTAGGCTTTTCTCTTTTTTTAAACTCTTTTTTTAAGTACTATCATTCCTCAGGGTAAAGGGTAAAGGGATAAATAGATAGTCTTCCTAGGCTGATGAATTGTTGTTGCAATTTTGCAAGGCTGTTAAATATTTGTATGTCTTATATGGAGAAAGCTGATCATATCCTGCCATTGTTCCATGTTCAAGTCTCAAGTTTTATGGCATTGGGACTTCTGAATTAAAATCTATACAAAGGTGTGGGGGCCAAAATAAGAATCTTTGATATACATCTAGTTATTGCAATTTGATTGCAAAACATTGGCATCAGATGTCTATAAAGAATAGAAAGTTGTTTATTCTATTCAAAGTGATGTAAAAGACAGCTAGTAAGACTCTGCTACAATATTATGCTATGAGAACTTCTGAAACTGTGAGTTAAATCCATTGCACTGATCCCTACAAGCAAAGCTCAAATTCTTCTTGAAGAGCTCCTTCATTTTATTTTGTCTCTAATCTGCTAATCTGTCTTGGTATGAAATGGATACATATATATATATATAAAGAAATACACACATACATTAAAATCCATTGTTGAGCATCTGTGGTTTTGTAGATATCCTCATATGTAAGAAATGAGCAAGAACTAACTTGGACAGCTTTCTTGAATTGAAATTGTTTTTGAATTTGAATTTGTTAATAAAGTTCATGAGATTGACAGACATCAGGAAAAATGAAATCTATGTGGGTGTAGTCCTCCAGAAGGAAAATGCTTCATATCAGAGGCCTCCTGTCAAAAATACATACATGGAAGTGCTGGATATCTTGCTGAGTCAAGATGAAACATACCGTGCTAAAGCTTTCTTGTTCACTGTGTCAGCACTGGTTAAAGTGTCCTCTGGATGTTAACCACTCTAAGCAATCAAAAGGTATCAAAAAGGGCAAAGAGGGTTCAGATAACGTTTACCATTCTTACCGGAGAGAGCTGAAGGCACATAGGTGAATATATGCTAAAATATTTATGTATGTTATACAATATGGAAAATTCAGTTAAGCCAAACAGCTAATGAAGCTATGCTTCCAAATACATCCACTTCAAAGATTAAAGTTCAGCTGATGCTCAGCTTAGAAGTGTGTTTTGGGTAACTCATCTTTGAGTTGCACTAGCAGCAAAGACTAACGTACTGTGTAAGAAAGCCTTATGACAACATGGTACGGGGAGTGTAACCAAACCAACCTTAAGTTTTAGAAGTCTTGGATCTAAACATTCAGGTTGCAAAACTGAACTGTATTTTATATGCATCAGAGCCTAATTCCATTAAAGGCAATGGCCCAAGCCACAGTGATTTGAAGGAGAGCAAAAAAAAGTTTTCATTTCTTTCTTTATGCACATGCATTTTTAAGCAAGAGCAACCTACAATAAAAGTATTTGGCACCAGAAAAAAAGGAAACTCCACTAGCTCTGCTTTTAACAAGCTGCACAGTCACATTTAGAAAATTGGAAATGGCTATGTGTCAGTTTAAACCAAACATGTTTCTAATAATTTTATCTCAAAGCAAAATAACGCAAGTTAAATGGTATCACTGTTCAGATCTTCTAAGAAGACAAAGACAGAAATGCAGTCCTGCAAAGAGAGCTTTGTGTTTTTATTATTCAGAAGGGCAGAGAATTAAAACTCATTGGAGCAGAGTATTCTTACACTGCCATAGCTGGTAGTTGAAAACGTAAGCGAAGCAAGCAAAGAAAATACCAACCTCAACAATGAATGTTTCAGAAAGTTTTGCTTTGTAAGGGAACAAACAGATCTTAAGCACATTACGTCCTTTCAGACCTAGTCTGTAATATGTTTCATATCATATTTTCTGGTCCAACTTTCACTTGAAGCACAAAAGCAGTCCTCGGAAGGGTTTGCATGTTCACCCCAGAGAGGGGTATTCCCATTTGATGAGAATAAAAGAGAAAAAAAAAAGACCTAGATGAAATCTGATGACAAAATGACCTAGCAATTCCATCCCCACCACTACAGCTTTTCTAGACAGGTATCAGAATAATTTAGGGCAGAAACTTCCTGGGATGCTGACTGAAGAGCAGTGGTGTGGCACCATTCCTCTATGAAGAAGAAAAAGAGAGAGAAAAAGAGAGAGAACACTCCCTGCTTTTCCTAGGCTCGCACATGACATTAATTGGTACTTAAATAGTGCTTTGTTCAGGAACATAAATATCACGAAAGAGAAAGATTTCACCATGAGAGCAATATATTTGTTGTGGCTTATGCTATCTGCAAAAAAAATGATGAATGCAAGCAAATGTTCTCCTGCTCAGCCGCCTGAAGATGAGGCTAAATGACGCCCTTGAAGATCATGGCCATTCAGTTTTGGGTTTGATTTATATCCTGACTGTCAACAAAGAAAGATAAGAGAGACAGAGTGCTGGAAGTAAAAGATAGTTAATTAATATAATCTAGGGAGAAAATGCACTATACCCTGTAAATGATATCATTAAATCTCACTGAGCTTCTGGAAACAATCTGTTAAAAATTAAACAAACAAACAAAATCCCCAAAATAAAAAATAAATCCATGCCTCAACACTCCAAGTACACATTCAAATTAGACCAATCCCAGCCTGAGTTAAAAAATAATGGCACGGGAAGTAACATATTTGTTTTTTACCCTTGTTTCCAGGGGATCGTGAGGGACAGCCCTGGCATCCAGCACCTCCCTGGGTACAGGGATGGGCTGAGGCTGAGACAGGCATTTGGCCCATGGGTGGGGGTCAGGATCAGGCCCAGCACAGGGGCCCAGGGTCAGTCACAGCCCTGTGACAGCTGAGATGGGGGAGGACCTGGCCACAGCCACCCCATGGCTTGTCAGGGAGCCTCGAATGGTGCCACCTGGGCTGCCCTGGTGCTGAGCCAGCCCCCAGTATCAAACTCCCAGGAGGGTCTGTGAAAATCCTTATTGTGAAAACTTAACAATTTACAAAATTCCTTCCCAGATATATTATTATATTCTGCTTTAAATACTACTTTTTCATGGATGTTGCTTTATTGTGCTTTTCACCATTTATGTCACCTTTGGTTTTGGGGTTTCCTGGCATTATATATAGTTAAATAATGGACCTAGCAGCCTAACCTTCAAATTATACCTTTAGAATTATAGGTGGAGTACAACTGGCCCTTATCATATAGAAACAAATATTAATTTTGCTACTTTCATTCCTGTTCTTACTTCCTGTGTGACAATCCAGTATTAATTTCATTTTATTACTACTGAAATAAAAATCTTGTTTCATTTAGTAAATCTGATCCAAGAAGTACCATTTCTGCAGAAAAAAAAATAATCCAGGCAAAAGCAGGTAGTTTACCTTGTTTCTTTTTTATATAAATCATCTCCAGACCTCCCCTGTTCAAGGATAAGGACAGGAAATACAGGAACAGACAATATTTTAAGTCTGCACAGTGATTTACTGAATGTGAGAAATTTCTTTCCTGTTTCCACTCTGTCTGGAGAAAATTGGACGCTACAATTTTTTTCTGGAGTAAACCTGTCAGGTGTTTAATTCTTCATTTGCAGAGCGAAATCTGTAATTTCACTGAACACATTGCTAATATTCACAGATCTCAAGCTTCAGGAAAAAACAAAACCTGTCTTACTGTTCTCATCCAAATAATAACTTTGAGCACTGGAAAATCTATGCAGAGCTGAAAATTGAAAAAACCATATATTTCAGTTAGATTTCTATTAACTGCTGTTCTGTGCTCTTTATATCCTTTATTAATAAGCAAAATATACTCCAGTGTTATGACAGATGCCTGCATCACTATCCTCATTTTCCTGAAGCATAACTGAGAAATTTCATAATGCAGTTTATTGCAGAGGTGGGAATAGAACCTAATTCCTAAATCAAAATAATAAGAAAAAAATCTGCCACAACAACAGTGATTATAATATAAAATAATGTAAAACCACATGGGTGCTACAATACTGAGGTCTCTCCACATGCAGGTTAATGAGCTAACTAGTAGTCTAGAGAGCAATATGTAATTTGGTGCCCTTGGTCTCTCTGTCAAAAGAATATATAATTATTCTTTGCAAAATGGGACAGCTTCAAAGAGAAAAATCAAGAGCTCTTCATATTTCCACTCAGAGCCTAAATCCTTTTGGATTTGATGATTAGGGGGAGTTGGGAAAAGAAAAGTGGGTCTAGATCCTTTCATATAAAAGAAGCATTTGTTCTCAGCAGCCAATACCATGGGCAGATACTATGATCAGTGTGGTATGAAAAGGGCCTCCATCTGCATTGCTTTCTCAGGTAGTGCTCTATTCAATACACGTCTTCCCAGAATATCTAAAAATAGGATCCTATTTTGTTAAGATGTTTGTTAAGATGTTAAAGACTAAATACCTAAGATTTCCAGAGCAGATGGTATGACTTTTGGAGTATTTTTTCAGGATGTGAGAAATCTGTATTCAGTTCTCTCCCCATCTGAGATAATTTCTGCATCCATATCCAGCTTAGAAGAGATTCTAAACAGCAAGTTGGAGGATTATCTCCTGGTTTGCTGTTCCAGGCTACAAAAGCACTTAAACTCTCTTGGTGCAGGAAGTAGGCACATGTGCCACCTTCTATGGCTAGTCACTGATAAAATAAAGACTCATTTTCTTGCTCTCTAGCAAGTATTTAGTATTGTATGAAAAATTTTGCTCAGTAAGCATTTGTAGATGACATATACACAGTGACACTAGGTGTATTACAGAACCATTTGAGAGCTTGCCCTCTCATCAAAGGGAGAGATCAAGAGAGCAAACCACACCTGATACGTTAGTCATGTAGATTAATGTATTATCAGGAAATACCTGGACATAATGGTAGTAAGGGCAGTCTAAAAATCTTATATTAACAGAATGCATTATCGGGAAGGATTTACCTGTTATTTACCTGGCAGATGTGGAAAAGTTCAGAGATTCTGGACAACTGTATAAATTTCCAGAAGGTAAGTCTTTCTTAAGTCATCCTGTTGATGACAACAGAACAACTACTGCACCAGTTAAGTTGGGAAACAATACTTCTTCACTGTTTCCCTGGAATAAGTACCCACTCACCAGTATTATAAACTGGAAAGACTCAGAGAAAAAAATAAAATAAGAATATGGCTTACAGAATTGCTAGTATAAAAAGAGGATTTGCCCACCCCTCTGACTCCCTTGGACTAGTTCAATGACCTCAGACATCCTGGTTCCCTCCACTTGTGGGCAAATGTTCCAGCTCTTCCTTGGCCCAGTCCTGTCCCCAAGGAGGTGTTGGATGCCCAAGGCTGGGGTTGTCCCCATCTGCTCTCTGACTGCCCTGCTCCTGGCTGTGGCAGTGGCATGGGCCCTGCCCTGACACCTCCAGGGAGCTCCCAGTCACGAGGGAGACCCCAGCCCCTCAGCACTCTGACGCTGGGAGGTCATCGTTCCCAATCCTGCTGCCTTGCTGCAGGATCAGCACTTTGAATGCCGTTTCCAGTACATGTTTACCTGACCTGTTCTTACAGACTGTACTAATGCCGGGCACAACGCGCCTCCATTGTAAAAAAGAGATTCCACAGCGGAGGGAAAGAGAAATATTTCATTTTGAGATGGAGTTTCATTTTGATAATTTTATTTCTGTGATGTTATGTTATTGTAAAATACTAGAGTATTTAGATTGCAGAATAATAGCTATTTCAAATAAATCAAACAAGAATGTTTCCCATGCATATGTTGTCGGTAATGTTACTCAAGGTCCTTGTTTTATCTTCTTGGTTTGCTCTTACAAAGAAAAACCTTGCACCTATAACAGTTCTGTCTCGCTCCTTCCCCAGTCTCCTCCTCATCCAAGACACTTAAATTGGCCAGACAGTACCTTGAACAAGTAAGATAATGAGATAAACTGTAGAAGACATATGAAAATAAATTCATTTGAAGAATTTTGTACACTTGGTGTACAGGTAAAATCCTACTTCAATTCAGCTTTAGTCTAAATAAACCAAGGAGAATAAAGGTAGGGTCTTAGCCTAGTGTGTATTTGTGTGATTCCAGTCTACTGCAGGTGAAGACCTGGACCCTTCCAGGTCCATTGTAAAGAAGGTAAACTGACCCATTAATCAAAATGCCAAACATATATGTAAAACTACAGTTTGATAGTTCAGTGAATATACATAAATAATCAACGAATGCAAACTGAATTAAAAAGTGAGTGTCCCTCAAAGTCACAGCACAGAACTCACAACTCAGAGGAGAATAAATGAGATAATATTAAATGATATCTGAATCAATCACTCTGTATTCCTGATATAAGCAGATTATATGAGAAGTTTGCCAATTTTTCAGCAGCCATCCAGACTGTATCACTAGAACCTCCCTGTATCTCTCTGTATCTTCCTGTACCTCCTTGCTCCCATCCTATTCCCAGGATTTGTGTTCCCCTAGGGCTTTAGAAGAAGAAAGAAGAGAGCAACAGAGACTGTTCTGTCTGGCTGCTGGTGGGAATACCTCTCTGGACTGATCCTGTGTTTTAACACACCGTTGTATCACACCTGCCGTTTTACTCAACATACAGAACTAAATTGGGAGAAAACAGCTTGCCTAAAAGATCAAAATCTCTGGCAGCTTTGAACCCTTAAATAATATGGAAGATCACAAGAAGCCCATTCAAGTTAGAAGAATCTGTTCATCACCTTGAATTATATCAGTACCATCCTTCTCTTTATTGCCCTTAGAGTGTGCGGAGTCAAAGACAAAATGGCATAACAAATGACACTCTGTGGCCTGCTGATTTCTGGCTGCCATTTGTACATTAAATCACCAGCAGCTGTCATCATCAGAAAGAGCAGTAGACAGTGTTGGAGAGGATAAACATACACAGACAAAAATGAGGGCCTGAATCCTCAGGGGAAGAAAGCAAAATGAAATAGAAATGGAGTGGCATAGACAATACAGGTGGGGAATGAATAACTCACAATGTTGTAAAAGGAAAATGGGCTAAGTGCTTTATAAGCATCATTTACAAATCTCTGTCTAAATTTGTATTGTGTATTGCCTCTCAAAAAGTGAATGGAAAATGCTTTTAAATGTCAGGCATTTTTATTAGGATTGTTTATGTGTGCTTATATCATACAGTAGTTACTACAATAAGCAAAAGTTTGGAGTTTCAGAAGGTTACGGCTAACCTCGTATTTGGGGCATAACACCATCTGCTTCTCAGCACAGTGAGCTCACTGCACTTGGACTTCACCATAGAGACACTTTTTGGTTACCTTGCTTTGGATAAACTGGGGAGCGGGCCATTCCTATGGAACCATCACTGGGTCTGCATTCAGGCTGAAGAGTGTGGACCAACTTCACAACTGACAAATTAAAAGTAATTAATTGTTGAATGCATTTTTTAATCTAAAAATACTTCATGACTCCAAAGACTGATTTTAAAAATTTCTGAGCAATCAGAGCTCCTGTTTAGGTCAAAGAGTGTCAGGTATACTCAGTGTTTTTCAAAAGTAAGTTAGTACATTATAAAAGAATCTGACTTCTATTCTCCCACAATTATGGATGCAGTATTTCCATCATCTTTATTTCAGCGTTAAGCTTTCTTTGTTCAACAAACACAAGACACATTTACAAATGTCTGCTGGGAAAGTACCGTGAATTTTTCTTCCTCCCTTAGCTGCATATTTATGCAATCCATGCTGAGCACTGTTTTGCAGGTAGGAACTTATGCATGAAACAGTGTTGAATTCCTCTTGTTTGTAGATTGGGTACCTTTCAACTGTTTTGAGTCTCACCTGCTACATCTGTTAGCACTTCACTGGAAAGCATCTTTCCTTGATGGCCTGTCACTCTTCAAGAAAGATCCTTCCCTTTTGTTCCTAATCTCTGCACAGCATTGCTTTCTCTTTGTTAGATGGATCACTTCTCCAGAATTCACAATCTTTAATAAACACATCATCGACAAAATGCTTTCATCTATTCTTTAGATTTTGTAACATCTCTAGAAAGGATTTTGCTCCTTCTACGTGTTTTGCATAAACTTGTCAGCAAATCTGTTTGCCTCACTCTCAGAGAACTAAAGTTTTTACTTTTTAAAAAAACCTTTGTTCTTCTCCCAGCTCAGTAACTATTCATCAGATGGCTTGCACTCTTTGGCAGTGGTTTTTTAACCCCTCACTGTGACAACTGAACTGATCAGACACAAGCCCAGGGCTCAGATATCCCACTGGTTTCAGTGTAAAAGAAAAATCTAAGGCCCAGGTTTTATTACATGTAAAACACCTGCAGCAGAGACTTGAATTTTTAAGTTTCGGTTTTAGCACGTGTTACAAATAGACACCATCCAACGTCCCTACGCAAATATACTTGATATTCTGTATTATATATTAAAAAGTTACTTGCATGCATCATAAAAATTCTGCTTCATATTATCTGTGATTTGCTGATTAATGAAATGCATGCAACGTATCAGTACAAGGACAGAATGCCTTTTCTTACTCATACCTGGGTGCAGACATCAGAATTTTATTTATCAGTACTAGTAAAACAATAGCACATAGGAGACTCATTTGTAGGCAGAGCTGCCTACATATTCATACTAATGAATACACAAACACACTAGTAAAAGGTGCCCTCACCATACTGATCTCACAGTTTGATTATTGAAGTCAACAGCAGTATTTAGACAAACAAACAGAGGACTACAAGGGAATGTACCCAACAAAGAGAACTGGGAACCTAATCTATTCAGTACTGAAATTCAGTGGTACTTCATGAAAGGCACGTAGGAAAGATGTCCTGCTGGCAGAGGATGAACAGGGATGAAAAAAGTTGAAGATTAGAGCTTTTCTCCACAGAAATATCAAGCCCGGAATTTCAGTACTTGTGTAAGACCAGAGATCTGCCGGGGGACTCGCAGCTTTCAGAACTAATGAAGACAAAATGCTGAAGGTAAGGTGTGGCTGACCTTTTGGAAATTCACAACTTTGAATTGTGGTTGCATGTCATAGCCCAGATCCATCCCATCCAAGTTTAGACGTTGATACTAGGTGACCTCATTAGGATGTAGCAGTAAGGTGCTAAATAATACAGGGAAAGAGAGAAGATTATCAGGGGGAGCTGAGATTGAAACAGCACTGAAATGACTGCTGGTGCTGCTTACCTGGCCAAGAGGGAGCTAAAGATAACTATGCTCCAAATTTTGATGCTTCATTTTGGTGCCAAAACTTCAACACAATAAACTCAATCTTAGGAGCTCCATCTTCTGAAGTCCTGAGGCAGAGTCCGCTTCAGAATCTGTGCACTGACCTGAGAAAGCTGCATTTTTTAAATCTGGGCTAAACCGAGTAATTGTGTCCACACACATCGTTGAGAAGTCGGTGCCAAAGTTAGAACCCTTGTCTGGGAAGTGACATGCCCATGGTCTCCTCCTGTCCACAGCCCTGGCTGGTTTCCTTCACAGCACTGCCGTGGGCACAGGGCACAAGAGGTGGGGGTGACTGCATGCTGGCTCGTTGTGGAGATCAGTGAAGAACATTTTGACCACCCTTTTCTCTTGGGACACACCATCTAATACAGGTCTTTCAGACAGGAACTAGGCAGCCAGTGGTACTTGAAGCCGTAATCCATTGTGGGGCTATTAACAGTGAAGATGGAGCTTTGTTACTAGTATTCATTTTTTTCTTTTCATTTTTTTTAACAATTTAATTCCCGCTAACCGTTATTTTAAAATAGAAGATAGCAGTGAAAGTTTTAAATCAACAACAGAAACTCAAATAGTTACTGCAGTTCATTATTAGCTTGGAAGAAAACAGAGCAGCGATTATTTCCCTAATTGTCCTTAAAGTCATTATTACATATGCAAGTACAATTTGGTACTCTCCAGAGTCTTTCCCTCATTACACTGTGTGATTCACTAAATTACACGATTGTGATTAGTGCGGCAATCGGTGTCCAAGTGGTATCAGACAACTACTGGGCTCCTTTTGCGGAGGTCAATTTAATTACATTGTGCATGACAGAAACCAGGCCAACTGAGTATTGCCTTTGCCACCAGCAATTGACACCTGAGTGTTAATGAGCTGGTAATTAAGAGTTGGCACAGACAGGCACATTTTAGTGTTTGGGACTGGGATTACCATATGCTTCAATGCCTCTATGCTAAAAGTCTTGAAGTTATCCATTTTCTAAAATATACAGGATTTTAAAATAAAGGCAAATTACAACGTTTGCAAATAACAAGCAAGAAAACACTTTTCATCAGGACTGAATGCTGCCTCTCATGAACTTCTGAGAAATCCTCTCTTTCTACTAGTAATCTTTTTCCCAGCATTTTATTTTTTGTAATACATGTTTAACAATAACTGCTCACACTGGAATTGCCTATAATCAAAGGGATGTTTTAAAGTTTGTTTAAAAGTAAATAATTGTTGTTATTAATTTCACTGCTGTAGTTTGACCTAAAAAGTTTAACCAGGGCTGAACCCCTATTGAAAGATCTTTCTTACAATTTAGAAATCAAAAATGCAATTTCTGTCCCAAAGAAGAGAAAAAACAAAGTTGGTATATGTTAGCAGACATGCATTTTATTAACAAAAAATAAATATAAACAGAAAAACGCTATAAATACAGAAATGCTAGTTGTACGTTTCTTGGGTTTTTTACTGATTTCCCTAAATTGTTCCAGTATTGTTGAGGGTACAGATTATTGTCATTTGCCATTATTAAAATTAAATCTTGTGTTCCAGCCTCTACACAATATAGTTTTATAGAAAAGTCATACATTTAAGTTTCTAAATATCCAGGATGCAAGATCACTTATCCTTGGTATCACTGATAATATTGGTTTTAACTTTTTGTGAGGCTCTTCTCAGCCAGGCATTGATTACCAGAAAAGGTATAAAAGTACCAGAAAGGCGTGGGTTTGCCTGCAGCATGTCACCTAGGGAGGGTGGAATGGCTGGCTGCTTTTGCAGGAGGTGGTGGGAGAGGCAAGCAGCAGCTCCGCTGGAGTTCCTTTCCCAGTGCCTTTACGCTCCTTTGAAAACAACCTCTACTGGCTGTCTAAATTTATGAAGAAGAATCTGGTGAAGGAGACTGATCTTAAGGAGAACTGAAAAGAGACTAGCATGAAGGAGAGTGTGACGACAAGTTAGGAGGGGGGAAGGAGACCGGAAAATTAGAGAGAAGGAAAAGCTATACAGTAGGGAAACCACCTCTGAAACATAATCCCAGAAACATAATGCTCAGAAAACATAATCCCAGGAAAACTAGAGTTATGTGACAGGGAAACCACCCCTGAAACATAATCCCAGAAAATCAGTATTACCAGCACTCATTATTATGTTGCAAATATTCCAATTTTAATTCCTTATAATGGTCCTCAATTCCTGGGACTATATGCAGCTCAACTTTAAATTTTTTTTAAAAATACATATGTCTGGCTACCAGAGAGATTTTAAGCCAAGTGCATAAAGCATGTAAGGTAAATTAAAAACACTCCAATGACTTTTTATGGGTTTCATGAGGTTAACTCTGCACGTTCAGTGTAAAGAATGTTATAAATGAACTGATTTCTGCGATGCAGCATATATGCGGCACTTGTGGCTGTAATTCCTGTATCTTAATTTTGGTATATAATAGGGTGATATGATACAGTCAAACCCAAAGATGTTACACAATTCATCATCATGGTGAAAATTTTTTTGGTGAAGACTGCTTGATGGATGTACTGATTTAAAATCCCTCTTCCATATCTCTTTCATGATGTCTTAAGCAAGTAGTATTGTTACAGAACCCTCCTTCCTCAACAGCCTGCTCTGGCCCCCAGAAAGAAGGCTATTAAGCTCTGGGAGGATCCTTCAGAGGTCACTTCAACAAACCCACCTTGACGGTCAACGTGGGACCTGCTGCGAACACCGGCCGGCAGCAAGTTTTGACGCCGTGAGGCCCCCCATAGCAGCTATATTATTTTAATGTACACAGACTGACTCGGTGCAGTGGCTTAGACAATTTTCTGGTGGCTTTATGAATCCACAGACTTTTCACATCCGATGAAAAATGTATTAACTTTACGGAATCTTAGTTATGGGATTTACTCCTAATTTTCTTCTTTTGAGGAGTTTGCTTTTTTTTCACTGAACCCTCCGTAGGACATACAGCCTTTTATATGCAGATTGCCATAATTATGCTTTGAAATAGCTTTGAATTCCCAGTAGCTTAAACGAGAACATGAAAGGGCAAATGTTACACTGAGCTGAAGGATATGAAAGTGGCGCGTACACCCGTCCAAAATGAGATATAGGGACGAACAGCTCTTTACATGGCGATGTCAGTTCTTGACAGGTTATTGAAGGATCTTTGCAGCCACAGAGGCTGTCTTGGGCAGCACAGAAACGCTGCCTAGGGATAGCTTATCGGCTTACATTTTTGGTTTTTAATACCAAAAGGTGAGTAGGTGCTAAGTGAGGCAGGAGAAGCTGACCGCCAGGAAAACTTCAATCCTTTCCCACTGGCCTGCTGGGCTGGGGAGGGCAGCTGGGCCGCTGCTGCCCCGGGGCGGTTGTGAGTGTTATATTATTATATATAATATAAAAACCCATATATTTTTAATAACCCACAGCCCAGCAGGGAGGCTGCAGCCCAGGATGCCCCTTAAGCCAGGCCTTGGGGCCTCTCCTGTAGGGAAGAGAGGCAGGAAGCCACAAAGCTACAGTCTTCTGGCTTTATTTATTTATTTATTGTAGAACCATGGAATGGTTAGACTTGGAAGGGACCTTAAAGATCATTGAGTTCCAAACCCCCTGCCAAGGGCAGGGACATGTCCCACCAGACCAGGTTGCTCAAAGCCCCATCCAGCCTGGCCTTGAATACCTCCAGGGATGGGGCAGCCACAGCTTCTCTGGGCAACCTGTTCCAATGTGCCACCACCCTCAAGGGAAAGAATTTCTTCCTAGTATCTAATCTAAATCTTCCCTCTTCCAGGTTAAAACCATTAGCCCTTGTCCTATCACTCAACTCTTTGACAAAGAGTCCCTCCCCATCTCTCCTGTAGGCCCCCTTTAGGTACTAGAAGGGGCTATAAGGTCTCCTCAGAGTTTTCTCCAGGCTGAACATGCCCAACTCTCTCAGCCTGGCTTCACAGGAGAGTTGCTCCAGCCCTCTGATCATCTTTGTAGTCCTCCTCTGGACTTGCTCCAAGAAGGTCCATGTCCTTCTTATATTTTGGGCCCCAGAGCTGGACACAGTACTCCAGGTGTGGTCTCACCAGCAGAGAGCAGAGGGGTGGAATCCCCTCACTCGCCCTGCTGGCCATGCTGGGCTGCCCAGCCCATATTGCTGACTCATGTCGAGCCCATCCACCAACACCCCCAACTCCCTCTCCTCAGAGAGAGACCTCAGCCACTACTGACAGACAGGAGGCGCCGTACACGGGAGGACTAAGCATGGCCGGGGAAGGCTTTTTAAGGCGGGGCGGGAGGAGAGAAGGCCTGACAGGGAGCTGCCGCCGCGACCAGGTGAGGTTACCGTGGCTGAGGGCGGCGGGCATTGGGCCGGGGCGGGGTGGGGGTAAGATGGCGGCTGGGGGCGGGCTCGGCGCGGGCCCTGGAGCGGTCCCCCGGCGGCGGAGGGAGGGGCGGGCAGCGGGGCTGTGCTGCCCGCCGCTGGAAGCTTAAGCTCATCTGCGAGGTGGCGATGTTCAAAGGCAATAAATGCGGGTTAGATAGTTAACAACAGGGAATCTGGGCTGGAGGAAAGGGCTTCAGCAGGGCGGGCTTGGCCAGCTGCGGGGTGGGAGGGGGAAAGGTTTAGGCCCCCTCTGCTATTGTATTGCAAAGACCCTCTGGTCATACCTGGCCCTTACATGAGGTTTTTTAAAAAAACAAACAAACAAACAACAAAACTACACAAAAACCCTCCCAAAAGCCCAGTGGGCTACTATAATCAAGGGGCTGGTGTAGGCCTGGAGCTATGCAGGCTGGTGTTCTTGAGAATTACTCTGGATGTGTTACCCTTCAAGGCTGTGTCAAGTTCTGGACCTCAGCACTGGAGATTTTTGGCTGATAGAAGCCAACCTTTGCCCTCTTCTTATTGGTATCATGCTAAAAATAGACGTGCAATACATAATGAAACAGAGCTAAGGAGAAAATAACGACTCTGGAGGTAATACTTTCTGAATCTTGAAATTATTTATGTATATTGACAAAAGTTTTTGTTATTTGTTTTTCTTAAAGGGTGAAACAGTAGGTTTGCTTTGACTATGCACAGGCTGACATCTAAGAACTTAAGAAACTTGCTCTGTCGAGACCAAGTGGTGTGGTTGTGCTTTGGAAATAGCCCTGTATTACATTCCCCCTCAATGGAAAGCCTCTTCCTTGATCTAGCCGGTTTGAAGACTTTAATGAATAGGGCAGTTGGAAACCTTAATTTTTCCTTCAGTACCTGAAAATGGACTATTCATGTTCAGAGTTTATAAAGGAACAAGGAGAAAACTGAATGTGTGCTAGGATTTGGTTGTGTTATAGTTAGATGTATTTAACTGGTACAGTCTTTGTTATTTGGTATGGCTTAGAAGCGGAACAGAAAACTATGATAGTTCTGGATGTTTGAGAAGGATTTAAATACAGGTATTAAGAATGTTACTGTTTGATGAATATGCTGTTTAGAGCAGTTTTCCAAACTTTTTGATTGCGCACCCGTAACAGTAAAAAAAATGCATACCCAAAATATGAGTATGTATTTATAGAACCATGGAATGGTTTGGGTTAGAAGGGACCTTAAAGATCATTGAATTCCAAACCCCCTGCTATGGGCAGGGACACCTCCCACTAGAGCAGGTTGCTCAAAGCTCCATCCAGCCTGGCCTTGAACACCTCCAGGGATGGGGCATCCCCAGCTACTTTGGGCCACCTGTTCCAGTGTCTCACTACCTTCAGGATAAAGAATTTCTTCCTAATATCTAAATCTCCCCTCTTCCAGTTTAAAACCTTTATTGCTTATCCTATTGCTACAAATATAGCTACAATATAAACTATATACATGTACTACTGCACTAATATGGACATTATAAAACATACTTAAAAATAGAAATTAAAAAAGGGTGAGATAAAGATGAAACAAATCCTATTTTAAAATATTTTTATTTATTAAGGGTACAAACATACTTTTTCCTGTACCCCAGTGGATTGGCTTGCACACTCCCTGGGGGGCATACACTGACTTAAAGCATCTTTATGGTTGACCAAGTAAAGGAACTGTGTGGTAGAAACAAGCGAGGGTGTTATTTGAACTAAGTGCTTTCATGGCTATGGAGTTCACTGTCCTATTTCTAACACCCTCTTTTCCTTCCCTCCTTTTTCTGTATTCAAATTCTTTACTAGGTTATCAGCTTCATGAGGTCAAATATCCTTAATTCAAATTCACTGGCAGTGAGAACTGAATTTGGCTCAGCTGTGGAAAAACTTAATGAACTTAGTTATACCCTTTGCTGATATTCTCTGCTATGATTGTTATCTTGCAAGTGCTTCCAGAGTTCAAGTTTTGTGAAGGCGAGAGAAGTTTTAATGAAGTTCTTAGATTGCAGCAATAGCTAAAAACTTGGTGATTTAAAGTTTTTTTTGAAGGGATCTTGAGATTAAGACCTATTAATTTCTGGGAAACCGGATGTAAGTTTGTATATTGAAGTTCAGGCCTATGTTCTGCTTTCATTTTTATGTGCTAGGGTTTTTTTTTCCACGCTGAAAGCCGTTCTTCTGCAATGAAAAAAAGTGACAAGAACACCAGTATGAACAATACATTTTCATCTCTGTAACCGACAAATTTCTGGCAGTGGGAAGCGAGAAGGAACTTAATGAGAAGCCTGATTTATCTGGTAAGATTTCATAACTTAGAATTATTTGGTGTAAGAATTTGTCTTTTGCTTTTAGTGAAGGAAATTATTTAAAAAATAAGTTGTCTTTTGCCTACCACTTCAGAAAATTGCATGAAAATCCAAATGGAAATGAGAAAGCAGTAGGACATATGTTTTCATTCTGAAAGCTAATCCTTGCTCCCAACAGGTGTGTAGTAACTTCATTCTCCCTATCAAATGAAAGATGAAATATTGTTAGGAATAGTAATTAAGGTTTATATCCTCTTGGTAAAGGGGCATGTGCAGCAGCTCATTGGTCTTGTAACCTCACAGAGAACTGATCCAGTGTTGGGTGTGTACCATAAAGAACTAAAGTTAAAAAGGGAGATACTGCTTGTCCACATTTCAACACTGTGCAATGCAGAGGTCCTTGAGCTAGCTCAGATGTCTCCAATATGAAATCCTGCCCTCAGTAAGGAATTTTTTCACTCCGCCCCCCTGCCACTTAAGATAGATGCAATCCTGTGCTGCAGCCACTGATTTACTTCTGGGATTTGAACCAGTGTCTTTGCATGGCAGTACGCTATGCTGGCTTTTTTTTATTAACCCATTTGTTGTGATCTCTGAACTGAAATGTACAAATGGATGTCTGGCTCCTGAAAGTTTCTGTTTAGCTGAATAATCATTGCAGAATCTTTACATAGTATATAGAGCACGATAGATGTTAGCAACTGCATTTGGAGAAATGAGCACGCTGAATGCAAGACCTCTCCAGTTAACAGACAGGACTGAAAACAGGGTGCCAGTGTCTATGTGAATCTAATGTTTGCACTCGTGAATTAACTTTTAGTTATTCATTACGTGGGAAGTCTGGAAAGCAAAGTTCTGATTTAGACGAGTATCACACAAACTGGCATTGAGCTCAGATAGAGTGTTTTAAATTGTAAAAGGTGAAGTATTCAAAGAACAGGTTGAGTGCTCAGTGTTTGGAATTGCACATTCAGGGTATATGACAAATGTTTTGCTGATCAGGCAAGCTGAACGTTGTAAATTATGTTGAGTTGTGGCTGGGTAGGAAAGAAAAGCTGTATATGATGTCCTGGCTGCTGCTGCGCTCTTTTACTTTCATATTTTACTTTCGCTAGAAAGGGAAGAAGGGAGAAACTGCTCCTTTCTTAGTGTGCTCAGACTGGGGAAGTCTCTGATGAGCAAAGTGAAGTGGTGAGCTAGGGAGAAGGGCTTTCAGGAGGGAGCTGCTGGCCAAGCCCAACTTCAGGACAAATGATAGACTTCAGAGACCTGAGAGAGGGTGGTCTGATGTCTGCTCAAGTTAAGAAAGGGCTGAAAGCTGTTGGGCTAGTAGTCAGGACTGGGAGGGATCCCTCCCCTTACTTCAGGGATGTCAGTAGAGAAAGGGAGATGTTCATCCTACTTTAGTAGTTTCTTTAATCCTATCACCCACTGGATTTAAGATAATTTTTTTCTACTTACACACTGTCTTGGAAAATGATGTCTTGGTGCATTCCAATAAAACGCCGTTTGAGTCTGTAAGCCTGCTGTCTTTGAAGAAAAGGCTTAAAAAGATCAGGCAGCCACCCCTCTAAGTCTTGTTGAGCTCAAGTCTCAGTATGGTCTTGATTTTGTTTCAACCTGGACTCTTTCCTTTAAAGTGGAGAAGAAATTTGAATGGAGGAGAAGAGGGGTGAGAGATAATTTTGAATAACAAAGATGCAAACTTTTAAATTTAAGGTACAAATGCGTGGCTATTTACTACTTGATAAATATGGGGGTGTTCTGTCTTCTGGTGCATAAAAATCTTGGTGTTTTCCTTTAGTTAAGAAAAAGACTGCTTCAGAAAAGAGAAATCTGTAGGCAATTTAATTCATAGAAGGTAAGGTTTGTGAACTTGTCTGATCAAAATAACCTCACTTAATTTGAAAGAAATTGCATTTCATACTGCTATTTTTAAAGTGCCTTGCTATTGTCATAGCAATACAGTAAAACTGCTGCTTAAAAGTATTTTTCTGCGAAAACTCCTTTACTCATGCTGGGGAGAAAGTAATTTTCCCTAGTGCTATCTTCCTGCTTAATATATATCAGTCTTCCCCACTATATTTGTGAGCTCACATGTATGTAAACAAATGAACATGCCACTGGGAAGGTTCAAGAAGCTATTTAATGATTACAGCCCTTATCCACCCTTCTGATTGTTGAGACTGTTTTATATTAGACTTATTTTGGGGACGTGATCCTGATGGCTGCGTGGGCTAGTATGCTGCATCTCACTATCCAGTGATTTATTTCTTTGAGTAATCTATGCTTAGAAACTGACTGTGTAGAAAAGAAGGTAGATGCACAGACTAAAACTCTTCATTGATTGTCCTCTTACAAGTAAGTGGTAAGTACCACTTGCAGGGTGATGTCTGTGTGTGCAAACACCAGTGGGCTCAGTCCCATGGCTTGTAGCAATTGTCAGGTTGTGATGAGCCACAAACATTCCTGAGGGTTAAGGTGCTCACCTGTAGCACATGCTGTGCTGCTCATCCCTTGCACCTTGTTATATTTCTTGCAGATGCTGTAGAGTAAATGAGAAAAGGTTGGATTTTGAGCACTGAAGTGATAGCCTGGTAATTTTGCTATTAGACTGATTTTTGTAGGCAGAAGAAATGGATATGCAAACTCACAAACTATGCCCCATCTGTTCTGTCCCTTTCTTAACTGTTCTTTAACAACAAGTTTATACGTGAATCTAAGGTCTTGACCCCCTCCTCTTAATTCCCGTTCATCTCTCTTAACCTTGTCTGCTTTTGGCAAAACATGCTTCCTTTCACTTTGACTCATTAGACTAGATCGTCTGACGTAAGAGCTGTGTGTCTGCAGTGAGAGGCAAGAGTCAGAGGGCAGCTCCATACCTCCACTGATCCACAAGCCAACATTCCTCTTGAAATGCAGCTGTGTGAGGTTAACAAGGTACCCTCTGCAGGCTTGCTCAGAAGCATGCAAGATTGTGAAATGCCCGCAGCTTGCTTAGTGGCTGGGAAGCATCAGTTTGTTATTTGAACATCTCAGAGGATAAACTATGGTACTTAGTCTTAGTGGTTCAGATCCTGGGCTACAGCCACGTGAAAGAATGTATATCCATTTGCATGCAAGTGAGAGTTAGTTACTTTATGATGTTTTGCTTGTAACTGTTCCCTGAAGAAACTGGAATAAAATGCTGCCTAATAGATTTGTACAGTGCTCAGAACAGTAAAGAGGACAGACATCCAGGTGCTGTTAGGACCCCTCCTCGTCACATTGAACCTTGTTTCTGTTGGCAGCCATTAGATACATTGCATCCAGGAAAGATGGACTTAGATAACGAGCAGCCCTCTCTGCTACTCTGTGGTTGCTGGGGTTTCAATCATCCCCTGCCCTTTTCTTGAGTCTCTCATATGTATTGCTTTCAGGAGATGTCACTCCTTTGAAAGCCTGTCTTCCCTCAGCATTTCAAACTAATGCATGGTTGGATGATGATTGCTATTCACCTCTTCCTGTGAAGGGCTAGGTTTGAATCGATGACCAAATTGACTTTTCATGCGCAAATTTGGGCATGACAGTGAAGAATTACTTCTGAGATTTGCAATAAATATGATAATTATAGTAACAATTATCATACAGATAGGAGAGAGCTAGAAGAAAATTGTTAGTCTAGATGGGGAACTACACTCCACTTCCTCCTGTATTACTATAGGTGAAGTGGACAAGTAGTGTCTGCTTGTGGATCGCTTATGTTCTTCATTTAATCCCAGGACCAAAGAGGAGTGGAGAAGCCCATCCAGCACCAGCACATTACGTATCAGGTCACTCAAGAAGTTTCTGTTCAGGTTAATGGTGGTAGTTTGAAGAGTTGATTTGTTTCAATGGCTTTCTGTTCTATGCTAGATAATCTTTCATAGTTCTGCTTTCAAAGAAAAAAATAATAATAAAACAATTTGAGCATTGAAGTTCTTCGCAGTGAATATTCCAGACTAACTGGAATGAAAGCTAACCAGATGAGTGCTAGATGAAGTCTTTGCCATGGATTTTGTTACTTACCTGATGGAAAATTTGAAGATAACACGTGTCTATTTGATCAGCTGGATTTTGATTAATGAAGAGCGGAAGGAACTAAACCCTCAGAATACTGTTGTCCTTGAAAGGAGGAAAAAAATGGTAAACTTTATTTCCTGCAATGTTGAACTTAAATTGTAACCAGTAGTATTCTTGCAAAATAGTAGAAAAGGAAAAAGAGAGGGAAGAATAATCTGTATAATTCAATAAGATGATATGAACTTTCAGAATGTATTTGTACACATAGCAGTACTTTTTTTTTTTTTAAAACAAGGAAGCAACTGTGATGTCTTATATTCTTGTACAGTTCTTTCTTAACTCTTTAGTTACCTGATGAATCTGATCCCACATATTATTAGTTTGTATGTTAAATTTGGAGTTTAGTGTTTTATTTCTGCTGTAACTTCAGATTATATAATTGTTTGGAAATAAGCTTTAGCTGAATGTAATTTGAGCTGCATCACTTCTGAAGAGCAAAAGAGATGATTACTGTCTCTCAAAAGTATGAAAGGCTGATACTGAGGCAAAGAAGAAGGCACTAAAGTTCTCAGAACTAACATGTATGTGTATTTAAAAATACCTGACGTTGCAGAAGTATTATAGAAAGAGAAAAGTTAGGAATTTATTTACATAACTCTGAAACACTTCCTACCCCAGATAAAGTGCTGGATTGAAGGAAGTTGCAAGTTATTTAATGTGACAGAACAAAAATCTAGCTGCTGCTGCAAACAGAAGGTGAAAATACAGAATGGACGGGTGATATTTAATGAACGGTAGCTGTGTATTATTGAACATCAGAAAAGGATCTATATAGCCAGATTAAAGACAGATGACCTTTTTAGAGTTTAGTTAACCTTTTGGTCACTTTTGAGAGTTATCACTTATGAAGATAAAGGTCAAGCTGAAGCTTGGTCTTCATACATTATCTTTTTCCTGTGATGAAAGGTATTCCTCTCTCAGTTCTACCTTCTGAAGAAGCTATTGGAATTGCTCAGTTTAACAAGAGTAATGTGTGGAACACTTTTATGTTTCTCTAATCGTTGTCAAAATTATTTTGAAGGGGGAATCCTTTTGTATGAAATGGATGGTCCTTGATTTTTAATCTTTCCAGTATCTTCCTGTTAGTGTAAAAATGAAAATGTGAAAGAGGTCAAAGCTCCTATAAACTGAAGCATTAGTTTTGAAATCAACATAATTATGCAAACTTGCACTGAGAAGCCTTCATTTTTAAAATAGCTCGTGGAGGGAAGAAAGACAAACAATTGCACCTAAGAACTCCATAAGAGGAAACAACATTTGTATCACAGTTATTTATGGATTAATCAGTGTACAAACTCCTGATCAGCCAACTGTTTGTGAACAAGGCACACTGCATTGTTGCCACTCCAAAGAAGGCCATGGCTAGTCCTTCACTAGGAAATCTGTCCAGCAGTTGCTTATTCTTTGAGAGGTTATTACTTCTGTTTGTTTTGGTTTGGTTTGGGGGGGAAGTTGTCTTTATTTATTTATTTATCCTTAATTGTACTCTTTAGTTCAGTGTTTAGATAAAATTGGAAGCCTACTCCAGACAGCTGTTTCACCAGTTTCAGCATTTAGGTTACTGTTAAAGCTGGGCAGAATACTTCCTGAATTTTGTAAGGGTTCTTTTATCTGCTCTTCTTTAGCTGATGTAGTCAGGATCAAAATGAAATTTGCATCATACAGGAAACACATGCATGTATGGTGAGGTACGCAAATATTTGTCTTGATGGTGTCAGTGGAAATTTAATAGTTCTCTGCCAGAGTGAATTTCATACCCAGGAGAAGAGGGGCTGTGGGTGAGAGATACAAAAACTGCCACTTGTGCTTTCCCTTCTGCTTCTCATGAGAGCAGCAGGTGGGGAAACTAGCCTGATTGTTAGAGGACTGTCAATGGTTTTGAGCATATAGACTTCCGAGAAAATAAATAACTGTTCTGTGAGCACAAATAATGAAGTATTTGCCAATGACCAGTTTTCATTTTTTTCTGGAAGCTTAACTTAACATTTGCAGTGCTCAAATAAGTCTTTTGCTAAAATTAAATTTAGTGAATGCTTTAGGAAAGATTTGAGTTGAATAAGAAAATAATTCCTCCACCATACTCCTTGGAATGTTACGCAAACTGGGCTTCTATGTGTTACACAAGAATTAGTCCACTGAAAGTATTTTCAGGCCTTTAACAAGGCTGACAAAGAGAAAGGCCTGATTGTCTTCCCATTGTATCTAACCAGTTATTATACCAGGTCTTACCAAGGATCTGTCTACCCTGCCACCTCAGAGCTCGCAGCATTCACTGAGGAGAGTGTGAGGAGATGCAAAGTACGCCTTGCATGGGCTTTACTCTGCTATGCTTGACCAGCATCCAGCCATCTGGAAGTTACGTATGGGCAGTCACATTGCAGTGGTCACACTAACTCTTTGCAAATTGATCACATCTCAGATTTTACTGTTCTTTGGTAGTGACTTCCAAAATTTTGATAGAAATCTGCATGAAATGCAGAATTACTTTTCACTTCATTTGAAGCCTCCTCAGTGATGATTCTATTGGGGGCTACCTAGTTCTTTCCCTCTGCCCTGGTACAGAAGAGAGTAATCTCCTCTTCAGCTTCTTTGTGCAACGGATGATTTTGTAGACTACTGCTCTCTCTCCCCTAGTTTTCTATTCAGATGGCAAACTAATCTACTTAATCCCTTTCTAAAGAAGATTTTCCCATACCTTTGATTATCCTTGCAACATTCTGCATCTTTTCTACTTTTTCAATCTCTTTTTTTTTAAAATGGTATTAATAGAACTGCATGCAAAATAAATTCATAAATGTATGTGTGGTCTTTCACAGGAATATCACAATGCTTTGTGGTTTACTTTTCCTAATAATGTCAGCCCTTCTAGCTGTCTGCTTCTGAACAGTGAGTTAATTCTAGTATCTTTCCTGAATGGTAACTCTCCCTCTTTAAGTGTTTGTGTGAAGCAGACACTTTTTTTTCCCCTCTCCTTTTACATCTTTGCATTCAACTATGTCTTCGCTATTCCACCTTTAAGGTACTCTCCAGCCTGTCACAGTAATCCTCACCTCTTAAACTCTAAACTCTATACTTTACTCTCTCTTCATGCGTCTTCCTCTCTGCCCCATCTTGGTCACTTGAGTGCACTGAACAGTGAAGAACCAGGTATATATATTTTTCAAGGACTGTCTTAGCAACTGCTTTGAAGGACACGTACTTTTTTCATTAATTACTAAGTGATCAAAGGATAGGAAACGAAGGGCAGGATCTTCTCTCATCTAATTATAATGCAGTTTCTTCAGGAGCCTTTAATGAGGATTTGTGACAAAAGCTTCTGGGAAACAGAAGTATACTTTATTGACAAGATTATTCATGTGTTCCTGACCCCTTCGAAGGGCTTCAGCTTGAGCTGAGAAGTGATTCCTTATCCTAAACAAATCACTCTTTTTTTTCACTGTTTTGTGTTCATGTCTGCTAATTTTACTTTTTTTCAAATGTGTACAAAGCAAAAAGTAAGACCCAAGTGATGGACTAAAATTTACTGTCCTCTTGAAACCATTTTTAAAGGTTGTTAAGTGGCAAATAGACACAACTCCTCTTGCATATGTGCTCATCCCAGTGACAAGTTATAGGATGCAGCTATTCAGCATCTTTGTATTCAGATTCCCTTAGGAACAGTTGGATGAACAGTTGAGTGACCATCCCAGTCATTTGTGTTTTATGTTTGTTTCATGAATTTGTTCTAAGATGTTTTCTACTGATAACTGGGTCAGGTATTCAGATTCAGCCATTAAATAATAGCATTGGCAATGTAGTGAAAATGTGAGTGAATGGCTCCGAGGACTATACTGCAATAGCCTGGTTGCTGGTGTCTATGGGCTAACATCTCTTCCTGTGTGTACCTTAAAATACAGAGCAATTTAGTAAGGCTTTGGCTAGGTTGAAATAAAAACTGGCATTTCCAGCAAACGAATGAGGCCTCATACACAAGGTAGATCTTTCTTCTTCTGGCTGAAGTATTTTGTTTGGCTGGACTGTCTCTGGCAGCATTGACCTTGTGATTTAGCTTCATCCAAAAGGAACCCAGTGTGCACCCCACAATGCAAAACGAACCATAGTAAATGTGCATGTCTGAAAGCTCCTTAAAAAGTGCACTTCCAGTCTGCTAATCCCTAAATGCTGAAGCACCTGGTGTTCTCAATACTGTTGTGAAATCTGCCTCTGTTCTTGGCAGGGCAGGATAGATTGTGAAAGGAGCTTTGAGGAAGAGTTCAATAGATGTGTTTCATCTTGGATCTGTTCTTCTGGTGTTTTCTTCTGGCTCCAGACTCTCTGCTTTCCCATGTCATGGGCAGGTTTGCTGTGTACAGGCACCTGTGCACCCTAAGCAGGGTGAGGATTTGTCCCAAAGCTGTAACTGACCTTACCTAAGGGCCGTTAAAAAATGTCTCACTGTAAGAACTTGCCCATGACAAGGCTGCTATTAATATGAAGTGATTGTATACTTAATCTTGCAATGGTCTAAGCTAATATTAAAGGCAATTTTGCCCAAGTGAGAGATGCCATACTGGAACTTTATATGTTTCTATTTATAAGTTGTGTTGAATGATGTATCCTTTTGATTCTACATACTGGGTGCTATTATTTTGAAATAGTCTGTGTGAGGCCTTTGTTAAGAAGCTTTGGTAATGGAGGTCTTCAAGACTCCTTTTAGACATTAAAAAAATATGGAATGATTCAACTAATTATGTCAGTACTTTGTTATTAGGCTTTTTGCTTAGAAAAGCAATAAGGTTATGAGTTTCTCATCTAATAATGAAAAGGTCTGGAATGATTTACATCAATTGTCCTTCAAAATTAGGGAAGGGGAGATGCATCCGAATTGAGGACTGTAATGCCAGGCTTCACATTGATGGAAATCAACTTTGATAAGTCTTTAATTACTACAAAGCAGGATTTATAATGGAAGCATGAATAGACATTTCAATATATAGCATGTTTTTGAGGTGCCACTCATACATATTCTTACTTGTTCAAATATGACTTCTCTTATGCTTTTAGCCCAATTCTTATCTTTAGAGATGTTTATGCTTTCTTAATTTTCTGTTCTGTGTTATCTGTATTTATTTGATGCCATAGTTAAAACAAACCATTGCTAAATAGCTGTGTTTTGTCTGTAAAACTGGCTTGACCTTTTTGTAACTATCAAGTCTAGCACAAAAAGGTATTTAGTGGTTTTAAGTTGATGTGACTTCTGGAATGGGAAGCAAAATGAATGGGATGCATTTTAAAATCTTGAAGTAGAAGATTATGTGAAATAAAAGGAATAAAAAAAAACCCACAAAGGAATGCATGCTCATCTTTGCATATTAAAACCCTGCATAAGGCAATAAGCAAAAAGTTTTTATAGAGTAAAATATTCTGTACTTCATTGCTTGTAGAGCTCTGTACAACACTTTGAATAGTAGAACTGCAAGCACAGAAACCTTTTGTCTTTTAAGAATAAAAAAAGTCTTCTAATATCTGATGGTCAAAAAGGCTTTATTGGCATAGCCAGGACACTGCTAGAATGAGTGGTTGAGTTCATCGTGTTACTGTTGTGTTCTGAAAGCACTTTAACCTCAGGACAGGACATGCCATTCCTTAACTAGATATATGGATGTGAACACTTATTGATTAGCTGGTGCGTTATATCAGATAAGGAATTTATTTCAGAACACAGCAATTTTGACTGTAAAGGATTGACGTAGTACTTGTAATAGTATGCAATGTTTTCTACCCCCTACCACCTCAAAATGGGATTTTAAACATCTCATCTAAAAGGAGCTTTCTCTAATTATGTTTTCGTGCCACTAGCTTAAGTCACATGCGAAGATTCAAAAAGACCTGGCTTTAGTAGCAACCTGACAGTACTGGTTTTACAGATTTTTTTATTAATGTTGGTCTGAATTAGGAGTGCCTTTAAATAAAACATCTGCATCTTAATGAACGTTGAGCAGATTTATGCCCTTTATATATCCTTTGACCTTAATCCTTATAACTCATCTGCGTGTCCAATTCAGATATTCACATTAAGTCACTTATTCTGTCTTTCCCTTTTCTTTGGAATTTGAGTGAGATAGAGTAAATAATATATGATACAATTTTTCCTGTGTAGACAGTTCTTCTTCTCCTCCCCTCACTTCCCCAATCATCATTATCAGTTTAACACTTTATTAATAAAAAGAGACACTCTAGTCTTTCTAAAAGAAAAGGTATTATGGAGGATAATTGAAAAGTAGGGTAATTGAAACTGTTCCTATTACATCTGGCGGAAATTATATTAATTATGTTGGACTTTGCAGGAGCAAAGTAATAGCTGTTTTCATGAAACTCTGAGTAAAATTATTTTTGAATAAAGGCCATCAAATCTATTACTACATTTAACTCTTGGACTGTCATTATTTGCAAAATAGCAAGTAGAATTGATGTTAAAGTGACTTCTAGCAAAGAAGCATCATTGTTTATTAAGCTGCTTGGAAAATAAGATTCCCTAAATGTTTTAATTGATAGTTGCAAGGATATGCTTGACTTGAACATTTTTCTGCACACTGAGAAACACATGAAATACTGCAGAAGAGATCATTAGCTGCTTTGTGACAACAGTTGCTTCATTAAGGCGTTATCTGGCTCCTGAATGAAGTCCCTCCATGAAGTGAAGTACTTCACTCAATGCTGTTATATCTCACAGTGCTTGCTTATTGTCAGATTCTGTCCATGAAAGATGTAAGCAATTTACGTGAGCAAAACTTAATTTAAAATTCTCCATTGTATGGGAGCTCAGAAAGAGAGACTTTGTGCTTCATATTCTGACTGCTGTTTGTACCTGAAGATACTGTAGGCCTAAAACCTGCCAAGTCCTGATGTGCACAGCTGTGATGACTCGAAAAAGCTCCATAGAAAAGCAAGTGCATAAATAACTTTGTCAGCTTCCATTGCTGGATCCGTATGTCTGTGAGGATCTCTCTGCAGGAGTCTGATTTTGACACTTGAAGCTTGCTTTGCACTTCAAGTGGGGGTGTCAAATGGGAAAGGCAGCCAATGTATTTAACAGTATGATACTACATCTCAGTTGGTGGGCATCTCTTCTTGAGCTAGTAGAATTGATTTAGAAATGGTATGAGTGATTTGATGGCTAATTCTAAAAGCATTAATCAAGGCCAGTTTTAGTTCCAAAGTTGAAGCCAGCCATTCAGACGTTACAAAGTTTTTAAAGTTTTACCAAAAAATACCAAACCCAGCCACAAACCCAGAGGGGGGACACACGGGGGACTGTAATTCCTACTACTTGAGTTTTGTCAATGGCTGCATAGTTTTTATCCTTGAACAAGAGCAATTACCAGTAACTTACTATCACACTCTTCATGTCTTCAAATACTCCCTTAATTCATAGAAAGAAAGAATGTAGATGCAGTGTGATCTGAGCAAGACAGATAATGTAGCATGCTTTGCAGAAATTAAATCTGAGTCACAAGGAGTAAACCCAAGGTCAGATACATTCCTTAATAAGTTTTACTTTACTCATCCACAACCAGAGCCAGTGTTATTGAAAGGTCAACTCTGGTTTTGGAATGGGCAGTCAGTGAAGGAGCAGGGAATGTCTTTTGCTAAGATCTTGTTAGCTTTTTCTGCATCTCTAAGATCATCTTATAAGACATCAGGAATAGCCTGTATAGTGTTTCTCTATATAGCATAGCTGGTTTTTTGCCTATGATTTCATGAGCCAGCAGAAACAATTTGCGGTAGGATTTCAAAGGTCTCCCTCCAGTTCATTGAAACTGGTGGCAACTTAGTAGAGGGGCAGTCAAATTTCCTGAGAAGAATTTGAGTTGAGAGTAGTGGGCTTTTTCCCCTTCTTACTGCCCCTTGTTAATCTCGCTTATCACTTATAAAAGCTATTTCCAGGTTAGTGGAGCAGCACTAGTAAAATCTTTTGTTATCTTTCCCAAATCTAACTGCTCCTTTGCTCGGCTGAGTAAAGAACCTGAGGGGACTCGAGCCATGTAATCTCCATGGTAAAGGTGAAGTATAATGTGACATGAAGGTGATCAGAGTAGAGACAGTCTATCACCGTGCCGTGATACTGCACCAGAGTCATAGGGTACATGTGCTCGCATGCCTAGGCCTGTATCTGTGTCTAGTGGTTAAGTCTACCAGGTTGCACAGGCTTGGCTGTGTTGTAGATAGAACCTAGGGGGACTTGGATGCCACGTTTCCTAGGCAGATTTCTTTGTGGCAAATAACAAGTCTCAAGTATTCTGAGTCCTTGGGGAAAAGAAGCCGTATGCAGCTGAAATAGAGTTTGGCTGCATAAAAACACTTGGTTCAAGCAAGGGACTGACTATTTGCACTTCAGCTTCTTCTGCAGATGAGCAGGATAGCATATCAATACCATAAATTTCCATAAATTTTTTTAGTCACTCAAGTCCTGTTTTGGTTTGCCATAATCTGGGAAAAGTAGAGAAAATATCCCTTACTTAATTTGAGAAGGACATCAAGAGAAGAAAAATTATTTTATCAGGTTGTGAAGTGTCCTTACCAAAGCCTTTCCTGTGTCTACTTTGTAGTTGGCTTTTGGAGTCTAGTTGCACTCAAGTCTCCGGAGATGTGACTTGCTTTGCACAACTGTTTTCTTGGTTTGTTTTTTTTTATTTTTATTTTAAAGTGAAACAAAATCAAACTTGACTATTAAAATCCTCCATTAGTCATGATAATCTTTCCCCTGTTGTTGCAAGCCCTGGAGAATCCTGCTGGATTGGTTAACATTTGCATTCCCGTTTGGTTCCTTTCGTCAATCTGCTCTCCAGGACATAATGAAGAGGAGTAATGTATGTACTTCATTACAAAATATGGAGTATTATCTTAAATTATCAATTAGGCTGGCTTCAGGCAAGGAAGCTGGAGTCTGGAATGAAGCGTTTGAGTTGTTCTCTTGTAAATAGGCAACAGGGGAGCATGTGGGAATTCAGGGTACTGGAGTAAGATATACCAGAGCTTGTTGGTAAGCACCCTGTTATGTTACGGGTGCTGAATGCTTCAGCACATGAAGTGTTTATTTGCTTGAATAAACTATTTGGGCGATAATCAGTGAACTCAGTGAATGAGTGGCTGTGTGGACTTCTGTGAGAAGGGGTATTTGAATGAATGAGGTTTGGAACTGGGCACAAAACACTTCTCCATGGCAAGAACTCAAAAGCTTGCGTTTATAAAGTGATGGTGTGCTGCTGCATGTGAAAGTGTGCTTATTTGATGTAGTATTAACTTCTGCACGGTAAGATGGCCATAAGGGTCATGAAGGTGTCAAAATCGTCATCTGTTTAAAAGCTCTCTTAGGATTTATTGAAGCTTTCTAAGTTAATTTTCTACATCAAATGTTTTTGCAGTATCCCAAACAAAGGTCACATCAAGCGAGTTAAAAGCCCAACTAGCATGAGGTTTATTTCCTCACTCACTGTGGCATGATTAGAGTTATGATCAGAAACATTCAGTGGTCAGAACTGGAAAAGTAGGTGAGATAAAAGTGTCTGCCCACATGTTTTTTCAGAGTATCACCAATGAAGATGATTCGTTCCTCCCTTCCTTTTATGTAGTCAGAGAGGAAAAATTAGATGTTTGTGGGTGGTTTTTTGTTTATGAGTAAATATAGGAGTTATCTTACATTTCTGTGAATATGTCTATTTGTATGTCTGTAAAAATGACTCAATTTCTAGATTATTTGGAGCAAGCCTGTTTGGGTTTATATGGATTTTTCCATAGAGCTCTTCAGGTTCCCTTAAATGCTTCACCAACCACTTTTATATAATGGCTTCAATAAAAAGAGCTGTCTAAAAAAGAAAAAATTATGTTGATTACAGACAAGAGAAAAAAAAAACTCACATTTTCAAATATTTGCATGCACATGTGATGTTAGAGGACTAATTTCCTGAGTAAAGTTCAGGGGAATTACTCAGACAAGTAATTGCATAAAAGATCTTGTCCTGCAAAGTCACGAATGTGGGTGGCCTGATTCTGGAGCTGAGTGCAACACTAGGCATAAATAAGGAACTGTGCACATAGATGATACAAAACGTTTATAGCTTTAGAAATAATCAATTAATAAATATGTATACTTGATAAAAATAAAGTTTTGAGATAATGACTCCTTTTTTTTTTTTTTTTTCCTCCTTGCTTTCCTGAAAAAGTTTGTCCCCTGTGGGACTTGTTTTGTCATAGTAAGTGTATTTGTTGTGGCTATTAAGAAGGCAGGTATCAGGGCAGATACAGGTGAAGGGCCTCAATTTATGAATTTAACTATGAATTAACTACTGTGGCAGCTGGTGTGCAGTATTGTGTTGTTCTTGAAAAATTCTCTTGGTGGGGTATAGCAAAGCTCTCCTGACTGGATCAGTACCTTTGAGGCTGTGTGTTGGTTTAGTGTCAGTTGTTACAATCTTGCAACATATTATCCATAACAAAAGGAATTTTTCAGAAAAACAAATAGCTGAGTCAGTGATCTTGTGGGTCATGAAAAGCTTGAATTTTCTGTCATCCTGAACTATGTCTAAGCGTGAATGAACACTGGATACAATCCATTTTTGGGTCCCAATATCATGATTTCTACACATAAACACACATCTTGTGCGCAGGTGGAAAAGACAAACTCGGATTGTATTGCTAACAAATTGCTTTGAAACTGGCTTTATTTTGTGGCTCTCCGAATACTGATGTGAGTAAAACATCTAAGAAACAAATGCAAATGATTCATTCTTTGCACTATGGAAGTGATTCATGTTTGATCTCTAATATGCCATAAATAAAGAATGCTAGAAGCTTGAGCAGAATTGTATGGGCACTCTGGTATTCCAGAAAGCTTGTTTGGGTGGTTTAAAAGAACACTCCTCCTTCACAGACAGAATTTTCTAAACATTTCAAATTACCTCTGTAGTTCTACAACAGCATAATTCAAACCCTTTCAAGTCAGGGAATTTCTTGCATGTTAACAATAGTCTGGATATTTTTTGTATTCTCTAAGACAGTAGATAGAAAAGAACAGGCCATTAGGTCACTTATGAAATAGGTGTTTTCAAATTTGGGTTAATTTGTTGTATGGTGTTTTATAACCCTTAGTCTGAACTTGGGTCTTCTGATGGAAAGGATGGATAGGCAGAATAAATACTTGCAGAAAGATAGACTGTTTCTGGCAATATCATCTTCAGCCTTGGTAAGCGTGTTCCAGAGCCCTGATCTTATCCATCTGAGAATGCTTCAGTCTCTGAAAGGCAGAAACATAATATTGATTAAACCTAAACCTACATACAATTCAATATTAGATGTTTAGTTATGCTGGAAGTGCTTTTGTGCATAGATCTGTGTGGCAAATCTTAGATACTTTATTCTTCAATCACTGCTATACCAACATAAGTGCCTGCACTCATTACTCTACATTTGCAGTTGGGATTTTAATAATATTTAATGAAATAAAACAAGATTTTAAAGTGACAACTGTTTTGAGAACATAACAATGGAAAGTGGTTCTGTACAGGGCAGGACTGCAGTGTTCTGTGATGTATGGCATGTCTCTTGGGAGTGAAAAGTCATGCAGTGCTTTGGGTTATTTTTTGGGGTTGTTTTCTTTTCTACTAAGAGACCCAGGCATGTTGCAGCCAAAGAGCTAGCTTGTGATATGTCTTTCACCTCGCTGAGAGGCATGCTATGTACCATGAATTGTTGCAGCCCAAACTGCAGAATACTGCCATCATGTCAGGGGCAGTATACAGAGCAATAATGTGTATAATTTGTGAGTGCAGTTGCCTGGAACAGCCTATGAAAGAGGGGAGATGGGAATAGGTTTTGGTCTCTTGTCCAGTGTATTTATGAGCTAGACTTCAGAGGGTTTTTAGTTACTCTGAGTTACTCACACAAGAGCAGCAAAGCAGCCATGCGTAGTGGATCACAGAAAGGGACTTCAGAACAGAAGAAACAATTAATCCTTGTGTGTACTAAATTCTTTCGCAAAGAAGATAGGATTCAGTGTAAATGTCAAGAGTCAGATCTAGAGAGGGGACACAGATGTTGTGACAAGGTATATTGCAAAGCCTGTTTTTAAATAGCTGAGATCGAGTCAATGCCTCTGAGCAAGGCACCTGGATATCCCTTAGTGCTGCTGGAGAAGCCTGGGGAAGGCTTTTTAACCCAGCCAGCGGGCTGCAATGCAGCTCAGTCCTCTAGATTGCAAGGCACTAAGTTAAGCTATAGGGAAATACTTCTTCCATGCAAATAAAATCTTTAAGGGAAATAATTGAATTTTTAAATAATTTTTTGTATATTGTAAAATGTAGCTGTAGCAAGCAGCCCGTAGTCATAGCTGCAGCAGTTCCTTCTTACTCAGTAACTGATTTTTTAAAGCATATACTGGAGCTGTGGGCTCAGTTCTCTTCACCTGAGGCTAGTAAAACCAACATCTCCCAGGAGAATTTTGCCTGTGACTACTCTGAGACTCATTTGCTGGAGCTGTTGTGCTCCAAATAAAGTCTGGATTCATCTGGGACAGGAGAGGTGAAAATGGTTTGAGGGTTCTCCTGGAGTGTTATTGGACACATGCTACAGCACTTCTCAATGTGAGACTATTCTGTTTGTAGATAAGGGATTTGACTAGAAAGTCTTTCTTTATTCCACAGAACAGTATTTAGAAAGGGAGGAAGTTTCCAGAGGAGAGTTTGACACTTAAACTTGACATTTTCTCCTTTGTGTATGGATTGGCTCATAGCTAGGTATGTGTGCATGTAGCAGTCTTTTACTATCAATAACAGTTACTGTTCGGTTCACTGGTCTTATAATTAATTACACTATTTTTGTGAATCCCCTTAATTAAAACTGCTTTCCATTTGGTGTAGCAAAACCAGAAAGACCTCTTAATATGTTGCAGGGTTTCTACTGACTTGTGTGTTCTTTTGTGGACAGATCACAGGCAGCACACAAAATACCACTGGGAAGACATGACCTTGAACAGATATGCTGTTAATAGAATTCCCTTGAGAGGTGCTTGGCAAAGCTTTGCAACATGTCCTGTTGTCAAAAAGGGTGCATGAGTGTGCCTCAGTGGGCAAATGTGTGTTTACTACGATTTTACGTCTGTCTTGATGAAGCAGTTCCAGTGATAATGGGTAACAGAGTGTCTCTGAGGCTATGTCTTAGTCATGTCCCTTTGGGTTTTAGACAAACAAAGATTTTTGTCTCTCCTGTATTAAGGTGACTTAAGGGCCTATGATGTGTGGGAGCTACCTTATTTTTCTAAAATTTTTTTTTTCAAAAGATTAAGTTTTAAATGGCCCAGCTGAAGTTGCTCCCTCAATTTAACGATAACTTTATTCAGTAATTCTTCTAACCAGCATGCTAGGGTTTAGATCGTGGCAAAGCTGGGCTGTATTTGCTTTTTTGAGGTGTAGTGTCATATAGAAATAACCAAACTAGCTTTTAAAAATGCTGTGCTTAAAATAGTTTAGTAGTGAAAACCAGCTCTGTGCAGGCTTTTATCGTGTTTTATATGTTTAAAAGAAAAACTGGTCCACTTTACTACCTTCACTACCTTCTTGTGATAATTGTTGATTTGGGAAGCCTAACAAAATAAAAATATGCTTTTATTATTTTTATCTTGGATTCAAGTCAAAATTAGGTAGATACAGGCTCCATGCGTACACTTCTAGCACAAATTCCAGTAAGTGTTTATATGGGTTAAAGCTTGACTCTGTAAAGAGGGATCTTAGCACAGAAGGGCAGATTTGCCTTTGCCAGATGAGGAGGGAGGAATGAATAATCACCAAAGAGGTGGTGATAGAGGTTCAGCCGTTCCTGTCAGGTATGCGCAGTGGCTGGCATTTTTGGTCCTGTTGGTTTTGAAAGGGCAGTGTATGAAGAGGGAGGCAAGGAAGCTGTTACTCTAAAAGGTACTTTATGTGAAAGAAATTACAAATGATAACTGAAGGTGGAATGAAAATTTACAATGAAGATTTTTAGAAATATTTTTCATGACCTAGTACAGAAAAATCATTACTTTAACATATTTTAATATAATTGTTTATCTGGAAAATGTTTTTAATGCTCTTAAAGGATAATTTACCTGTCAATTTTGCTACACTTTGGTGTGCTAATTAGTGGCTGTAAGGAAAATATTGAAGTGCAGAAGCAGTGGGGGCATTAGAATGTATGTAAGCTCCAGAAGTGTAAGGATGTGTTGTTTCTGAAAAATGGTAATACTTCAGAGGTAGTCTATTTTACTGGTTTGCTTCAGTTTCTTAGAGAACAGAAAGCAATCAATTCCAAGGATCTCTCTCATAATCTCTAGCCAATACAACTGTGTCAAAGTGCGATTCCTTGGTGTGGGTAGTTGATCAAGGTGGTTCTACATGAGAAAGTTGCCTTAGTTCAGCAAAAGTTAGGACTTCTTACAGTGCTATTTTAAAAAATAAATCAGTGTTATAAACTCCTGTGTTTGCATGCTTCATATAAGACTGTCTTGAACGCTTTAATAGCGTTTCAGTGTTACAGTTGCATAAGACCATTTTCTCTCTGTCAAAAAGGTCCAGAGTGAGGCATCTGATGTACTGGTTTGTTCTTCCAAGAGACTGAAGAGTAACCAAGCTCAGAGGAACTTGTATTTGAGTGGTGATTTGGGTAAGTGAAAGATTGTCTCCTTGAAGTGATGCCTCAGTTGGTCACTCTGCCTTTGGGCAGAGATTGTTCTGTAGGAAGAGCTAGGAAATGTGGGATTTCTTTTTAAAATTTCTCTCTTCCTCCTTTGGCATCAGTACAACTGGGTGTTTGAGCTTAATAAGAGAGAATACTGTTGACAGATTATTTTTTTTAATGTATTTTTTTCCTGAGATTTGGAAGCTTCTTCCTCTTTCAAACATCTTGATTTCTGTTGCTCTTCATAGCATGTCAGATAACTGTAAGAGATCTGGGAAAACTTTAGAGGAGAACTTGGATTTGTTTTCACTTGTCCTGATTGCCCACTGTGTAGTCAAAGGGTCTCTAAATTCTTCTGTTGTTTGTGAAGGTTTGTGTGATGTCAGCAGATTGCAACACCAGATAGATGCCAGCTTACTCCAGCAACCACACTTCCTTTTTTCTTATTCTGGCAAACTGAACGCCATTTTGTTGCCTTTGATCATTTTCCTAATATCTCTTAGTCTTTTAATTAAAGCGCAGGTAACAGTTATTTCTCTGAAGAAGCTCTAGGATAATATCCTGGTTTGTCCCACAAAAATGCTCCCCAGATATGCCTTCTGTAGCTTTTAATTTTATTCTGTAGACACACCATTTCCTAAATACTTAAATGGTTGATGCAGAGGTTAAAATAAAATTCTGAATGTCTTTATATGCTTCTTCACTTATGTCTTCGTATTTAATTTAATTATAAATAATTTGTTCGTTTCCTGCATCTCACCTCATTACAAGATCAGCACACAAGAAAAGGAACTATGTTAAACTCACTGATTTCCCAAAGCTTTTTATTTTCTTGGATGCTACTTGGTGTTGAAATGTTCTTTGGCAGTATTCATAGTTTCCTTTTCAAGTCTGCATTTTGTGCACCAAGGAACCCCACCCAAACCCCCAGTATGTCACTAGAAAATAAAGTTTACTGCTTCCACAGCAGAAGCGGATGATGAGTAAATCATCTCCAAAGATAAAGCCGAAAGATCCATGGTATGTACCCGAGTGCATACCTTACATTTGCTCCATGTGTTAGTCTGCTCAGCAACCTTGCTTTGCAAATGGCTTTGTGAGAGTAAAGTACTTTGTATGCATCGAAAGGAGAAGATTAGCAAGTAAAAATCAAAATCCCGGGTCTAAACAGAGACCTACCTTCTCATGCTTAATGCTTTAGAGATGAGCACGTCCAACTCCCTCACCTGGGCTTTCAAGAGACTGAAAACCCCACCACATGTTTGAGATGGAAACTAACTGACCTTGCGAAGACTCTCCCTACCTCTAAACACAGCATCTCCAGTTTTGCCTTCTGCTGCCATCAGGAGATGATTCTCTTTTCTGCTGTGTTGTGATTTTTTGCAAGCCTGGTGGGTTTTTTTTCCTGATCGCTGAATGTTGTATGAATAGAACTTTGAATCATTTTCTTAGCTGTACTCAAAGTTAGAAAGAACTTCTACTTGTATTGATGAAAATAAACTAACCCATGTTAGTGAAAATCATGTACATTGTGCATAGTCTGCTTGCATGATGTTTCTTCATTGCCTATTGCCTAGTCTTGGTAAGTATCTGATAATTTATCTTCCTTATATTCTGACCTTTGGGACCTCTCTTTCCTCTCTGTGGAACAACAAATATTTATACAGTTTAGCAGAAATGCATCATGTTGTTCGCATTAAGACATCACAGGTACTTGTTGGTGGAACAATTATACAGTACCACAGAGAAATGGGACAGCAGAGGTAATCAGACTATCAAGGTTATAATCTGTTCCTTGTATTCATGGTTACAAGTCAGAGTGGCAGAGGCAAACATTAGGGGTAATGCACAGGGCACCTGCAGTTACAAACACACAAAGATATGAAAACACTTCAACATAATTTAGTAAACAGAAAGTGCTGCTATTTCATCAAGTTCGTATCTAATTGTTTTAGCCCTTGGCATGAATAACCATGTTGCTGAATCAGTGGCAGCAGGGGTGGTCCCAGGCTGGCCAGGGGAAATATTTGACAAAATGCACGTGTGCTTTTTAAATTGAAGACAAGACAGTACATGCAAAAGAATTGTATTGCTTCTCAGGGCTTCTCTGCTATGTATTTAGCATATTTTGACAGAAGTTCTATTTTACTACTGATGTTTAAAGACATGGGCAAATATTTTAAAGGAAGGATATGCCTCTTAGAAGTGTATTGAGAAATATGTGTTTGTGTGAGGGAAAGACAGGATGATTTTTTTCTGTTCATAGGTTGGCTTTTTAATTTAATTTAGTGCTGAACTAAGTTTTCAAAATCATGATTCTTTAGAGTTCCTCCTGAGATTTGTATAGCTGATATTCAATTTTATTTAAAAAGTCATTTCTTCATGCTTGTTCTGGCCCTCACAAACAAGTCAATATGGCAATGCTTTTAACAAAATTTCGGGGTAGTTCTTATTGTTTGCTATAAATAAAATACAAAGTTTACCTTTCATATAGAGTAATTTTTTTTTTCATTAGTAGGCATAACCTGTAATTGTCCTAAATGGCAATGTGTATTTGAAATAAATTAAGAAAGCATAGGTGGCTTCCCTGGGAATGGCATTCCTAAAGTCCTAATGCATTATTAACGTTAAAAAGCAGGGAAAAAACCTAACTCTTCCTCTCTTTCTGCATTTAGTATCTTTTGAGTTTATGCAGCAGACTATAAATGCGGTTGCACTGAATATGCTTCCATATATTTTGTAAGCAGTATGGTCAGAAACAGTATTTTTGAGTAGGACAGAGGAGGGAGGTATCTCATTGCTTCATTGTACAAATCAGAGGACAGGCCAATGTGCAGTCCATCAGGGAGATTACTAACACGTTACAGAAGTGGGTAAAGTTTGATTTTTGGTTGAAGTCCAATGGTAAGTGCACTCAGAAGCATAGGCTTTGGCTTTTTTCAAGCCCATGCAATCAAACTGTAGAGAAAATGTTAGTGTAATGAAGCAGCAATTTTTATTATTGAACTTTGAAAAAAAGTAAATATCTTACTGCCCCCACATTCTTTTGGTTTTAATGCATTCAGCTCTTTGTGTGCATGGATGTAATGATAAAAATGTGGGGCAAATTCTGTGCTCTCCATTTGTGGGTGCTGTTTTCAACTTCTTGCTGTACGTTTAATAATTAATTCAATAATTCTGTACAAAATGTGATTATCATGTACCCGTGAAGAAAATGGGGAGTGTCAGTTGTCACCATGCTGAGAGAGCGACATTCTAGGATCTGAATAATTTGTTTGTTCTTGCATTAGGGTGACTGCACACCCACCTAAAGCAGTGGTGGTATGAATCTCCATCTGTGCCATTAGATGAAGTGGCATTATGTTAACATTTTGGCATTAGTTAACTTCGTATGTTGCCCGATCAATGCATCGATGTCCAAGTGTCTCCGAGATGCTTCAGTGTGCTTATTCTTTGTGAAGACCATCTGCATGAATATTTCAGTCTATGTAGGCAAATGCCAAAAGTGCTAGAACGTTCTAGTCAGTCATACAAGTCTCTTTAAGAGATTTAAAATTGCTGTATACAAACTGATGTCACTTTACTGTGTCAGCTTGCTGACTGGTAACGCTTTCTGGAAGTTGTAAAGAGCGAAGATCTTAGTGTGCCACGCATTTGGAAAGGATTATATAGAGCTAGTCAAACTGCTTATTTTTTAAATTGGGCACAGCTGGAATTCCTAACAGTCTGGGATAGAAGAGGTTTTGCATGTTGCTAATGTGTTTTGCCATGTTGCTTTCTAATAGTGGTTTCCCAACAAAGGGAAAAAAATATTTCAGCAATGTCAGTCTCTTTCTGTGCTGTACAAATCATGAAAATGAACGATATTTTATTGGTCTGCTTACTTGCATGAATGTCTGTTTCTCCAGACTTTCTGTTTTAGCGATCTCGTTTCTTCCTTAAGGAAAGAACAGTGTAAGTGCAGGTGGCAATATGATTGCCATGCATGGTTCTGAAATGGGCCAGTTTAAATATGGTAGGCACATATCAATGTTGTTAATCCACTGGGCTCAGCATGTGCTGAAATACCATTTCAAGTAAGGGCTGGTATTGCTCAGTGTTTACAGAATTGAACTGTTTGTTTGATGGATTATTATTCTTGTCTTTTACTCACTTCATCTAACTGTTGCTAATGATGTTTTGAAACAGGGGAGGATAGACCGGCTAGTGTTTGATGTCCTTTTTAGTCTTTTCTGCACTTGTAGAGTTGAAGGGAACATGTAACGTTTCCAGAGTGATGAAGGAATCCAACAGTCTGTTGTGTAAGTGTGTTTTTGTTTGGTTTTTTTTTTTAGGAGACTGGGTTCAGATTCCACTGAAACTTTGGTAACATTTGCTTGCATTAAAGCACCCAACTTTGCCCCTCTTGGCTTTGGAGGGCTTCCTGCTGCTATTAAAGGGCTGGCGTGCTTGGCTGGAGATTGACCAATCTGAAGTAACAGGTCTTTACATGTGCACAGGAGTCTTCGCAAGCTGTTGCTGCTTTTTTCTTGCTGTCCTTTTGGCCATGGGTTGAATTCAATTCTAATCTGTCCCTAGGGGGAAGGTTGACAGTTGCTATTTGTATTTAATAGAACTTATTTATCTGAACCTATCCTGCTGTAGGAATCTGATACTTGAAAAGTAACTGTGATCTCTTCATCCTAAATAATCAAATAAATACTCAAGTGAATTTTTCTATTAAACCAAGGGACAATGAGAGTAAACACATAATTATGTAAAATCTGAATTTTTATATGCTATAAATAGGGACAAAAATAATTTCTAAAATATTTAAGTTAAGGGTTGCCATAGTTAAGATAGGTAGAGGTAGAAAGATAAATCAATCTGCTAGATTATCTAATGATGGAGTCTAGCTGTTGATCTTCTGTCAGTCTTAATGTCATAGCAGGTGTTTTGGTAACGTAATACTGTTCAACAAGCCTTTGTTCAGCAGGACACATACTGTGAAGTGAGAACAAATGTGTTGCTGATAATTACCAGTCTCCACTGGGGAAGGGGAACAAAGCAGAGGAACATACCAAACTATGTTGAAAGAACCTGGGGCATTCCCTGCTTGGTGATATTTTATTTAGGTCAGTAGATAATGGAAGAGGAGGTTTTTTTCAGTATTGACAAGTACAAAATAATACAGTGCTAGATGCTTGGGGAAAATATTTGGTCTCACAATAAGTAATTCTGTGGGAGAATTGCTAAATCTCCCGAAGCAAAGATTACCAGGAGATGCATGGCACTCTGTTAGCCTGAAGGACAGTGCTATGGAGAGAGGTTGTTTTGTACTGATCCTGGTGGCTGTTCCTGATCCTTATCTCCTGGCACTTAGTTCTGCTCCTTCTTAAAATTAAAACCTAATTTAGCCTGACACGAGTCACTGAACAGTCCATTAAAAAAAATTTCAGTTTTGCTAAGCATTTCTTTGTAGAGAGTGCCAAATAAAGGGCCAGTTTCAGTAGTGTGCTGTATGTATGAGACTTGGATAACTTTGTGACATTTATGGGGATTTTGGAGTACTCTGCACAACAGCTGAGCAGATCCAATGATATTCACCTTTCCAGTCCATATTTGGATTTATATATATGTAAGACCAAGATGAAAGTAGAATTTTGGATATTTAGAATATTAGGAACCTTGTTAAAGTCTGGAAGGGACTCTTTCCCATGAAGTCCTGCCCACCAACATGCTTTCCCATACCTGCATTCCTGAGGTGTTGCTAATACCTGTATAATTTATTGGTAACCTAGGTAAGGTTGAAAACAATTCCAATAAAAAAAAAGTGGTTGGACAGCACCTGTCACTCAGAAACCAAATTTAAACTAATTAGTGTCACTGATGAAACCACACTTGAAGTCTTAACCAATAAATGATAGTACCAATGCTGCTTAAAAACCAAAACAAAACCAGCAAATCTAGGACTGCTAATTACTTTTCTACAGATTTTTCTTTACACTTATGTCATGTATGTCTTCTAAGAGTGAAATCTGGACCTTGTTGAAATCTGTTACACTTCTGCCATGAAATTCCACAGAAATTTAACCTTTCATTATTGAGGCAAGTGCAGTAAATGATGGTGGATCTGTAACCTGGTTACACACATGTAACTATGTGCAATTTAGAATCCAGAGTTTGTAATACCATCTTGCAATTCTTGTGAATACATCAGATGATATAAAAAGGGACAAAAAACCTAACCTGAAGTAACATATTTTTTTGGCTGTTCTCAGCCCCCATTTCCCATTTCTTTTCTACCCACCATTTCAATCTAGGTTGCCAGGGAGAAGTTAAAGATAAAATGATGCTTAAAAGTAACATAAATTAGAATTTGGAAGAGCACTTTTTGAGGGGGATGGGGTTGGGAGGCTGGTAGAGCAGAACCACACCGCTTGGTGATTGTATAACCTGAAAAATATTTACTGAGCAGTACAGGGATGGTGGATGAATAATGATTTGTCTCCAGTCCAGTTCAGAGTGGCATCACAGACCAAGGGGTACAGGACACTTGCCCCGATAGCTTGATGTATTGGAGCCATGGCTGATGGCTGTGCCCCGGTGTGTAGCAGTTCCACCTAGGCCCCTGGTCTCTAGAGGGTATCAGAAGTCATTTTGTGGTGGTACCCCAGGAGTAACTACTGTTTTAACTAATTACGGCTTTCTAGATTACATTGCTGGTGTAAGCTGCAGTGGCCTTCATGACCAGACTCCCAGGCTAATCTCTCTACCTCTATATGTAAGGCCAGCTAGTTGTTGTTCCAGGGTATCTATTACTTTCTGGATTCCTATCCCAAATCTAGGAAATGGGAAGTTAGCACCAGTTACTAACAAAATTGTCTATTCCTTCTTTGTTTTTCCAGCTCATAATGGGTTAGTCTAGTCCCTTGGAGCCAGGCGGATATGGTCAAGATCTCATTTATTTGAGCAGTGCTTTTGGCCAGCCTTAATCCTGTGACAAACCTGTACCGCTACAAGGTGTATATCTAAAGAACTATAGCATTGTATTATTTGTAGCATACATAAAACCCAGAAACAAATATTTATTTAGACAAATACTTAACCTTAATCTTGGCCTCTTATTAGTTACACTATTTAGTTTGTTGAGACAAGAATGCCTGCCAAACTTAATTTGCTAGTTTATAAATTATACCCACTGTGTCCCGGTTTCTCAGAGAAAACCCTACAAAAGAGGAGTCATGTTGGTGTGCAGATAGCTGGTGAATAGGAATCTTCATATAAACAGAGTTTGTTTTGGGATATTTTCTTGATGTCATCATGTTCGCTATCAGTCTGTACTACAAGCTAGCACTTTTCCTTGAGAAATATGTACTGAAAAGCAAACAAAATACTTTTCTGTATTAAAGTGTTAGTCAGCATATAGCTCTGAAAAAGGCTGCCATAAAGAGTCATATTGGTTGAGTTTAATAGTTCATGCATTGTAAACGCTGAAATTGGATATGTCACTGAAAGCTGCTCTTGGGCAGTTTTAGCTTGCATGACCGGCATTTACTCAGCAGATCACTATAGCTCCTGCTGATCTTCCCCTGGCAGCACTTAAGCAATGTTTTTATAGTGGATACATTTTTTTTCTTATTTTTGCTACTGTTCCTCCCCCCACCATGTATTAGACATTAACATGCTTTCCTTGGAAACTGGAGCATGCATTTCATCTCCTACTGCCTATTTCCTTCTTCAGCAAATTTATTTCAGTGGCACTGCGAGGGAATGCTATCTTGTGCTGCTCAGTGGTGTAATGTGCTTGAAGTTGCCATATTGTGCTTTGGCAAAAACAGTAAAGGATATAAAGGATCTTACGTTTTTGAGAGAGAATTCTGCCTTCAAGGCACTCTGTATTCTGTAGCTGCCCTGGCCTATCAAGGGGAGCTTAGCAGCAAAATATAATCTTAAAACTCTGATGCCACCAGAGAAGGCAGCAGCTTTCTGATTTTTCAAACTGGCATAATCTGGGGTGCAGCTCAGGCAGACCGTGCCCAGCAGCTCTTCCTCTGCCTGCAGCTAGCACATGCCGTTCAGTTCCAGCCTCTGCCGTGCAGCTGGAAGGGGGTCCCTGGTGATGATGGCATTAGAAGTGTGTGCATGGGATGATGTCTGTGTCATAATATGGTCTTCTGAAGTGTACGCTTACAGTTTCAATTTGCTTTCAAATCATCTAGTACCCCAGTCATATTTAAAAGATATGTTCATGAAGCAGTTAGGTGGAGAGAGATATGTTTTTTTAAATATGCCATGAGGTAAGAACAGACTGGTGTTGGAAAAGTGGCACCACAACTAATTTATAGGGTCAAAAAAAGAAGTAAACAGTGTGAGGAAGCTTTTTGCTATGGGATTACTCAACAGTGCTAGCACTTAACTGTTTTGAGCACTGTGAAAGCCATTACAGGCTTTAGATATTATCAGCTTGTTCTTAGCCTTTAATGCCAGTAGCTTTGCTATAATATCCAATATAGTAGTCTAAAACCTAAAATGGAGCCTTAGTCTTCCTCCTGTACAACTAACTATGGACATACATTTGCTTTATTGTTATTTCACAGTGTATACTGTAGTTTATTCAATTTAGTTATTAGTGTCAGTGAAATGTCATCAGAGAGCTTTCCAAGAGCAGCCAGCACTTGAGGTCAAAACCCGAGAAGGATGCCCCCTAAGTCACACCACTGAGTTGGTGTCCAGTTTGGACCAGAGAGTTCTGTGATCTCCCCAGAGGGATCACAGCTTGGATTTTTGGGCCTCAACTGTTTAGGAAACTTTCTGTAGTAGTACATGTTGGGAGTTGGAGGGGAACTGTTTCTGTGACGGAGATTAACTTTCTGTAGTTTCAGGCTCATGTGGAAGAGGGAACAGCTTTAGATCACAAGAGGTTTGTTTCCCATCCAGCATAGTAGACAAGCTGCCAATGCTTGCATCCCCATGCAAATCAAAGTTTAGGTATTTTTGCTGGGGCTAGAATGGATGGTGTTGAAGATGTCACAAAAGAATCATCCTTTCCCTTTCACAGACTGAAAAATACAATGCCAAAAAGTTGTATTACTCCGATACCCAGACTTGTTTGTTTTCTTCCATAAACTTTAAATGTTCATCAGGTTCTACCAGGTAACATGAATAATATGATTTATCTTATAACTGCATTTGTATAAGCATTATTCTAATTTAATTTTGTGTTCAGAAATCCTTTTTAACTTAATACATAGCAGACTATATTGCATCCAGCTCTGGGCTCCCCAACATAAGAAGGACACAGACCTGCTGGAGAAAGTCCAGAGGAGAGCCGTTAAGACTATCAGAGGACTGGAGCACCTCTCTTCTGAAGACAGGCTGAGAGAGTTGGGGTTGTTCAGTTTGGAGAAGAGAAGGCTCCTCTTTCCTGTGAGAGTCGTGAGACACTGGAACAGGTTGCCCAGAGAAGTTGTGGATTCCCCATCCCTGGAGGTATTCAAGGCCAGGCTGGATGGGGCTTTTAGCAGCCTTCTCTAGTGAGGGGTGTCCCTGCCCATGGACTGTGAAGTATTTATCATTAGCAGGCGTTTTCTCTAACTTTTCTTTTTTAGGATAAGCAGTTGTACTGCCTGAAACATTGCTCTTCCCAGTCAGATCTAAAAGAGGGGGCTAAAATTTGACACTGGTTATGCTACCTGTATAGACTTTTAGTTTGTAGATTGATGTAGTTCTCAAGTGTCAGAATTTTATTTTAGCCATGTCACTTTTGATATGAAAGATCACACAGGATGATGAGCTCTGGGGTAGTAACACAGCAAAGCATTCAATAAGCTTATTAGCGTGGATATTCAGCATTTTTGTAATAGTCTCATCTCTGCCAGCAGTAGGAGATTGATCTCTCAGTTTTAATAGTAAAATTTATATTACATATAGAATATTTTACTTAAAAATATTGCTTTTGAACACTAGGTCCTTCTGTTTAGGTTCTTTCTAGGCTATATTTGGACATGTTGAACTTGGAAGGATGACATGATTAACATATTACTGCTACTGTTACAGTAGAAATGTCACAGCTCCATTCTCAAAAGCCAAATCTTTGCTACTGGTTAAATATTCAAAGATGCTGGAACAGTCCATAAAGCCATAAAACAGATTATATTAAAGAATGTTTATAACTAACATGTAGAAAAAGATCCAGTAACTTGGACCGTTTAAATAAAACATTAGAGGAAGGAAAATGCAATACTAGAAACTTCTTTAACCTCACATTTTAAGTGGAAGTATGATCCTACAAAGCTGCTGTGATTCTGTGATTTGGAAACAAATTTGCAGAAGTAATTGGCATATATGTGCATATAAATACTAATAAATACATCTAAATGTCTATCTTCTAGCCTATATTTAGCAGTGGAGCAAGCACAGAATACGCTTCCTCTGTCCTTTATTTCCTTTGAAATAGTGCTTTGCATGACATGTTCCTTTCCATAGATTGTTCTCTTAACTTCCTCCCATCAGTATCTCCCTCTAGCCCTAGGCTGTTAAAAATGAGACAGTTTTTGAATGAAAAATGCTGATGTGATGACTTGTTTCATATGATTAAAGAAAGTGTGGAGTGATATTTTGGTATCCCTCCTCCCCTCACCACCTTCCACTGATGATGATATATAGACTCTAAGAGTTTCTAGGGAAGAAAGAAGGAATAATACAATTCCTGTTGGACCCTGTTCATTGGTAAGAATCAATTCCTGTTTTGCCTTTGCACATTTGGGCCAAAGCTTTCTCTTCTTGAAATGATAACTGATACCTGCCTTAGTATTGATTCAATCTGAGGAAAAACATTACTTGCCCTTCTGCTAAATTGAAAGTATCCTGTAACTTGAGCATGTGGGAAGAAATGGAGCAAATGTGGTTAACATAAAGATCTTAAATTTTTCAGAGCTTAATATCCCTTAATTTAGTATTAGATTATGATTAATAACAGTGGTATTTTGCTGCTGAACTCAAATCTACTATTAATACTGTATGCGCATTTTACAGTAGCTACCTTTCAGTAAAGAAGGCTGTAAAGATATCTGTTGACAGGGTTTGTGGGTGTCATTTAACATAAAGAAATCAACAGTTTTTTCAACACTACCAATAGCTCATATTATGTTTGCCCTTTCAGCTATTCAAGCAACTAATGATATGAAAGTTAGTTGTTTAATGGAACAGGCTTTCAAGAGTTTTAATTATTCAAAGGATAATAAAGGAAAGCATTAGAAAAATGTAATGTTAAACAATGGATCAACTTCATACCACTGAAATTCTATGGAGCTATTTTGAGGTTGACTTTTTCCATTGTTCTACTCTTAGCTGCCTAAAAGAAAAGTAAACAAGAAAACCCATGAACTAGCCTCAAAATCTTTACTCAAAGAAATGCTTCTCTTGATTCTAATGGAGCTATTGGCCTGAGTAAAGTTAAGTGTGCGAATTAAAGAATTAAGAGTTTGTCCTCTCAATTTGTGTGCTATCCAGTTAAATGTTGAGAAAGGGATAGGCACATAGGCAGCCAAAGCTTTATACTAGTGAATTAAATATTTTAAAGTAGTTGGAAACATTACGGGTTTTCAACCTTAAAAAAACCAACACGGAACAACCCCACAAAACAGCCAAACAAAAGAAAAGCCAGAAGTTTGCCCTGTTGCAGTTGTAGAACATCTAGGATGTTCTGTGGCTGGGAAATGATTCCTACTTTTTTGTTTAATGAAAGTCCTTATTTGCATTTAATAGATGCAAGGAAGTATTGAATGTAATTTAAGGTATTGATTAAGGCTTAATAAACTAAATCCTGAACAGGGGAAGCAAGCAAAGTCTTCAAAATCCTTTAGCTATTGAGATGAAATTCTAGTAGTTGTGTCCCTCTTGTTTGAACTACTGAGTTTGACTTGGAGAAATAAGAGAGTCCTCCTGCATTTTGATACCGTGCTGGTTAACAAAGCAGGTGGGCAAAGCAGGATAGATGGAGTGCAGTGAGATCTTCACCTTCATTCCAGCAAACCAAAGCACAGCAGGTAATTTTATTACACCGGTGAGATATCTCAGTGAACGGTCTGAAGCTGCTTGTGCTAACGGCTGAAATGTGTGTGTCTAAGTACAGCTGCTGATGGAGAGAGATGCTGAAGTGCAGGCAGACAGCCTGCACAGTAATGGGCTCTGTCACCAGCTGCTGACCCCTGGCCCTGTGTGGTGGCGGTGGCGGGGGGGTCGGTGGGCGCTCTGTGTCATGGACACTTTGCACAGTGGGCTTTTTTACGGGAGAGCTTTGACTGAAGGGGCAGCAGCACAAAGTTTGTAACCTGAATTAGAATTTATCTGGTGCATTGAGAGAGACTTGGACTTAATTTAGGGACTGAGAGGCAATGGTGGAGAGTCATTAAATTTTTAATGAGTAAAAATGATCAGGCACATTACTTTGTTCATCAGATTTGTGTCTAGTCTTTTTTTGTACCTACTTCTTTCCCATTCTTTTTTTAAGATTTGTGGGCGTACAAAGACCTTTAGAATTATGGCTCTGCTGTGTACTTATTTTCTTATGGCTGTACCAGGTAACTGCTTAGGTCAGAGACCAGATAGTGAGAGATGTTGACTATAGCCTTTTAAGAAAACTAATTTACAGTAATCTATAAAAACAAACAGACAGCTTTGTGTGAAATGAGTAGGTCTTGGTTCAGTTGCTGGTAAAGAAATGAAAACAATACATATTGAAATAACATAGTTGGGATTTTTCCACATTAACACAGGGACTGTGAACAACTTGGGCATTTAACAGAATAATAAGTGGGATTAGTTTTATTTATTCAATCTCTAAAGACATTTCATTTATGATAGACGTAGGTATACTGACAGAGTATCATGAGAAAGCTTCAATGATACAACAGCAAAGTTTTGATATACCTACTGGACTTCTTAAACTGAAAAAGTCTTGGAGCAAAGTCTTCAGCAATATGTTTCTCGCAAGAACTGTGGAATACGTTTGATCATTGCTGAGAGTAACTGAAGTTTTTAACTCTTTATCATCTTGTGGTGTAATAATTCAGTGCAAATCCTGGGGGGAGAAATTCTTGTGAAACAAAGTAGCTAGTGATACCAGTTACAAAGGGACTGAAGGATAGCAGTAAGAGAAAATAACTTTGATACATCAATAATAAGGTGAGTTTCTCTTGCCATGCTTATCAACTTTTCATACAACCTCATAGAAGAAAGTTTTTGATACACTGTGATTTAAAGAATGCCAAGTTTTGATTTTATGCTGTTTGGAAAGAATGTGGGGGTAATGTCTTGTGCATTCATACATGAACTGTTTGCTTAGAAATAGTACAACAGGATAATGAAAGCCCTTTATTTGTGATACCTTTGTATTTTAAAACCAACTAAGAAATAAGTTTATATTTGTACAAGTGTGTATATAGGCATATATTTGTCTTGTGTTATCTGACAATTGATGCAGTTGAAGTGTATACCATTGGACCTTTTTGCAGCATGTCAAGCAGCTATTACATTTATAAATATCTTGGCAATTATGTTTCCAATTCTACTTTTGTGAAATAGTATAGGCTAAGAATTTCTTTTTAAAAATATAACACCATGTAGTATTATCTGGAAATGAAAGTCATGACTGAAACAGTATTTTCAATGTCTTTCAATCTGTACTGTGTAGTCTTCTTTTTTTTTTTATAACTCCCAACTTTTATCAGGTGCATAAGTATTGAGCCCATTCTGGGCTTCTCTATGCATTTCCCACTGGTCCTCCGCTGCACCTGCTGTGCTGCCATCAGCCATTAATGTTCAGATGAAGCCAACAGCCTGTTAGGGTATGCCTGAGACATTCAGTAGTGCAGATGGCGTGTTGTCTGCTTCTACCTGTAACATCTGGCAGCAGTCAGATGTGAGAAAGCCCAAATGAGAAGGAGGGGGATTTGTTTTTTAAAGTTGAATTGCACAAATAATTTTCTCCAACAAACTATTACAGTTTGCTTGAGATCATAAAGAAAAAAAAACATGTGAGCTGGGGGCAGAATTAGTTTGCTTGATTGATTTAATTGAATGAATGCATATATTGTGTGGGCTTTAAAGAATTTCTCAAAAATTGAATTTGAAGTTGGTTTAGAGCTTAATGGATGGATGCTGTAGTACCTAGGGAGTTTTCTCCTTAACCATCCCCAAGAATGTATCAAGCTACATATCTGGCAGATGGTTGTGCACTTGCTTTTCTACACTGTTATGAGTTTTTCTATTGATCTTGATCCAATTTTAAATATGGTTTTTAATTTTATTTGGGATTATGCAGGTAAAATTAGAATAGCATTTTTTCCTTCTGAATGACCTTGGTTTTGTTATAAAGAGCCTGACAAGAGAATGACTTACTTTGCTATCAGATCACAGAGCCAAGAATAGTCAAACTTCTTTCTTTCTGAATCAGATGCTCTTTTTCACACCTTATCTTTTATAAACCAGTAATGTGGTAAAATGTGAGGTAGTATCCTTCACAAAGTTTATACTGTGTAATAACCACAGTGTGGTAAATACTAAGCGCTCATGCAAAGGTAGAATCTGTGCCTCAGAGAACCAATAACCTGCATCATTCTTGATCATCTTCTGGGTTTTGACTGAAAACAAATTTTGGAGTCTTGGTTTTATCAATTAATTGTTACTATTAGCAATGCAAATGGATGAACACTGAAGGAAAAAACCACCCCAAAATGAAACAAAAACTAGACCGAAAAAATGGGGTAGAGGAAGAAGGTGAGGAGCTTGGCTTCCAAGGCAGCTGTTGCTCCAAGGCTGGCTGGATGTTAGTCTGCTTGTGGGATGTGTTGAGTGATAGCTTTTGTGTCACTTGTTTGCCTTCTCCCCCATCCCAGTGGGATGGGTGAGAGTGTGGAAAAAAGAGAAAGCCTTGGTGCTGTGTTTAGCAACCACAACACTGTTGTTCTTGTTATCAACACTGTTTTAGCCACAGGCCTAAACCAGAGCACCATATGGGCTGCTGTAAAGAAACTTACCTCCATTCCAGCCGGATCCAGTATAGATAAGAAAGTCTGTCCAACTTAATTATAAATAAAAAAATCAGAGAATTGTTAGAGTTGGAAGAGCTCAGAGAGTTCCAACCCCTTGCCACGGGCAGGGACACGTCCCACTAGTGCAGGTTGCTCAAAGCCCCATCCAGCCTGGTCTTAAATGCTTCCAGGGATGGGGCATCCACAACTTCCCTGAGTAGCCTGTTCCAGTGTTTCACCACCCTCAGTAAAGAATTTCTTCCTAGTATCTAATCTATATCTCCCCTCTTTCAATTTAAAACCATTACCCCTTGTCCTATTGTTACACTCCCTGAAAAAGTGTCCCTCCCTATCCTCCTTGTAGGCCCCCTTCAGGTGCTGGAAGACCAACACTATCTGAAAAACTTCGTGTGTAGTTAAGTTTTTTCCTCTTATGGACAAAATATGCTAGAGAGTGCTGAATTATGGAAGAGAGATGAATAAGATTACAGTACAGTGGAGACAATAAAGCTGTAAAAAAATGCATTTTATAAAGCACAGGAGAATTTAATAGATTTGCAGGATGGATCATGTCAGTCAATCTTAAGACCTGTTGGCATCCCAAAGGAGGAGGAGCAGAATAATATGGCTTCTCACCTACAACTATGTCTGACAGTGCTAATGAGCATGGAACAAAAAGTGAGAAGTACTCTGATTTCCGGTATCAAAAGCAGCTCCTGGGCAAAGACCTCATCTTGTCACTTGCGAAGGCCCTTTTGCTTTCAGAATAAATAATACGTGCTTTTTAAATCTCATTTTGTGTCAGAATCTGTGTAGAAGGATCTTGACAACACTAATGTGAAATGTAGCTGCATTTGTCACCTTTAAATTATGAAGAACTGATAGTAGAAAGGCATATTCTATGTTAGTATCTATATTATGAAGTTAGCACAAAAACTGCTTAAAACTGTCTGGTTTTTTTTCGTGTTTGTGGTTAAGCTGCTAAGACTGTTTCTGAGGATAAAAAGTCAACAGGTAATTCCTCAACCCTGTGGTACGAGAGGTAGAGTTTTAATTAGAGCTTCTGTAATAAAAATCCATCTGTGTATTCTGTGCCTTTCGTATCATCAAAATAGTTGTCTTCATTCTCATTTGATTTAGTGCCCTCTACACGTCCTGTTTGCTCTAGAGTAAGAACCAGACCGCTTTAGAAACAATGGCAGGCTATCACCTAAAGCAAAACATGCAGATGACTTGAGTTTTGAACCGCTGACCTGTTTTACAGGCTTCATTTTTTCTCTGTTCTCTCATTGACAAGCTCTAAAAATGCCTGTTATAACATTACAGCTGCTAAAAAGGGGAAAATTAGAGTATGTAAAGTAGGATGCAGACCTCTTTTCGTCTGTATAGCTGAATAGATTCAACTATTGTCAGTTAAGTAGATGTTAGTGCTGTTAAACTTGCAAAGCTGATGTTCCTTGTCAAAGTTGAGTGTTTGCCATTTCTCTGAGGGGAGAAATTTGACAGACACCAATTCAAACTGATGGAAAGAGTAAGACACCAAGGAGGTTCTTGAAACAAATGAAATAAATTAAGAAACACAAAAAAAATGCTCACAGTGGTGATTTTAGTTACTTGGTTTGCTTTTATTGCTTAAGCTGTGAACTTGCTAAGCCTTGAGCCAGTGCAGTGACTGAGAAGCGATCCCTTCTGTTTAACAAATCTTTTCCCTGTGTTCTCATAGTAACTGGGATGAGGGTTAGGAGGAAAGGGTGCTTGCCCGGATGTGCTGATGGGTTTCAAGTGCCTGCTTGTGCTGTTTATTGCTTACTGTTGTAGAGGCAAGTTGTAGTTAAGAAAAAAGCCACCATTGTCTCGGCATGTACGTTTAGCAGAGCGCAAACTGTACGTGGTTTATAACAGCTCAGGAGGACTAGGAAGAGGCTCCCTGCTGGTGGTTGGGGTGGCTGTGTGCTGGAGCTAGTGGATGACCTCTCCAGGCAGTCACCGTCAAAGGAGGTTCCTCAGGACAGGTCAGCAAGACAAACCTGTCTCAGGACTGGGGTAGGGGTACTTGGTGCTGTTGGGGTGTGACTTTGCAGATGTGATTTGAGTAGTGGCAGCCAACTGTAGATATCCACGTTGGACTGCAGTCTGGTAATGCTGTACCTTTTTGTGAGATTGAGACGTGTGGTTTCAGAATGGCAGTTGTAGCCCCTACAAAGATGAGTCTTATAGAAATGGCTATCGTGTAAAATGTGCATACTTGGCACATGCAGACAAAATAATTAAGTGAAAATCTGCAGGTTGGTTGCTGTTCCCTTCTATTAGATTTGAAAACAAAGATTGCCTTGTTCAGTTCATTATTTTTTTTTTCTCCCCATGAACAGTGGTGACTTCAATTTATTTTTTTTAAATGAGAAACAGCAATATAATTTGGCTGTGCAGAAAAATAAAATATCTGCCAAACGATTGATCGCTTTTGGCTTCTGAATCCTCTGGCAAGTATTTTGCAGTGTATTTAGGAGTACTTTTGAAGATATAAATAGATCATCACAATCTGTGGCAATTAGCAGATAAGAAGAAATAACAATCAGCTCTATATACTGGATATATAGTAAAGCTGGATTTTAAAACCAAAGGGAGCACAAGATTTCCCTTTCCAGCACATGACTCAGTCCCACTGTGATGGAATGCAAGCAACAGTGAAGCTGGTTTGGGGGCTACAGTTTAATAATGTTGTCTTCCCCATGGTTATTTATTATGTAAAGTAATGCCTTGCCTCTGAAGAGAAGCCACAGCTTATTATTTGTGTTATGAAAATGATGTCAATATGATGCACTTAAAAAAAGCGTACTGTTTCTAACAGAGGACTGATTATTGTTTTGTCTGATCTTGTTTGCTTTACAATGCCACCTGCCGAAGTGAAGGCTATGGCCATTTATTTACATGCTCTCATTTAAGGACTGTTCTCCCAGAAGACTGCTCTCAGTGAGACAAATTTGGGTCTTACGTACACCAGACCCGTGCAAGTCTTTATTCAGGTCTAGAGTAGAAAGAGTAACTTCAGCCTCCTGTTTCTGGAGATGACCTTGATTCTTTTCCTTAGCAGGCTCTGTCAGTCTTAGGCCCAAAGAAGGGCTTCTGTGCTTGAAGGCCTGTTTATTGAGCTACATTAATAGTTTACTTTTCTATAAACCTTGCCTTGCTTAGACAGGCATGACTCAGGAGCAACAATATATTTCTGTGCATGTCTGTCACTTGATTAAAAAGCTTGATTGTACGATAGCTTTTTCTTTATTACATTTATCTAGGAAAGGTGTTTTTATTTACATGTTTGTATGGCAGAACAGGAGTCAGTTTTAAATATATATATGTGTAATTTATGAATTGATGACTTAATCATGTGGTACTCATGCTATAGCATTTTATGAGTGAATATCTGGAGGAAAAATATGTTCCATTTAAGGAGTTTCTGGTAGAATATGGTAAAATAGAAGACTCTTCCAGGCAGAGGATTTATCAGCACAATGGGAATTCAAGAATCAAGTCTGTGCTTCTGCTAAGGGCCTTTGTGAGTGAAAGGGTGGGGTGCGCGTGTGTCCTGTGTCCTTTCTTACCACTCTTGTTTTCTTGGGTCTTAATAAGTTTCTGTGTATAGTTGACAAAGGATACACTTCACCTCTGGCTCTGGGGAACCATCATGCTGCTTGCTATGTAACTATCACTGACTTTAGTTTTTTCTTAGAGTAGTTTTGTGCAATTTTTAGCAAGAGTCTTATTTCCTAAATGTGGTACTGCTCTGACATGGCGTAAACCAGTGCCTTACCTTTATCCCAAATTCATCATTCTAATGTGATAATGTGGTGAGAAGAAGATGCAGTAGAACAGCTTTGAGCTTACTGCTTTTCTCCCCAGTAATGAAATTTGTAATTAGCATGTTCAAGATGCTAAAGAGAATGTGAGCATGTTAACAACTCTCCAAATGTCAAAATGATTTTGCAGTTGTCACTGGTTGTTCACGTTAGGGATGTAAAGATGCTTTTTACTACTCAGTAAGTTTCATACTGTCACAAAGTAGAGCAGAGAAATATTGATGAAGGACATCATTCAAATCTGCAAACCAGTGGGGGTTTATGCTAAAGGCCATAGCTGTCTACAGCTGTTAAAAGCATCAGCTCCTGACAGTCAGTGCAAATACTGCTTGCTCCCAATAAGTTTATCTACAAAAAGTATCTTAAATGCATGCTCTAGTGGCCAAGATTATTGGTTTGTGCTGGGGTGTTGTGTGTGGGGTTGTGAGTGTGGGGTTTAGTTGG
>JAOQGH010000032.1:10498843-10558687 GCA_025769975.1 Gallinago jamesoni
GGTTTTGTTTTTTTAATGTGGTTGGACTCGATGATCTCAAAGGTCCCTTCCAACCACTAAGATTCTGTGATTCTGTGAAATTGCATATTAGGAGATAAGCTTTCAAAGAAACCTCTTAATGGTGTTGCTACTCTTCTGAAAGACGAAATAGTGTGAGTAATTTTACACAAGGAGTATAAATCCTAATTATATTACCGGACTTTCCTTAAAGCAAGAAAATCAAGTATTCAGGATGAGCTCAAGATAGTTCACATGCTTGACCAAAGTCTTATCAACCCATAAAAGGTACCTTAGTCCACAAAAACGTAATTAGGAAAAACTAACTCTAAGAAGTTTGCTTAATGGAGGTGAACTGCATTGCAAATATATTGTTACATGATAGTTAAATTATTAGCTGAAAAAATTAGAGATCTATCATTTAGAAATGAAAGAAAAGGACTGGTATTTTTTTAGGATACAAAATTCTGATTATTAGATTATTTTTAGGCATTAGCCAGGAGCAAATTTTGGTTTTAATATAATTGCAGTAACATAAATGTTAATGAAAGACCGGGTAATCTGTGTAGCCAGAAGAGTTACTGATTCATGTATCAACAATTGTGATTTCTTTCCAGGTCTGGAAAAAGAATATATACAGTAGATAAAAGATACTCATATTGACAACAAAATCAGTTCCTTTAGCAGTCATTAACTTTGTCTTGAATTCTGAGGTAACTCTATATCCTGTTGTAATTTTTAGTGCGATATCTGAATTTATATTCATAGGAGCATAACAAAGTATATTAGTGTTAAATGAGTTTGTTTAGTCTCTCTGCAAAAGGCAGTTAACAGGTAACTTACATTTTAAAACCAAAAATGTTTAATTAGGGAGTGAGAACCAAAAACCTTATTACCTCTTCTAACAGTCTTCTATTCACTGGTATCTAATTTATTCCCATTACAGTTGGTGTACGCTCAGCGTGCACTTTTTTCTGAGGACTATCAGCATGGAGGAAAAAATGAATAGAGTGTCTGCTGTTGATCTATTTGGATGTCTGATGTTGACCTATAATACACAGTCAATTATCAACCATGGTTGGATCTTGGAAAAACATCCTTTAAATGAAGGATATTAAGCTTTCTGCTATCCTAGGACAAAAGTTATTCCCCCTTTCTTTCTGGATTAATTATTTTCTTGTGAAAATGAGGGTGTATTTCTAGTAATGTAAGCTGGACAATTATGAAGTCTGCTATACCAGTAGCTTTACTGACTGTAACAACATCGGTTAATGGTGACAGGAACAGTCTGCGAATTGGGAGATAAGCAGGTAAATCCATGCCTGCTGTTCTAGCTGCAACTGCTAAGAGAGTCTTGTCCCTCAGCCAGCAAGGCGGTGACCTTCTGCCCTGCTGAGACAACCAGCTGAACATAGTCTTCCATGTACACAGTGAAGCTGCTTAAAGCATCTCTAGTAAAATATTACTTTAAGTCTAGTAATACATAAATTCATCAATTAAGTCCATAGTGAATAATCTGTAATATTCTTAATTTTTGTACAGCTGCTGAATGTGTGTAGGTTGATCCTGGTAACATGTTCGACTAAATTGTAGTATTATACCTTCGTTACAGAATCTGAGGATGGATAACTCTTTAGGAACGTTCAGTCGTTCCATTAATTAATCATCTTGCTACTTGAAAATTGATACCTTTTTAAAACGTTACAAAAGCTTTCATTTCTTCAAGTTACAGCTTGTTTACTGAAGTGTTGCCATGACAAAATGTGTCAACTAAACTTTCAAATTCCACTAATATTTTAAAGTGGCCCTTGTTCCTAAGGATAAGAGTAATTTTCTGTTATTGAACATTTAATCAATTCCATACAATGTTCTTGAACATAAATAATTATGACAGTCCTCATAGGTAGATCAAGAAAGAATTTTATGTAAGAGATTTTGTCCATTTCAGTGGAGGCTGGAAATAACCCTCATTTTTTTAACATTGATTTTTTACCTGGCTTCTTAAGCCTTATTCAGGGGGCTGAATCAATGCGCTGGCAGTGGCCTGACTTACTGTATTGCAGTAGGTGATGCTGGAAGTTCATAGCTGCCACTTGTACCCTGATACTTGGGCAGTGAGAGATTGATGTGAGGACTAGCTCTGTATTTGCTTAAAGCCATTCTCATTTGGTTGTCAAAAGCTTGACTGAGCATGTCACAGCTAGCAGTATTAAGGTAGAAACTACTGTAGGTAGATAAACCCAATATTCTTTTCATTAAAGGAAGTTGTAATAAACTCCTTTAGAAATAAACAAAAAAAACCCTCTAAACCAACCACCAAAATCCTTCAAGGTCTGCTACCCTGACAAAAGGCAAAGAGATCTCCTGGATGTCGTTGTTGGAAGATGCTTCCTGCTCTTCAAAGTCTTGTTATATGAATTCTCATATTTTAACATACTACTTCTTGTGGAATCACATCTTATTACCCATTTATGTCCTGAAATGCTGCATGCGGGATGTGCATGCTTGTTATTTAATCCCTGATAGCTGGACACCTTATCCTTGGGTAAGCAATTAGATTTTCAGTTGGAAATGACCTTTAATTCAAAGAAGATTAGATTAAAATACAAATTAAATTATTTGCAGTATCCAAAATAGATAACATGGGCACTAATGCTTTTAGATTGGAGTGATGAAATAAAGGAAGCATTTCTACACAGAAGTAAAATCGGAAAGATTGCCCTCCCTATACCTGCGTTCCTCTGACCTCCTGAGCTGCTTCCCTGACCCCCTCCCAGGGGCCTGAAAGGCTGGGGTGCATCTCCCAGAGCCAGCTCCTGTCTGTAAAACTGAAGCTCATTCAGGAGCTCTCTTGAAGTCTTTCTTCTTTCACTTTTAAACTCTCTCTTCCTCAGAGGCTTACTGATCTTATAAAAGTGAGAGGTGCTTGAAACCCCTGACAAACAATGGACTAGGTGCTTCTTTGGAGATGCAAATACTGCTATACCAGACCAGAGGCTATGAACAGCAGTCTGATCAGTGAAACACACCTCCTGGCCTCTTAATCCTCACTTACCACTTGGGTGAATGTCTGTATCCATATTTACATTGAACATACAGGAATGGTGCAAATACTTCGATGACATTAACAAAATGGGATTCTTACTAGCTCTTGGCTGAGAGCAGATGTAGTTGTGGTCGGTAATCTTGAGGATACCAGGTTTGGAAGGAGGAAAGTCGATCTCTATAAGACAACATAACTTTCCACACACATCAATAGGAAGGCAGTTTTTCCTAAGAAGTCACTCAAAAATAAATGTAAGATGTTTGACACTGAGTAGCAGTGCCGCAGTGTTAATAACTTTAAAAGGTTGTAGAAGAAAGTCTTGCAATGTACTATTAACCTTTCTTGTAATTTAATTGGTGAGTTTTGATAAGGCTTTTATTTCAGCTGGTTAAGAAAGTCTCCTAACAAGACTAAATAGAGAAATTGCTAATATCAACAAAGCTACTGTTTTCTATCATGTCAAAGATAAATTTCCAGTACTTCCTGGCAAGGATATGAAAGCAAGCAATTATCTTTATGAACTATGTGTTTTGGAATACGGGTACTATACTGGAAACACTTGAAAAAATATCATTTTCTGTTATAACGGTTCCTATTTGAGTAAGCTTGTGAGAAATGTCCTTGATCCTCCAGTTCTTAAACAACACACTTTTCCATCTTAGGTGGAAGTAAATGTTGGAACAGAATAGTGATGAGGAAGAATTGGGAGGAGCAAGTAATTTAATGTTAGCATGGAGGCAAAGCAGGGATTAGCAAAGTAGCAATGTTTTTACTTTGCATTCAGTTTTTACTATACATTTCCTTTAATGTAAAGATGTCTGCAAATAAGTAAACTGTTCAAAAATTATTTTAAGATGGAGATGTACATCATATGAACTACTTGCAAATAAACTTGAGCTTAATTTATTCTTCAGTATATTAATTCAGTTCTAATCACTGAATTCCACATGGCTGAGTTCAAAAGAAGATCATGCACCCCTGCTCCTTCCCTAAATTTTAATTTCTTCTTAGTTTGCTTCAAAAACTGAACTGCTTAGAAATACCCTACTTGACCTTTAAAAGTACAGTGTCAGGGGAATCATGATAATTAGATGAAGCCATACAATTATTTGTCTCAAATGTCTGCATAAACATTGGAAGCCACATATGAGCAGTTTGTGAGAATGCTGTCTTTTCATAGGCATGGGATGCCATTGTAAGCTACATCTTCATTCATGGATTAATAGTGCATATATAACTGAATAGTGAAATATAGCTGAAGGTGTTTGCAGAATAACATGCCTGTTTCTAGTGGAAGTTGATTCTACTTTTACTGATGAAGTCTGAAAATAATTAGCCTTTCCTAGTTGCCTATATTCCTTCTACATAGTTGAGGCTTGGGAATAAACCTGTACCCAATAACATATTCCTTCCAAAGTACACGTGGTCAATTCCTCTTTCTCTCCTCCTAATGTACACCACTGTGAGACCATAGTTTTCCATAATGATACAACACCTCTCAGAGGACCAATGTTCATCATTTGCTGAACAATGTCTCTCTAAAGGTAAATACATTGCGTGTTTTATACAGGAGAGCTACACCTACAGAATAATTTCAAGTAGCAGCTGTGATGCATTGTATTTGGCACATAATAGCTACATTACAGCCATCTGAAATGGCAGTGAAAAATAGCAGCTAACCACCGGACTATGGTAGTTAGGAGCTGGTAGAAAAGTATCAGTGTAGGCTGGCGTACTTACTGTGACAACATACAGTAACTTCTGCAAATAGCAAAGAACGGTTTTCTTTCTGTCAGTATAGAAGTAAACCAATAAAGGAAAATTAGTGTGCCTAATCCATTAATGCCATGGAAGCCATTTGCTAAGGATGTTAGCATTTTCTACACATTTACTAAATCTTAAATGTGTAACTAGTGGGACCTAGGAGGATAACAGGAGCTAAAGAAAATACACAAGACTTAAGACTTAAACTTGTCTTTTTTCTTTTTTTTTTTTTTAAGAAATCAGAATAATTAATAATTTGGATAAAGTACACGTCTCGGTGCTCAGCACAGTTCAAATTTAAATACAGTTTGTTTTAAATACTTCAACAATTTTGTGCTCTTAGATTAAATGTAGCGTGTTCCAGGAAGGACTGTCTCCTCCTAATGACTTCTGCTGCTTTGAAGGAGTTACCCCAGAAGACATAATATATTGCTGGGCTGCAGTGATAATATTGATTTTTGCGTTAAAGAATTTTAACTTTCATAAATTTTACCCTGCAGAATAATTTAAATGAGTAAGAAAACAACAAAATATATTGTCTTAAATTGTCGGAGTTGACCATAAATTTATGCTTTAGTGTTTGGAGAGCTTCTTCAAGTCACTTTCAAGGAAAGAATTCTTCCTTGGGTTGATTAATTTTAAATTGTCTCAAATTAGTTTAAAAATATAGGACCTCTCCAAATCACTAGTCAGTGTCAAAAATTTATATTTTCTGGCTACAGAGCTTCCTAATGAGTGTCTAGGGAGCAGTCACTACTTACGGGGTTATTGTCAAAGTGTTAAAGCACAGACTCCTAATGAGAATGTGTATGGTTCTTTTGGTTTATCAATAATAGGCAGATGGCTATTTTATCTTACTGTAGATGTTTCTTATGGATGGAATAATCGTGGCCCCTCTTACTGTAAATGTGTGTAGGGAAGGTTGTGGAACAGTGATGAATACTTTTCCTAGGAAGACCTTGGCCTTCGAACACAAATGTGGGTGTGAAGGATAGCAATGAGCCAAGAACAGTGTCTGTAACCTTTTGATAATTCACTAGCTACTCGTCCTCATTAAAACACTTAGGAAATGTGTATAGATGGACTCGGCTACAATTCTGAATTGAAACAAGAATGAAAGACAGAAGAAAAAAGTCAAATGCAACTAAATGTGGTCTCCTGAATGTGTAATTTAAAAACTGGAGAGTAGTGAGCTACAATTACTCACATTAGATTGCCCAATGACCTGCTAATTAGCTGCTTTCCTTATTGAAGACAAAGATGCCCTGGAGCAGGCTCAAAAATCTTCTCTGGTAGTAATGAGGAGTGGATATGGATATAGGAGAAGGTTTATACTTGACTGTGTATGGTAAGAGATGCCGTCATTTTTGTGTTCCCTTAGTAAGTGAAAAAAACCAACAGGTTTGTCATGCATTAGATCTAGGAAATGTCATGCATTAGATCTAGGAAAGAGAGGAAATGTATCCTTCTGTGTTAGTAAAGCTGAATTAAGGAAATTAGTAATACAGTTTCATCATTCCCCATGAATTTCTGAGCATACCTTCATGTTAGTCAAGCTCTTAAAAATACTTTCAGAGTCTTTCTGAGTTTGAATATTTTATTAAGGATTGCAGTTGCAACAGGGAAGGTCAAGCTGTGAGTTGAACTAGACATGATGTAAAGACTTCTGCAGAAGTAGAGAGTAAAATGAAAAAAAGACATGGTTTTGTGTTGTTCAAAAATATGTCTACTCAGCTTTAGTTTTGTTGCTACGCTACCTGTTGCAGAACATAAATAACTCTTAGTGTGTTACTTGTGTTAGAAAAGATTTTCCTATCAGTAGAAACAGACTACCCTGTTGAAGGGGAGTCAAGGGACAGCTGTTGTCCTGCTGCTCCTATGGAGATCTTTCCTCCCACCTGCAGAGAGGATGGCAGCTGTTTGCAGAATAAGCTCCACAGAAGGTAACAGAGTCCAATTGTGGCAGTAATTTTGAGACAGTAAAAGTCATTAATATTTTTTTTAAATCGAATTCTTCAGAAAGAAAATGCTGGTTGCCTTTCTTGGGTAGGTTGTCTTTCACATTTATGGCTTCTTTCCTTATTACAAGCAGCAGGTGGCTTATCAAACACGTCCCTCCTGAAATATGAACTGTGTTTGGAGTAGGATTGTGACTGCTTGAGCATCATTCCAGCATTGATCTTTGGGCTAATATGAAGTTTGCTTGAGCCTGCTTGCCCTTTCTGGTTCAATAGGTGGGGGAGCATATAGAGCCTCTCCTATACTGGGGTTACAGTCTGTGAGTTTTATACAAATAATTATCAATTATGTACAGAAAACAATTCAGCAGGAAAAAAAAACAAAGAAAAAAACCCCACAAACAAAAAACATTATAGCTTGAGAATGATTCAGACTACAGCATAAGCCATTTTTGACTCATTGCACAACAAGTATGATACTGAGACTGTCAAAATGTACAAAGAGTTTTCACAAGCCCATTTTTAATATTAGCAAGACAGATTGGGGGGGTCAGCATGAAATCAGTCAGTGATGCATGGCTAAGATTTGGTTTTGTAGGGTATGTGAGCAGTGTATTGAAGAATGTTCAAGACTTGCATGTGGTAATTAACTAGATCTTCCTTAGTTGAATTCTATAAACTGATGCTTTATGCTTTTCTCCAAACAAAATTGTGACAGAATAGTTTTTAATAGCTTTTTAACTGTGCTACGCAAAGTCTGTATTTTTAAATCCTTTACTTGGATAAATCACTGTGCACAGATCTGTGAACAGAAGAAAGGGAAACTGACCCTCACAAAACCAAAGCTCTCATCTCATGCTCTTTATTTAGACTTACCAAAATCTGAATAAAAGGTTATGTGTTTGGCATCAGCTGAAGATACTCTGATTATAAAAGCGTATCATTTTTTTATGGATGATGTGAACGTTTTTCTTGTGTATGAGTCAGGGCGAAAAAAAGTGTTGAGAAAATCTGGTTTTAAATATTTAGAAATCAAATATAAATAGATATCACTGAGAGCAAAATACGCTTATGATTTGGTTCATGTTAATCATCAAATAGCGAAATGTACTGGATCAGGTGTAGCTATATTTAAGTGTGTACATACTTACACACTTCAGTGTATACTTCTAGATCTCACGCTATGTATATGTATATGCTATATATAAACCCGGAAAGACCTCTGAAGTGTTAAAATATTCTGTTAAGTGGTAGACTTTCCCTTTCTGAAAAACCCTATTTGAAATGTAACCTTACAATAGTAGAGAGGTCACTACAGTCTGTAAACTCTGGATGAGTCATGAAGACGGTGAGTTGCTAAGCTGCATTCAGAAAAAGTTACGTTCTGCTGTTCTTACACAAGACCAGAGGAGTGCCATCAGCAGCAGAACCACGGTTGGGAAGACACAGCACTACCTACATGATGAATACTGCTGCTCCTCTGGCCTGAGCATGCTGCCTGAAGGACATGGAAGGCTTCCAAGAAACTGTGGAAAACTATTTGCCACCTCTTACACAGGGTGCCAACAGGGAGGTGAGAGCTCATCAAGTGCAGGATGGGCAGAAGGAGCACAGAAGTAGGATATGAAATCAGTTTGTAACTGCTTCATTGGGAGCCTTCAGTGATACTAGTACCGGGTTCAGCTGAGGTAGTCTGAAGCAGCTCCATCAAAACCTCATCCTTTGGCATATTACCTTTTTAAAATGAATTCTAGGTTCTGGTTCTGACTTCTTTTTTTTTTTTTTTCCTCAGAAAGAGTATGCTGATTTGCAGATCAGATTCTTCATTAGATCATTATGGTGATGTTCCATTCATTTGATTAAAGGCACTATGTTAAACATTCACATTAGAGAATTTAGGTGACAAATTAGAAATATTTGTGCTTAAGAGTTACTTTGTCATGTTAACACTGAATACAGCAGGCTTAGTACTGTTGTCTTCTAAGCATAGTTTCAGGGAAACATGTTTTAGACTTAGTTCTGAATCATAATTTCTCTTCTACCCTCCTCCTTCTAGTCTTAAAGGGCAAGATAAAACTGTAGCACTTGCTAAATGGATCTTTGTAGGAACACTTCTTGCTTTTTTTCCTTTTTAAATATCAATGAAAACACTTTTCTTATTCATACTTGGGTACACAAACATTTTTCTAACTAGCTAACTCATTAAAGTGTTTTCAGGTGTGGACACATCTTGTTCTCGTTTATGCCTATTTAAATGTGTTGCCGACCTGTTCTACCGTAGTTCTGCTGTTGCTCTCCTGCACTGATCAGCTGCTAAAAAAGGCCAAAGCCCTGCACAGCTCTTGCCCTGTCAGGCTGTTTGGAAATACTGAGACTTTCTGCCCTTTTTATTCACTTAGGTGAGTCTTCAGAAGTACTGTGTGTCTTGCTTGAGCACACTCTCTTTGATTTCCACACCTGTTTCTTATCTCATCATCTATGCATGTTTTTTCTATTTTCTCTATGGTTTGTGTCTAGAATGAATCACTGAACATGCAAGCCGTGTTTCATCTTCTTTGCCTCAGTAGCACCAGCTAAATCAGTCATATTCTTTATAATACTTCTAGATCACTGATGTTTCTCTTGTATGTATAAAAATAACACAAAGTGATCTTAGAAATGTGACTGTTCTCTCTTCCCTGTCAATTTGTTGGTGCCTGTTAGAAAACACATTGTTATTTCAGCCTTGGATTTTATTTTTTTTATTCTGCTTATAAAATGAAGAGGGAAGACATTAAAATGATTTTCCCCGGAAGTATGTTGGCCTTCAAGCTGTTCTGAATTAAGGTTTTTATGCAGTAATGTGTTCCCACTCCTAGGGTGTACAGGCCTCTACATTTACTAAATTTAAGCAGATAGTGTTCAAAATCATGAGAAATCTGACTTGTTAATCCTGTAGTTCCTTTCAGGAGAGCTCTGTACTGTTCAGGGAAATTGGCGCTACTGCTGTGTCCTGTGTCAGGGCTTTCCAACTGCTGCTTTTAAATGGTCCTCTTCCTTCCAGGGGTGTTGAAAGACTTTCTGCTATGAGCTCATCTCATGCCCGTTCAAAGGACAAGGCTGATGTGTTTTAGAAATTCACGGACTTCTTGAAGAGTTCAGTCCCTGAGCATCTTCTGAATGAGCATGGCACTGCATATGCTACCCTAAACATGTATATTTATTTGACTTTTGTCATTTTGAGAATTTCTAAAATGCTTAGGATTTCCTATGCTTTATAAATAAAACATGTGATTCTACATACACAAGCTGTGCTGGGTATGTCAGTGGTGTGCTTTTGGGAGTACAGTATGGTTTCTGCCTCTGCAATTCAAATCTCTGATAAAGGCAAAGGGACGGAGCAGGGAGAAGGGAAACAATACTGGCAATAGCAACCCTTCAAAAAAAGCCTAGATTTGCCTCCTGTGTTTAGAACTCTGTGTGAAGCAAAGGTATATAAATTTTTTAAGTGCTTCTTTATTTCCAGCTCTGATTCCACTCTGTAGAACCTCGGGTATGTATAAGGATTAGGACAAGCAACACCTTATAACAGCTAACAGACAGTTTTTATCAGTAGAAATCTCAAATTAAAAACTGACCTCTGCTTTGTGGTTTTCATGCATTTACTCTTGAGATTAATGCTGCTATTGTGATATATTAATCAGAAAAGCATTTGCTTTTTACACATTTTGTTAATAAGTGCTTGCCTCATGCCCTTTGCGCCTAGGGTTCATGTTTCAGAAGAATACAGTATGTTATAAGGGTTTTAAAGCAAGTGTTTAATATCTTTGTGATGTTAGTAATAGAACACTGAAGATTGGTGGCTCAAAGTTGTACAGAAGTGATCAAATTCCCAGAGAGGACTACATAACCTGTTGGACCAGCTGCTGAGCAAGGGCCAGATGTAGCCTACCTAGTGATGTACCCCTCACTCGTACAGAACCATAGCTTTTCCTTCAGGCCTCGTGCAAGGCGAGACAACAGCAGTCCATTGACTTTTAACATTAGATATCTCTATGACAGTGCTTAAGTCATTTAATTCATTTCTTTGGTCGTGCTATTTCAACATGAATTTTTTCAGGCTAGATGAAGTAGCCATAAAGCGTCTGGAGTGCAAAAGCAACACAGTACCTCTTCCTCAGGAAGATGTGGCACTCGAGCGCTCTTCCCTGCATGCGCTCCGGTAAGGACAGCTAGGTCCTTGTGTTCTAGGAGAGGCTTGTGTCCAGATTTTGAGATAAAATGGGAGTAGAGGGGAAAATCAACACTTCTGCTTGATTGTTTTAAAAAAATGAGAAGAGCTACAACTGTTTTATTGGGGTGGGTAAGCTGGTTTTGTTGTGGTCCTCTGATTAGCATAATTGTGTAACCACCCAAAAGCATTTCTGTTAACCTTAAAAAGTTTGCTCAAATGCTTGAACAAGTACATCTTGAAGCACATTGCCAACTGACTCCTCCTGGACAGAATTCCTCTGAAATCTTGGGCTAACTTTGACTTTGGTTGTGACAAAAGATTCTGTGGACTCAATCACATAAACTACTTATCCCTAATCTCAGAAATGTGTGTTCTGATTATTTCTAACAGAAGGCAAAAGACGGGAAACAAGAGTGATATACTTGTCATGCAAAGAGTTTAAAAAAAAAAAAAAAGCAGGGAGACAAAAGAGCTCTTGCATTTATTTCACTCCACAGGTTCGCATTAGTGGGGACTTGGGAAAGTAGTTCAAGAAATGTGTTTGTGCGATGAAGACTGTTACCATAGCTGTTCTGGGGGGGACCGAGGTATTGCTGACTTGTTAAGCAGCTTTTGCTTTTCAAAAGACAAAGCTGTGTGGAGCCTTTGAGAGCAGAATCCTAATGAGGTTGCTACACTTGCAACCTTGCAATTTGTGGGTTTTTTTCCTCCTATCAATCCCAAACTTTTGTAACATGTTGCGATCTATTGAGAGATCAATTTAAAATGTGAAAGATGGATGGGGCAAAGGCAAGGTTCTGGGTGCCCTGCCCAGCTCCTTCATTGCAACAGTGGGTCAAGCAGAGCCACTGTCTGTTTCCACCGACTCCATTTCAGAGAGGGTGGTGTCTGGCTAGTGCTGTACATGCGAGGGATGCTGATGGTGATTTGTGGATATAGAAATTCCAGTATTGATGTGACATTGGCGATAAAAATTAAACTGTGAAATGCATCAAATTAGTCTAGAAAACATTGAATATGTATGTTTATTGCTTAGAGAAATGAGAAATCCTTCATATTTTGGGCAATGTCAGTGTATCATTCTGATCATAGAGTGGCTATGATTTTCTGAGTTGCAAATTGTAGTTACAGCCTCTCGAGGTAGTCGAGGTACTTTAAGGGCCCTAATTTTTTGTACGTCTGCTAATATCATCAGGATCTATAGTGGCAAGACAACTGGGAAGCATTGGTAGTACAGGGAAAGACAAGAAGTAAGACACTTAAAGATGATCATTTCTAGGGAACCAAAGAACAAATTTTGCTTAGCCATATGGTTTAGTAATTGTTTTTGTCAGTTTTAGGCTGATGGTTGGACTAGATGATCTGAAAGGTCCCTTCCATCCTAGACAGTTCAATGATTCTATAATTTCTTAATTTCTTGTGTGTAGTTTCTTTGCTCTAAAAGACATGAGAAAAATATCATGCTCTCTGGAATATACATGGACTATGGTAAGACTTGATGGATGGATGCTGTGATAGAACTAGAAATCTTGGCCTGCCCAACAGCAAGTATCATCATAACTCATGCTGCTTAGCTGCAGTGGCCTGTGTGTGGACTGGGATGGATAACAATTTTTGTTGATGCAAGAATCATTTGGTAGGTAGTGCTGCAGGTACTTCTTATCCTTCTGCTACATGGTGGAAATAGATTAAATCTTCCTAGAGATTCAAACATTGTAGTTTTTGAAAATAGGGTTAAAGGTCCTGGAATCTTCAAAGATAAGCAGGTGAAGTTTGGGATGGAGTAAACTGTACAAGCGCTAATATCTGGAAGTACACTCAAGCAAATGTTAACACTAGCTTTCAAATAAAAACAATCTGATCATGTTGGTGAGGGAATTTTGACAGTAACTGTCAATAGCTCACATGCAAATGGAAGTGTCAGTTGTCATTGAAACCTTACATGACTAAGCTAATAAATTATTTCATTGCTCTATAGTACAATAACTAAGGAAGCTTTGGTTTTATTTCAAGAGATCATCTAGTAAAGCATTGCAGTTACATTCCAGTCAACATATAGAAACTGTACAGAAGAAAACAGGCTGAACTGCTACCTTAAGAGCATTACGTAGACAATATTTTTAGGTTTCTAGCTGAAGCCTCATCTAACCATACCTTTTACTTAAAAAAAAAAAAAAAGTCCATTTAAGAGGATTCCACTATATATCTGAAAAGTAGCCTGCATTGCAGAATTTAATAGGATTATACTATTGATTCCATCTTTACAATGCTAGCTAGTATTTGGTACTTGTGAACTGCAGACTATTATGCGACTGAACACAAGGGAAGAGGGATTAGTTTGTAAAAGAATAAGCAGCTTTCCCTTAAACTGACCTGAACCAAAGATATATACTTGGTATGGTCTCTGCTAGTAAATGCCAACTAACAAAACACCTGTGGCAGCACTTTCTAAAACCAAGTATCTTCTAATAATCACTTGCTCAGTCTCCAAGTAGAAAGTAATCAAAGCTCTTGTGAGCTGGTATCTGTTGCTGTAATGCAGCTGTTTACAGTTGCTCCAGAAAATTCTATCTGTATGTCTTTAACCAAACAAAAGCTACTAAAAAGTTGTCTGAAAATCCGTATCATGATACTAATGGTTCTCCTGATACCAGAAGGTACTTTCTACTGGTTTTGAACTTAATGGACTAAATGCCCAATTGAAATATAATTTCCATAGTAATGTATTTTTTGAAAGGTAACTCTTCCTAACTGAATATAGAAAATAGTTTTAAGTACTAAATCACTTCTTACATACCAGTGCTATTTGTTTATTTTTACTATGTTAGTGACTATAGTCACCCCTTTCTGTTTGCAAAATCAATTAGCCTCTGAAGTTTGTCACCCTGTGTGATGACAAATATTTCTATAGAATGGAATTTGTAAGATTTTGATAAAATACTCTGGGGTTTTGAAATGACTTTTATAAGAAGGAAGTCGTCATCTTTTTCTCCAGTTGCTCTCCCCCCCTTCTTTTCTCTACTGAAATCTCTTTATCTCTGTCTTTAGTAGTAATAGTCTACTGAGCTGTTGCTTCCCATTAGTTTTAGATGGCTCTGCTTCCAGAAAGCAGATGGCCAGCTGTGAAGACACCAGTGCTGCGTAGAACTCGTTAGGGATGAACACCAGCAAAATGCTGGTCCCAGAAAACAGAGATTTTATGTCTCTGGGATAAACTTTGTTTGTAGTTTTTCCCGACTCACAGTTCAGTGTAACCTGTTATCTGAAACAGTTATACTGTCATCTTTAACTCCCATTACTGGGGTAGGTGGCCACAAGTTACTTTTCTGTGGAATAGTTCTCCTCTGTTTTCCTCTTTTATTTTTGATAGTAAATTGGAGAAGATGTGCAGAGTGGAAGAAAGAGACCTTCAGTACCTGAAACTGTAATCCTTTGTGCTCAATTGTCTTTACATTTGAGGGCTGCGGGTGATGGTGGGTTTCAGTCATCCAAGAAATAAAGAACCAAAGACAGAAGAAGTTGTCTAAGATCATCAAGAATACAATGAAGTACGTGAAGAGCAAACACCTGTCCCACTAGCTTTGTCTGAATGGTGGTCTCCCTCAGCTGGTGGATGCTGCTGTTAGTAATTCACTACTGTATTACACAGAACACAGATTTCTTACAAGCCATGTACACCTGGCTTAGTTTGAATCAAAACCAACTTAATGCCAATAAAGATTTCTAGACCTGAGGCGTAAGGGTTGCAATCTTCTGTTTAGTCCAGCTTTTGGTTTAGTGATGCGTTATGTTAGTGTTAGGTCAATGGTTGGACTCAATGGTCTGAAAGGTCTCTTCCAACTTATACAATTCTATGATTCTATGAATATCAGTTTCTCTGTTTTTCTCTTTGGATCTGTCATGTCCTTATTCAGAACAAAACGTGATAACATGAGGTGAAAGTAAAAGCAAGCCAATAACCTTTGTTGTAGTTGGTAGGGATTAAAGCTTTGTGAGATGTGAATGCTTCCATAAATCTCAGTGGAGGAAACATTTCTTCTTTGTAATTAAATGAACGTAGATGAGAAATTCCTATCTTACGTGCTACTTTATTCAGTTAGTATTTGAACTAATTATGAAAATTTGAAACTCTTCACTGAGTAACCTTACCTGTGGCTGGCTCGTCAGTCCCATTTCTTGAATATATACATGAGAAGAATGCTAGAAAACTCCATCCCTTTTGCACAGTAGCAGGGATAGCACTTCTATTATTGGGGTGGGGTTTTTGGTGGTGGTGGTTTTGTTTTGTTTTCTTAAGAAATAAGTCTATTTGCTAGATGATACATGTGCAATTAATGTTGATGATTACTGCTGAAGCTAATGTGAATTGTAAGCATAAAGCCTCCCATCTCTTTTGAGCAAGAGGGACATAGTGGCAGGCAATGGCATTCAGACAAAGTTCTATGTCTCATCAGTCATGGGAGAAGATAGGGGAGACAGTGTATCACTGCTAACTATAAAATGTTTCTGGAAACAATATGCCTGAGTGCATGGGCTCAGGGAGGTCACTGAAACAACATCATGAAGTGTATCTTGTCCTTTATATGTTTCTGGTAATGCAAGTTGAATTTATTAGCAGTTTGTTGCTACAGTAAAAAGCATTCACAAGATTTACAGCTGAAACAATAGCTGTAGATGTTCAGTCTTGTCGTATTTATTGAAGGTTTTGTTGAGCTCATGGCATCCTTTGATTAATTGCCATCTGAGGCATATTTTACAACAAGGACTGTGTCAGAGTTTCATGTCACTGTATTTCATAAAGTTCTACTGGGTGTTTAGGGAGAGAGAGCACAAAAACATTAACTTAACAACAAGTGTGTGGGCAAGTGGTAAAAGTAATACCTAATTGACTGCTAGTGAGGATTTATACATTTAGAGAGCACCTCCTCAAGTAATGATGGGTTTTACATTTTATTTTAACAGAGAGTAGCCATTATCTTATTGCTGGGATGAGTTTCCAGAGTGTGCATTGTAACAGCCCTGTACTTTCTCAACCATTTAAAAAGAAGATGGAGGAGTATATTGTAGTCTGTAGTATTTTCCTTTCCTTTACAGTGGAGTGAAAAAGTAACAACATGTGCAAATCATGGTGAAAGAATAACATAGGGTTTAGCTCGCAAGAAATCTTGCGGTATTTGAAGATATGTGCTTGAAACATTGAGGGTCTTAGTGTTTAGACGAGCTCCACAGAAGCATATTAGAAGATTAAGGTTAACTTTGTTGGAGTGTATAAAATGCAATCTATTTGTAAGATTTATTTGGGTTTTTTTTAAAGGCTACCAACTCCAATTTTATGGGTTTGGAAACATAATTTAACCTAGAACCTAAAGATTAAGCTAGGTCCTTGGTTTGTGCACGTTGTCTCCATAAATATATTTTGTGAGGCCACAACAGCCTGATAGTAGATCTGTTTCATTTTTATTGCTTTTGTACAAGTGCCATTGATTTGATATTTACCAGGGAATAAAAAGTAGAAAATGGATTTAATTTTGCCACTAACTATTCATATAACATCTATTATAGGAATATATTTGCTGTATGGCTGATTCCACAACTCTTACTATTTCAAAGGCACAGAACTTCTATCTTTCTTTTGTCAAAAAATACCAAATTCAAGTTGGTTTTTCTTGAGTTCACCCATTTCAAAGTGCTAACCTTCTGACTTGTATGATTTTTCCATGAGAGTGAACATGACCCTTACTGATTTGTATCTTATTAACTCATTTGAATTGTGTGCTTAGCTTCAAGCTCCTTTCCTTCAGTATCTCTAATGGTGTTTGCCTTTATATTCTCTTGATCTGAAAATGTGAATACTAATCAGTTATCACTTCAGTTTAATATTTCAAAGCTTAAAATATATTGTTGACTAATTCCCTGGTATTTGAGACAGTTAATTTCTTCTGTCGTCGTGATAAAAGAAATGTGATGGAAGAAATTAAGGCCAAAATTTAGAAAAGGAGGCTAAAATACTTGGTTTTAGTACTGTGTATTTGAAACGTGTTGAATGAGTTAAAGCATGTGCAGTACTTACTGCTTCAAACGGCAAAGCTGGACACCTCTTTCCCCACACATTTGGAGCATCAAGGATTTGGTTGTGCATGAAATATTTCTACCTATCTATATGTATTTTTAATAAATTGACACCAGAAGAGCAAAAACTGGGGCAGTGATTGTCCCCCTGTACTCAGCACTGGTGAGGCCCCACCTTGAGTCCTGTGTCCAGTTTTGGGCCCCTCACTACAAGAAAGACATTGAGGTGCTGGAGCGGGTCCAGAGAAGGGCAATGAAGCTGGTGAGGGGTCTGAAGAAGAAGTCTTACAAGGAGCGGCCGAGGGAGCTGGGGTTGTTCAGCCTGCAGAAAAGGAGGCTGAAGGGAGACCTTATTACTGTCTTACAGCTACCTGAAAGGAGATTATGGAGAGGTGAGGGTTGGTCTCTTCTCCCAAGTAACAGGTGATAAAATGAAAGGAAACTGCCTCAAAGTGCGCCAGGGGAGGTTTAGGATGAATATTAGGAAAGATGCCTTCACTGAAAGGGTTACCAAGCATTGGAACAGGCTGCCCAGGCAATGGGTCACCATTCCTGGAGGTATTTAAAAGACAGTGCTTAGAGACATGGTTTAGTGATGTTTTTTGTTAGTGTTAGATTGATGGCTGGACTAGATGATCTGAAAGGACTCTAGGCAACCTAGGTAATTCTATGATTGTATGAAACCTGAGACGATAGTAATTTGACTATACACATAAAGATGGTATGCCCTTTCCAGAATCCAGAAGTTAATATCCAAAGGTGTTTTTTTCATCCTTGTCTGTTGCTGGAGGATGAGATAGATAGGGTTTTGAATAGATGTTTCTGATAATAGCAATCACTCAGCTGGCTGAACCCCAGGGGGAAATCAAACCCCAACACTTCTGGAGGGTGTCTGTTCCTGCGGTGCTGCACCTGTCCTCTCCTTCTGCCTGTGGGGTTTTTTGTGTTTGAATTTATTTTATATTTTTTTTTTAATCTAATGATGGTGGAAGAGAAGTTGCCCAAAACGAGAATACTGTTACGAAGAGGGGCTAGAGAATAGAAAAGACCTAAAACTGGGAAACCACAACTGCTCTCGGGCCTGGTATTAGGGGTGGGGGCTGCCGGGCAGCCCCTGTGAGGAGCAGCTGGGCCTGCCCTCAGCCAGACACAGCCGGCTCCAACCGACCCACCACAGGGCCTGGCCCAGCCCCTCAGGGGAGGAGATGGAAGGTTCTGGAGTGACGTTGAGCCTGGGAAGAAGGAAGGAAGGTGTTTTTAGTTTTGTTTTTGTTTCTCACTCTGTTATTAATTGGCAATAGATTAAATTAATCTTCCTCAAGATGAACCTGTGAATGATCTCCCTGTCCTTTTCCACACTCTCCCGCTTTTTTAATCTTATTTTTTCCCTACTGAGGAGGGGGCAAAAAAAAACTTATTTATTTTTTTTAAAAACAGCATCAAACAAGAAAAAAAAATCCCCCCAAAAAGCTGCTACTGAAAATGTAAAGAAATGTAACAAGAATGATGGCAATCATTTGTATTTCCTTTCAGAGGGAAATGAAAATGGTGTTTTTAAGAAATGTCAAATAAAATGCCTCCAGCATTTTAAATAAGGCTTTTCAAAATCAGGATTTTATACTAGTTTCTCCCTTTTTTAAAAAGAAACAATTTTTACAAATTGTTGCTACAATTATTACAAATTAAATATTAAAGAGCAGTAATTTTTATTGCATTGCCTGCATTAGCAATGTAATAATTTCTTTTGAAGAATGCCACTTTTTCTGGTAAATATTTGGTCCCTATGCTTATACAAATCCAAACTGACTTCATCTGAAATCAGCTGGGCAGCTGAAGTCAGTAAATTGTTGATGCTAATGATAAATGGTGTGTAATTCTTTAGGCATCTTATTACAAATCCCTCTCTAAATAAAGCAAAGCAAAGGACACTCAGTGATGTAGATCCTATGAATCGTCTGTGTCATTTTGGGGCTTGGTGTGAGATTCACAGGAGTCACTAGCTTCCATTTTGATTGCCAAACAGAGCCAAATGCAGGAGTTTGGTATCCTTCCAGCCGCTGTTAGGACAGGGAGAGGACATGAGTAATGCTGTAACTGTAGTTACATCGTCTTCTTTCTTTTCTCTGTCTGCAGTTGATTCACTTGCTCAGTCCTCCTTGCTCCACTTCCAAACCCAGGTCCCAGGAAGGCCATAAGCACGTGGCTGCTCCCGAAGACTGAGGCAGCACCCATATGGGAGGCGGATGTCTGCCATGGCATGACTGTTGATGGACTCCTGTCTCATGCTGCTATCTGTATAGGCTTTATCAGCTAGGCGTCCCTGTATTTAAACTGTGTGAAGGCTTCCATTTGTAGGTGCTTATCCAATCGTGCAGATGAGTTAGATCAAGGAAGAACAATTTAGGAAAGCAGCCAGGTAACCGCAGCTTTGCTATGTTAGCCTGCTCTTTGCTTAAAATAAAGTCCTTCCTCTGAGAGTAAAAGTCCTGGGAGCCATTTTTCTGGATAAAGATTTATTTAAGTTTTCAACTTAAAGGAAAAGACAGATCAGAAAAGATATTTGTAGTGGAGAGTAATGGGAGGGTAAGAGAGGATTCTTTCCACCCATGGAAAGGTGCAGTGGTGGTAGAGACGGCTTAAGCAGCAGCTTACATCTCTGTTGTACGAGACATGAATGTTGTCCTGTATCTGTGGAACCAGTTGTTTTAATCTATTGGTTTGGTTTTACCTTGTGCCTCCCTCTAGTTTCTCTGCTATTCTATGTTTAAAGGGTCAGATGAGTAGTTCTACTGTAGTGTTGCTTTTGAAAATGGGGGGACAAAAATGGTCTATCACTATCGTGACAGCCTAAAATTGCTTATCTTCAGAATTTCTTCCAGTCCTGTATTCATTATTGAAGCATTTTCAAGACAGAGTTGCAAGTTGTTGTAGCCACATGAGTTAGATCTGGTTATGCTTTGCTGGTTTGGAGAAGATTGTGTGCAGAGTAGCTTTTGTGTTCTTGTTCTTTCACTCTGCCATTCATGAGTGAATATTCATGGATCGTTTCCTTTCAAATATTTACTGGGTTGTCTGTTTTCATATGTTAAGTCTTCGTATGAAATAAGCAAGATAATTTTGAGAAAGCATTTTAATTAGAGCCTTAGAAGCTATAAATATTTCACTATTTAATAAAATAGTGCTGCAAGATGTAAATGATTAAATGGAACATGTTTCAGATACTTTAAATTGTATAACTTAAAATTATGCATGCTTTCACACTTCCAGATGGGACAAAAGCCTTGATATATTGCAACCCATATTTGTTGTTTCTCAGTGACTGATTATTTTTTTTTCTTTTTTTCTCCTGTGTGATATTGTAGGAAGTGGTCCTCCTTTGCTGAAAAGTAAAATGAGAAGATGAAGCTTTTGGGAACAAAGGTAGGCAACTTGTTTTACATTTCTATCTTCATTTTATGGATTACTGATGTAAAGAATGATTCAGTCTCTTTAATTATCTTAGAAGATCATAAAGAAATCATAATTGATAAAGAAACTGATAGTGTGAAGCATCAGGGTCAGGTAATATGATTTAGGAGTATTGTGAATACAAGTCAAGTTTCATTGTAGTTCCCCTTATTGAAAAGGTCAAGAGTGATTTTTGTTTAAAATTCTCAATGTTTTCTATTTGAATAATGAACAAGGGAAATGAAAAGTATTAAAAAAAATGGTTAATGCATTTGGTAAATGTTGTCCTTTAGTGATGCAGAAAGCTTTGTGTTGCAAGAACAATGCTATTTTCTGACTTTATTTACATCTGCACTCAATTTCTGGTGCTTTCCTTTCTGAAACACAAAGCTCGAGATGCATTACTGCGCTGCAAGAGTCTCATGAAAATTGAACTCTGCTATGTATTTGCATTTTAGAAGTCTGGGAAGGAGGGTCACACGTTTACAATAAGTCAAAGCAATTTGATATTCTTTTTCGTCCCTGAGAACAGGGCAGACTGCGTGAATGATTTTGATACTTTTTTCATGAAAGTCTTATGTGAAACCAAACTGCAGACCCTGCTTTAAAGCAAAGTCAGCAATGAGGGGACAGATTTCCAGTTAACAATGAGAATATGATATGAGTGACAATAGAAATAAAGGTAGGGGGGAAAAAAGGTTAATTGTGCAAAGCAGATAAATACAAAAGTAAGAATAATTTGTGACTTGGGATTCTAAGCATTGCTTATAGCCTCCTTCTGTTCTTGGGAATTTGATTTTACTTTCTATGCCACTGAAACAGGAGATCAATTGATATTAATCAATTAGTACTTTTCTGTGGTACTCTTTCTGTTTTGGGGTAGTTTTATTTTTTTTTTTTAAATTTGATGGACCATTTGCTTGCAAAAAACCCAAACTGAACCCTGATACTGTGTTCCCTGCTGGAGGTTCTAAAATAACCTGGGGCTATTTCCTCTTGGAATAAAATGTATATGTTGCAGTTATGTTTTGATAATACAGCTCTGTAGCTAATATTCAGATGTTATTTGCTGCTCTTGCTGTCATTTTGTAAGCAAGATGACAAAGGGAAAAATGAAATTATATGGATTCTTTGACATCACGTGATTTCTCAACTGGTATTTTGACATTAACTTCTATAATTACTAGTGGATATTAAATAAGAGCGAGCTTTACCATCAGGAATTTTGAAATAAATATTTTGTCCACTATTTATAACATTAGCTGAGAGTCAACTAAAAAAAAAAAAAGAAACTTTTTGTTCATTAGAAAGAAACTTTCATTCAAAAGAAACTTAGTTTTAATTTTAAAAGCAAAATAACCTTTTGCTTAACTCATGTTTTTAATATCTATTAAATATTGTAACAGTATGAGGTTTAAAAATATTGTGAATATAGAATAAAATGTCATATATATGCCTTGCTTAAATTTACTTTAATAGATGTTGGCAGTTGAATAGTTGAACACCAAAGAATAGACTTTTCTGTCCTAATCCACTACATTTGAGTCTGGGGAAAAAAATAAATTGGTAGATTGAGTATTATAAAGAACAGCTGCTAAATACCTGCACTTCATCTCTGGGCAGCTCAGTGTTCAGAGAGAGAGGCAGACAGAATTACACACAGAAGTATAAGGTAATTGTGGGGATATTACAAAAAGAATCATAAGACAGATGGCAGCACTTACCTGCACCTGCTTTGGACAGATGAGCAGCCTTTCTTTTGAATGTTTCTATTTCTTTAGAGAAAGGTATCTGAAGTTCAATTAGGGATGACTTTTTTTTTAATGCTAGGTGTTATGAGACACAGACATTTTAAAAATTCCAGTGAGGTCATCAGAGGTGAGTGCTTGCATCAGCTGAATACGATTTAAGTATTTAATCTTCAGAAACCCTTGCTAATCTCTCTGATAGGTTTTTGATTGTCCAACACATTGTAATACTTACCCAAATTATTACAGTGCTATTGTCCCATGCATTGGTTTATATTGGCTTGGAATAATTATCAGTTCATATTTTAAAACCCTAAATCTGTTAAGATGAGTTGTCGCCAGCAGAAGGAGGAGGAGCATAGAACAGATCAGAAAGTCTTTGCTGTAACTGTAGGATAGGTAAAAATAAGTAAATAGGATAAGGCAGGAAATACAGGGCTGAAGTCATAATGAGTCATAATCATGCAAGTGAACAGATGCCCTGCAATCAATATAAGAAGAGATGGGTATTTAATTAGAAACATAAAATAGTTTCAGCTAAAAATAACATCTGTAAATTTGTTTTGTGATACCACAGCAGCAGGTGTTGTTACGTGGTAGTAACACTGTTTTGGTAAAGTATTTTGCAAAAGCCAGATTGTGACAGCACTACTTCAGCTGACAAGTGCCCTGCTCCAACAGCGGTCCTATTAGCTTCACTTGAATTCGTGGTATGTTTCCTGTGAATTCCTGTGAAGGGAATACTTCTGTCCTGGTTTAGTGGCCAGGCCAGCCCTAAACCACAACAACTTGTTGCAGTACAAACTTCAGAAATCCAGTTGAATATTAGATGTGTCAACTAGAAATGACAAGGCTAAGAGTTTGGAGGCCCTTAGATATTTTTACTTTAAATATGGTTATTACTATCCCACAGAATGGGTAGAGTGAACTTGAACCTCAAACGAAATGCATCTAACCCATTTTCAGTTTAGGAAAAATAAAACCAGACGGATTTTTGTCTTAACAATATTTCCTGTCACTTCTGTCCTGACACTCCTGTCATATTATTCATGTGAAAATTTTAAAATGTAGCCTTTTGGCCATTAGAAACTTCCATCCTTTGCTTGTGGGAATAGAATACATCCAAATGACAAAGAAGGGTGGTGAAACACTGGAACAGGCTGCCCAGGGAGGTGGTAGGTGCCCCATCCCTGAAATCATTCAAGGCCAGGTTGGACAGGGCTCCAAGCAACCTGATTTAGTTGAAGATGTCTCTGCTCAATGCAGGGGGTTTTGACTAGATGACCTCTAAAGTTCCTGTCCAACCCAAGCGATTCTATGATTCTGCCACACTAGTGATGTCGAACATACTTCTGTGAAGTCAATATACAGATCACTGGAAGCTGCAGAAACTCAGTCAAACTTACTCGTGTAGTTTGTTTCCATTGACAAACCAGATGATCAAGAATTCTGTCCTTGATTTTGAAAGAAGGAGAATACAAGTTTAGTGAAGTAATTTCCTTTCCTAATCAGGTACATGTGATTTCCTTTTAAGCTCTATAACATCATTGAAGAGACCATGGTGGATTTGGATTTCAACTGATGTGTGGTAGATCATAAGCCTCTATTAAATGATAAGATGGTGAAGCATAGTGGTAAACTAGTAGGATTGGCTTGCAGATTGAGGAGTAGAGAAGTGAGGTGATAAAAGGAGCTTTGAGAGAACATGAACATGTGGCTGCAGCAAAGAGGCAAAGCTGGTGTTTTGCCATGCTGTTTGCTCCAGAGGAGTTTAGGAATGTACTAAAGCAGCGTTTTGCCTTCTCCCACGAGAAGCCCTCGGAACAATCTCAAACTGCAGTATCAATAGTAGGAGTTTGAGACTAAAACAAGAAAATGAACTGTAACATATCTAAGGTTAGCATAGTATTACCTAAGAGTCCTCGGGAAATTAAGACATGAAATGGCTGAGCAAATGGTTGTGTAGCATAACCTACTGCTAAATCAGCCTTGATACCAAAGGATTAAAAGTGTGGTAACTGCAAATCCTACTTAGCATTCTGATCCTACACAAGGTAAAGGTTCCTGTTGAAATCTCACAAAATGTGCTGGAAACTGGGCTGGCAACCCTGGTAAATAATCCGGGAGAAAAGGTGTAAATAATAACATGATGTTTAAGTACACAGATGTTCAGTCAGCTTTATATTTGACTTTCTGAAGAATGCTCATATGACGTGACTGAAAGGCGTGCAGAACTACAGTATTTATAAATGCAAAGTAATGCACTTAAGGACACGATAAAACAGCTGCGTCAACATATATGCAATGTTGGGCTCTAATTTAGTTCTCAGTGCTTAGGAAAGACAGCTTGGAGTTACATTAAAGAACCATAATAGGCCCAGAATGGGAAGGAACAGAGGTGTGGAAGAGGAGAGAGTCTAAAAAGAAAGATGAAACTGATTCTTCAAATGAAGGAAAAAACAAGATGTGAAATATGATGGAGACTTCTGAAATCATGAGAGTATTGAAAAGGTGAATAGGGAGTGATTGCTCACTGTTTCTGACAATGCCAGTTCTAAGAGGTGCCCAATGCCATTATTCAAGCAGCAGCTCTAAAGTATAAAATAATATCCCTCTTCCTCCTTTGAGAAAAGTTAGTAATTTAAACTTATGGCTTCTAGGGATAGGGAGGCCGAGAGAATAAGAAAAAAAATGTGGAGAATCCAGTGTCCATTAGTGGCTGTAAAACGTCTTCCCTAAAAAAGTGATTGTCAGGTGCTCTTATGGTATTGCAGGGAAGGATCTTTCTCCTGACGTATACTGAGTGTCACACTTCTTACACTCTACCCTTGAACACTTGTGAATGCCTTGTTGTTGGAGGTCAGGTAACAGGGTAAGCAGACCTTTGCTCTGATGACATATAAAGGTTTCTCCACTCATATATTTTAACTATATCTTAACATTTTGGCATCCTGAAGAACAAATGCAACAGAGAACCATTTCTTCCTTAATCAGGGGAGCTTTCAGAGTTAAAACTGATGGGAAGCTGTTGCTCAAGTCCACTGTTTGAAGGAAAGCAAGGCCAAGTCTTCAGCAGTAGCCATGGGTCTGGTCTTTTTGGCTCTCTACCGATGCCCTGCTCTGGAAGTGCCTGAATGCCCTTGTTAACTGCGTATGCAGTGGAATCTCTGGGACAAAATGGAGCAGAAGCTGAAATTAAAGCTCTGCAAATTGCCTGGCAAAGGTAGGGACCTTGTTTACTGAGTTCAAATGCTTAAACCTGGCAGCACTGAGCATCTCCTATCCAAAAGAACTTGATTCACGGTGAGGCTGAACCGTGCTGGTTAAGACAGAGCAACTCACTGGGGTCAGTGTGTAAGCACATCAGCTTTCGGAAAGGTACTGCAGTGTTAGGTCTAGGCACCAACAAAACTTTACAGAACCAGGAGAGTGCTCTGTCATGTAAATGTCAGTTCAGTGCCCAAGGTCATTTGTGGCTTTATCCCTATACGCTAAATAAATTATCTTCCTCAATTCTCTAGCTTTAACCCTGTCTCAAGATGTATTGAAAGAATCTCAAGATATATGAAAGAATCTCTCAAGGCTATTCCTTTTTTTTTCTTGTACTCAATGATAATTCAGAATACATGAACAATAATCCATTTGATTGCATCCAAGCCTGAAATTTATTTTCATTTACACTTACGTTATTTCTCTTGTCTGTGGGTGACTTTCTTGGCTGGTTATAACACTTCCACCCCAGACCCCCCAAAGCTTTTCCCAAGCATTCTATAAATGCTTGACACTGAAGCAATCAAACAGCTCTCAATTGTTGTATGCAGATAGTATATCTGCAGAAATAAGGCATACATAGGGATGGGCTATATATAGATCTTTTTCTTCTGTTTTGTTGCATTTAAACCAGTGCTGCTGCTCAAGCAGGTTTAACCTTTTTGTCCCAGAAATCAACTTCTACATGCCTCTGAGCTACTTTCAGAATAAAGCTGGAGATTCCGAAGTGGGAGCCTGCCTCGATGAACAGAGGCTTGAAAAGTCACTTGTGATATTTGTTTTGTCTTGGATCACAGTAAAAGTTTGAGCTGATATCTGGAAAAGTTTTAAAAAAATTACCTCTCTGCCACTTCTGTCTTCAGTAGGATGGCTTGTCAGTGAATTTCAAAATAAGAACCTTTCTTAAACGTCCCATGTTCTCTGCTTGGCAGACACCTGTTTGCATCTGTTAATATACATCTGCTGTCATTCTGCCCAGCTGTATTTGAGAAACAGCTTTTCTATAGTCTTCCCCACAGCTCTTCCCAAACATCTGTAACAATCCCGTGAATTCGTCTGATGACTGTATTATTAGGACAGGGAATTGCTTGGAGTAGTCACAGGTAACTTTTAGAATGAAATGGTGTTCTCGGTGTTAAACCAGTAGAAAACTGTAGTGACATCAGGGATATCAACACTATTAATATAATCAGGATTTACATTGGAATAAAAGAAAATCCACTTTTTAGTTCTTAAATTTGTTAACTCTGACTGTAAACACAGGACTTTTAACCATTTAATTACTTTTTGTAGACCCTTCTCTCTCTGTATATAATTCATGTGTTTAGATATCACTTATTAATTCTTTTTTTAAACAATTTTATATTAATATCTTTGATTCAGGTAAATTAATTTTTTTTATGCAATTTATGTAATATTCTCCTGGACCTTGTGGTTTACTGTTGTAACATTTACAAAGTCTGTTTTTTCTGACCTTATATTCTAACTCAGGCTTTTGTCTAGAGGCCTGTAGAATAAATGTTAAGCACAGGTTTATGCTAATATGCACATTAGTTTGCAAGCTAAATGTTAAGGCAATACTTCAAAAGGAAAAAAGTAGAATCAAAGGAAATATCATCATGATGGAAAAACTGAACAAACACATACAGTGTAATACATCAGTTGTGTTTTGCTTTGCCTAATTGTACTAAAGACATGTAACTTTTCATATATAGACTCTTCTCTGGCTTCAGTAAAAATGTTACTTTGTAGTATTCTTTCTTTGACCAATCTTCTGATAATGGTAATAAGATGACTACATTTCTTTATACTTCAGAACTAGATAACTAGAGAATACTTTTTAATGGATGGAAGGTATACAGAAAAAATCTTTTAAGTAATTAATCATATTTATCTACTGATGAAAAGAAAGTAAAGTAGTTAAAATACATGTTGCCTTTTATTTAAATAAAAGATTTGCTTTTGTATAACGTATAATGATGTTTTTGAAACACATACTGCAAATATGGCCTCTAAAGTTCAAAAAAGAATTTGAAAAACAGTTTTCCGCTTGTCACACAGTGGTCTTATTGTGTATAGCTGAAAACATCAATGCAGTAACCAAAAAGGGATGTTCATGTTCCCTGATGTCATTCTGGTCATTAAGAGCAGATGCCAGTGTGTGTATTTGTCCCCGTGTCCATCTCTTCATCCTTAGCTTGTTCTTTACCAGGGCTGGTAAAAGCTTCTCAGAACCTTTAGTTGAGAGTATACATTTGTTTTCCTCTTTTAGTACTGACATAAGAAAAAAGTAATATTATGCATTTATTAATATGTGCTAAATCCTTGACTTATTTTAGATGTAAACCTACAAAATCAATCATGCAGCAGATCTTGCTTTTTTGTTATGTACAGTGGGAGTCAGGCTGAATGACTAGAGGAGGTAAAGAGGTAGGATTAAATACAGATTGTACGCATCTTTCTTCCTACCCCTCAAGCTATTCTTGTTTGTATGGTCGTAGGCCTATAAATTTGTAACAGAATGCTGTCCTAAGCTGTAGTATTTAATAGAATATGATTACATTATAAGCTGAGAAGAAATTAAAAAAAATTAAAATAGAAGATTTAATCACATGTCCCTGAAAGGTATAACTGAAAACACAATGAGTATGTTTGTACTCTGCATTTTAAAACCAGCTGGCAGTTTGAGGAATCTTCAAATTAACTGCGATGTGAATATTCACTGGAAATACATTGAGAAATGAGAAATGTTAGTATGTTCAGTAATTTATTAACTGTATCTACGTCTAGAAATCTAATTTGTTCTGCAGAAAGCAATTATACAAAAAGTACTAAATATACTTTATATAATAAGTATATGATTTATTCCAATTTTTTTTCAATCTCCTATATATATTGAACAATGATCATAATGCAATTAATATAAACAATGTATTTGTAAACACAAAAATTATGGAAGTTTCAGAATTAGAACTGTTCAGGCAATGGATTTAAACAAACATTTTAAAGCATGTACTTGCCTTTTAAGATTGTAGTTTAGCCAAGGATTATTATTAGCTGAAACTTTGCTCTGCACTGCATTCTTAAAGCCTATTGTTTCCTGCCTATAAAATTAGTCATTAAAGTAAAAGTCTGAGGTGTTCACAGGCAGACTGAAGAGTACATTAGAAAAGTATTTGGTCTATAAGGATAATTTATTTTCTTTTTTCTTAATTTTCTACCAGGTAGCTTTGAGGTAGTGAGATAATTATGTCTAATGTAGGAGCTGAATAGAACTTGTATGTGTTCTAGATATAGGGATTGTACCCTGTACAAGGGTATAGGGTCAATACAAGGGTAGTATCTTTTTATCAGTGCAGAAGTGAGCATCTGCCATTTCATACAAGCAAATGAGATGTTTCACACAGTATATGGAGCATGTAATATGCTACAAAACCAAGCTTTACTACTTTGTAGTATTCACTGTTTGAAAATAAAATGGTTAGCATAAAGAGGTTTAGTTGCAATACTTCTCAGTATCTCAAACACTTTAAAAATGAGCAGTATTTTGCTACTTACTGTTTGTCTATCTTTAAAGTTTCTTCACAGCTATGTGATTGGACATCTTGCTGATTCACACAAGAATCTTGTTTTACTCTTTTTTGTTTGTTAGTTTTGTTTTATTTTTTTATTTTAATCCTCTTGATTCTTGGGTACGGTCAGCTATTATCCCAGGACGTTTTGACTTATGTCCAATCTGTGGAAGCCCTTTTACTCAAAAGAATATACCAGGCCTAAGGGTTTTGCATCTAGGAATGCATGAAAAAAGTGGGGATTCACTTCTGTACTGAGACAACACGCTGAAAGGAGGAATGACAATTGAACCCCTTGCGTGTTGATGCTATGTACCAGTTACCTGACATAAATAAACCAGGAGCAGAGTTTATTCCTGAATAAAAAGGAAAGATAAAACCACAAAATGAGTACTTGCCTGGGACTTCAGGTTCATATTTTTCTGAATGCCCATGAATGACAATTCTAAAATAAGAAAGGAAATGCTTTTTTATCTATGCTAAAATAAGATTTAGTTTTTGGTATATTTCCATTTTTCAACTACATTTATAACTTTCATCATATAATTCAATTCCACTAACTTTTTTTTAATTTTAGCAATAATTTTTTTACTGGCTAAACTTTTCAATTATTAGTGACAATAAGGCTTAGGATTATTCAGTGTTGCATGTTATTTTTAGATGTTGCTTTCATTCTGCTGATTAATATGTTTCACCTTAAAGAGACTAGATTGTACTTTATCTTGACACCGCGTCATCATGAAGCATTTCAGTGAGGTCATGCTTGCTTTCTGTAAAGGCTATTTAGACAACAGTTTGCTTCAAGCTTATGTTTCCTTCCTACTAGAACACGCAACCTCTGTTCTGCATTACGTACGGGCTGGTAGACTTTCCCCATCTGCTCCTCTGAGACAGCTTCCTTATTCCTTTCTTGGTAGGCATATTTAGAAACTGCAAGCATTGGAGTCTCATCCGAGGCTGTGCTGGTTGGTGATGATCTCCTTTTCTTTTAACCTTTAAGCCAGGTTCTCCTCTGTCTTTCGTTCTACCAAGAGCTTCAGAGGTTGCACCTCTTGTTTCCTCATGCCAGGAGAGAAGCAGATATTCCTGTTTCACAAAAGGAAGATGTATATGTGAGGATTATTTTTTTTGGAGGGTATTTCTCCTGTGTTAATCTCAATATTGAAACCTGGGGAGGGGAAAGCTAATTACAGATCGCCCTAATGATTTCTTCTCTTGTAGAAAAAAAATAAAATCAGTTATCTTCAGATACATAGATATCATTAAGATATCAGTTGCCAATGTACATTCATGTTCCTAAGCAAATATTAGTGGCAAATCACACCTCCTGTGCTAGCCTGTGTTAGGAATGTTTTTCATTCAATGGCATAGCCGACTGTTTTCTTACTTAAGTAATTTTGAAGTTTACAGAACAAATGAGACTAAAAAGATGAGCGTCCCGCATCAGGCTTTTCCCAGTGTTTCTGGGTCTTAAATGTGCTCATCCATCTCATGACTGAAGTTGGCAATAATAAAACTGTTTAGGTGGAATCCCAGTGAAATTAGAAAGAGGGAGATTTAGACTTGACCAGATCAGTGAAATGTTTCTAATTCTGTCTGTTGATAATATTTCACTGAATAAATTTCTGTAGGAAAAATTCAAATTTTCTTCATCTTTTTCTGTCTGTGGTTTTGTGTTTTTTAAAATCACTGACTTAATGGCTCAATCGTGAAGAAACTTTATGCCTTGTCATCCAATAACTGGTGAAATAAATGTACGTTAAAAGCATTTGATATGATGCTATGAACTGCAATATTTCTGGGGTTTCCACAAGGGTTTTTTTCCACCGGTAGGTATAATCCATAGTTTTATATCCCACCTCCACATTCTCTCCTGTTCTTATAACATAAAGTTGCAGTAGCTTTATATTCCATAGTGTATTTAATTCCATCTGGGACAACTAAAAATTACTTGAAAATAATTTTCTTCCAGAATTTGCTGGCAATTTGAAATTTTATGTCTGTGTAGAGCTTCTTAAGGTTTCTTTGAGCTTGTTTTTGACTGTTAACATCAAATAAGGAGGAAAAAGTCCTGTGGTTTAGCAGTTATAATAGAGATCCACGATCCCATTAACCTGAATTTAGGAAAAGCGTTGAGGACTTTTCAGCTGTGCACCTGTGGAACGCATTCTTTCTGCTTTACTGTGTGTGTAAATATGCTACGTAATCCTATAATAATCCTTCTTTTCTTTATTTGTGTGGGAATCCTAAATCTGGTAAAGATGTCTTCATAAACAAAATGTTATTTCAAAACTGACTTTACTTACACAGAAGTTACAATATTACTTTGCATCTCTGAATATTCCACTTTCTATTCCACTGGAAAGTTTCTAATGTTTCTCTAGCTATTTTAGGATTTCTTTATCTGAAACATGCAACTTTTCCAAAGCAGTTTCAATTACCAAATATGATTTTTCAAAATACCATTAATTCTGAAATAAAAATGATTTTATTTTTCTCTAATGCGTTAGTGTTCTAGAGAAGATTTATAATTTTATCTTCACTCTTCTGGCAAATGCTGGGATGGCACAATCTGAAATAGGGTTACAAAAACTGTGTTCTCCTTGAGCCAAATATGATTATATTTATTTGCAAAAATGAAATCTATTGAATATTTACAAATAGAGAGAGAACAGAGACTGAAGAACAGCAAGGCAAATTTTTGAAGTATTTCAGTGGTTGAGTCCAATTACAACTTCCTAATAAAATCATACTTTGTATTGTCAATATATGTAAATGATTCAGGATCATTTGCATAATTACAAATTAGGTGTCCTTTTTTGAGGGAACTGTTTTGGCTCCCTGAAAATAAACTTTAATAAGTGTATTTCTACAAAATAGAGACATGTCAAAGTGAAACTGTCTTTTTGGATCCCTAAATTATTCTGAGTGTTACCAGGCATACTGAAAAAAAGAGTAAATTTTATTTGCAAACAGATCATTAGGATAGGTTGGCTTTTCTTACTTCTAGATATAAGGAATGTCCTGTCTTACATATATTGCGTGCGAATGTCTTCCATTATAAGCAACCTTCTGTGGTGGGTTTGAGGAGTGAAAAGAACAAGTAACTTTTTCTTGAAATACTCAAAGATTGAGAAGTACAGAAATAAACTGCATTACTGCAACATTGGGTTGTTGCTTCTCAGATAAAAATTGGTGTGTTTGTTTTTTCTTCTAAAATGATGTCGTTTTCTTCTGTCTAAAAGATTAGGGGAAAATACCTCAGATTGATGGAAGTGCCTGTACTTAACATGTTATTGAAGGAAGTTATTCTTCCAGTAATAAGCAACATAAAGTGTCTCTGAATCAAAGGAGTTCCAGAAGGAGCTTTGAGAGAAAATATAGAAAATCATGATGTGTGTGATTGAGGAAAATTTTTATGTGAAACTTAGTAAGAAGATATGTTTTCTTCCCTGAGAATGTTTCAGTACAAAAAGAAATGGCAGATTTCTTAGAAGACACTAAGTAAAACTCCTAATGCTTATGTGCAGATTATTTATTATATCCACTATTGCTGGGTCTTGTAAATATGGTGAAACAAGTTAAGTTATAAGGGTAGGGATGAAAGAATGAATTCTGTCACCTTTACAGGTTTGAGTATCACGGGAGTCATTGCAATAGAGCTTAGTGTTCTGGTTAATGAAATACATATAATAGAGTGTTAAAAGGGTAATGCTTTCTAAAAAAAAAAAAAAACCAAACAGAAAAACAAACAACAAAAAATGGTGTGATTCTCTAGTTCCTTTCACTTTAAAAGCAGTAACTCCAAGTGGGGAAAATAAACACATCAAAACATTCAAGTCAGGGGTGGCAGGGGAAGAAATGTTTGGGTGTGCTTTTCAGGTGAATGTGCTGGCAGCAGGTGGGTTAGAAGCAGTGTGCCACTTGGCACTGCACCTGAATACCACCCTTTGAATCTCCTATTTCAAATTCCAGAGAAATCCTTTGATTTGGTGAATGTAAAAATAGGGAGTGTGGATTTATGTTTCTTTTTGTTAAAATGTTCCTAGTGTGTTTAGTTTGTCTGCAGAAGTGTAGTAATATTTGCTAATAATTTCATGTTACATGTTTTTCCTGGATGTTGTGGATACTGAAGTTAGTTTCCTTTCTTTGCTTCTTTCATCATATGAATGGATCATGAGTACATATTTTTTCCATTTCATCTGAAGCTGGCTACCATGTCAAATGTGAGGATACCAAGGGTCTTGCTGGCTTAGCAGTGCTTTAGGTTGGTTCATTACAGTAGTGATAGCTTAATCTGTATTTTTCTTGAAAAAAAACCTTGTAAATAATTTATACTGAGCAAAACTTCAGCTACAGAAAAAAAGTGTAATATTTTCCAGTAATAGCACTGGCAGATAAAGGAATTCTTATGTGCTTAGGATATTAGCTTAGGTAAAAGCTTGTTATTTTCACAGATGGTTACAATATTGCTGAAATTTTTCTGATAAATATTCATGCATAAATTTGTTAAGCATATGTCAGGGAGAATAGTTGTTTTTTTAGTATTTGTATATTTGTCCTCCATTGTTAAGGACAACAGAGGATATATGGTTGTGATAGGGAGGCATTTTGCAGTGGAAAAATTCAATATTCTTGGTATATCTTTGCTCGGTATATACATTATGTGATTTATAACAAATTACATGACAAGTATAGCTACTAGGTTGACTGCTGTTTTTAAAAAAAAAATACAGCTCATTAATCAATATTCATTTTTCATATAAAAGCATTATTATTTTTAGGCATCTAAAGGCCACGAATACCCAAGAGTCAACACATTATTAAAACTGTTGAGTATCACACACATTCGTTTCAGTTTAAAGGCTGACAAAATTTCCTCTGGAATAACTGGATCCGAATTCAGTGTGCCTGTTTGCAACAACAGAACGCACTAATAATAAAGTGCAAGGCTATGTAATAGAAACGAATGAAGTGTAAAATAAAATAATAGAAGAACATGACAAGCTAAATGCTTTCTGCAATGCAGTATTCTTGGAAGTGAGTACATCATTTGAAAAAAAAAAGAGTTACCTTCACATTTGCTAATTTTACATAGGAGATATTTCTGACTTATCTACCTGTGTGAACAATGCTTTGTTGTTTGTCTGGTTTATCAGATCTTTGGATCTAAAGTTGAGTAGCCACGATAGCTGCTGTGGAATAGATATTACCTCAAATATGCAGTAGTTCAGGACTAAATATTTTGTTCTCTATCTTTTAATGTAGTTGCTATATAGTCTGCAGTGATTTACACAGTTTCAACAGAGGCATAAAATCACTCTAAAATTGCAACTTGCCTTCTTATTTGAAGTACTCTGGAAATGCAGCACACCTTTTCTGGACTGTGACACATTCAGGGAGGAGCTTAAGTCTGCAGAGGTGAGACCACAAAAACACAGTAGGCTAAGAAACAATGAAGGGAATGCTATGTAAGTTGGAAAGCGGCACCAAACCACACTTTGCTTTACTTTACTAGTATTATTTGCTATTCTGTCTTTATATCCAGTTAAATTCTGGTCAGCCTGTACAATTAGGCTACAATTAAGGAAATGAGGCAATCTTAATAAGCAAACAGAACATATGCCCTGAAGCTCTGCACACTTCGTTTGTGCTGCTCCTTCCAGGGAAGGCAGTTGCGGTGGCACTTGGACTGCCACTTCCAATTGAAAATTTTGTACTTCCAAACATTTTCAGTCCCAGAACAGTACAGAGCGTAGCACACATGACATTCACAGGGTCATGTTTACCTTTCCTGGCAGCACTGCACGTACGCCTATTATAGACGGAGAGAACTGCCAAAGCAGTAGACTTGAGATTGGAAGGTGCAGGGGGCGACAGGGAGGTTTCAGAAGTTTCCCATACTTTGCCTTTAAGATCATCTGTGAACGAACAATGATTCAGATCAATTCTGATGAAAACTAAAGTGGTTTGCCATCCATAGCAATTTTCTTATCCTTCTCCCCTGTCTCTTTGCCCTCTCTGAAATGATGAGCTGTTGGTTACATAGCATTGTGCCTGGGCCTGAGATAGTGGGGATTCCTTTCCTAATAGCCACAGGTGGTCATCTTATAAGACTGAGATTTGATTACCCATATCATTGGCTTAGCTCTCATAGCTGCAAATGCTATTAAAGGTAATAAAATTATCCAACCCTTACATCACTGCGCTGTGGGCAAAGGATATTGTTCTCAGCAATCACCATTTACGTCTAACCATTTAACACTGGTGAAGCTATGCTAATGGCTTTCTATGACATTTTCGAAAGGACAGCCATTAGATCAAATGAGGAGATATCTACCTAGCAAAATGTAACATTCAAATATTTATGAAGAAATAGAATTACCAAGTTTGTCATCAATGACATTGGTAAACAAGGCTGTTCAGGGCTTAGGTGCAGAAACAGATCTCTTGCCCTTTCTTTTCCCAGCCTAATAATTCACTACTGTGGACTGAAACTTGGGCTGATGTTGTGATTGGATATGAAGGGTGATATAGTTTGTAAGGCTTTAAATCGGTAGAAGAGTGAAGTGAAATCACAAATGGGTAGACAAGATAGGCAAGAAAGTTAGACCATTCACTGCTTTAATTACGAAGAAAGAAGAGGGCTTTACGATCTGTTTTATGGACCATTCATATCAGCCCTGACATATGTGAGGATTCTGCTAGGGGTGCACATCACCACCGGGGAAAGGCGCAGCAATGACTCTGTCATATCGTGGCCTGGAGTCATGCATTACCAGTTCTCAGCTATTGCTTGCTCTCTTTGAATAAAAATTTTCTATAATTTTTTATTTTTTAAATTGCAAAAGACATCATGTCCAAGCCTTTGCCTTTCCAGTGATACTTCTCCTCTTCCTTCCTAGCTAAATAAGGTAAACATAATTGGTTAAATCACACTACTTCTGTGATGCAGTGTTCATTCTATTTATTCCATGCTCTCTGCAAAACCTAACATCCAGTGTATGTTTGGCAAATATTAAATAATTATTGTGTATTATAGAGTGGTGTTTTAGATCAACAAAGGTTTGCTATTGTGTATTAGTACAGATAATTGAAAAACTTAAGAGTAAATAAGTGGCATAAATAGCAATGTTTGACCTTACAGAAAAATCTAATTTTATCTGTAGTAGGTGTTCAGGATCAGGGTTTGATACGGAGTCTCATCCTACAAACTTTTATTCATTTGACTTCAACCACAAAAACCTTTCAGTCATTATTTAATCTTTGACACTAGTAGTCCTGCTATGGTCAGCCTGTATTCATAGAAACTAGAGTTAATGCTAGAGGCAAAAGTTTTCAGAAATTACTTTTTAAGTGTTAGTGAAGTGAGTGTGGAAAATAATTATCGCCATATCCATTTGTAACCTTTAAAATACTTAGATTATATAACTATAAAGTCATAAAATATGGCTGTTAACACCATGACTTCTAAGTATATATGATAATGTAATTGGAAGGTCAAAGAGAAGATCTCGTAAATACTTACATGAATAATCTTTGCTTGTTAATTATTCTTTTTAGGTGAGCAGGGCATTTCATTGAGTATTGCTCATTGGAATAAGCAGTGCAGGATCAGACCTTCAGTGCTGAGCAATGAATGGGAACTCCATAATGTCGCTCTGATAAATTTTTTTTAATCTGTTCTTTCTGATGATCTGGTTAGTTCCCAAAACAGCTGGGGTGGAAATCAGTCCAATTCCAAAAGACAATGGAAATTTGCTTCAATTACAAGGTACCGTAATCGGTGGTAGTATCAAGTTGAAAGTTGCACACTGAAAAGCAACTGATTCATGATCCATAGGAAACAATTCCACCCCACCAGCTGTTTTAATGTGGAACTTCACTGGCAATAAAATATAAATCTACTGTCTACGAGGCTGCTCAGTTTTATGTCTATTTTTCTAACAACTTGAGTCTTCCAGGTGAGGATTTCATTAATTTCAAATGTTCAAATCTTGACATATTAATTTGAGTCTTCTATACACCCAAATGGATGAAAAAGTGTGCTATCTCCTACTATTTTCAATCTAGGAATCTGACTTGTTCAGCAACTTTGGTTGTGTTTGAAGGCCACAAGGGTAAAGAAAGTGTGAAGGGGGATTTTTTTTTCTCATCCTGAAATCTTGGGATTAAAGAAAAAGCAGAATTACTTGTTCAGTACCCAAATGAGAGGTCTGTGTTTGCTAAATCCTAATGAAAGGTATCAAAATTCATATGTTGCTCCAGCTGTATAATGCAAAAATAATTTGAAGATTTTGCAGGCTTTATCCTGAGGTAAGCTATGAATCTGGATTTTGCTTTCAGTTGCATGGATACGGTATCACAGAAACTTGGTCTAAATCTGCAGTTGTAAAATGACTGTGAATGGTCACATTTATATTTTAGGTTTGCAAAACAATTAACTCTGGGGTTCTTAAGAAAAGCAATCATCAAACCTTCTCCCGTCAGCCTGGTCCAACAATCTTTATCTTGGCTGAGTTAAAATATTTGAGGGGTAATTACGTAGATCACCTTCAAATGTGTAAGGGTCTGGTTCACAGTTATGCACATGGTATTTCATTATTTGCTTAACATTTGTACATAAATCTTTTAGGTTTTAATTACTGTGCTGAAGTTATATCTACATTCATAGGGTAATACTGCATTTCACAACTTTCATCGTGATGCATTTAGACAGTGGAATCACAACATCTGAAATTTTATGTTATCTGTTGACTGCTTATATATATAAACAAAACAAATCTTCAGAGAGAAACGGGGTTTTCTGTATACATGCACATACTAAAGTTGTCCCATAATGTTTCGTATCTGTATTGCTATATAGCTTTGGTTTGCTTCTTTCTGGATGGCTGCAGTCACAGGAGAGTGGCTCCGTTCATTGGTTTGTGCTACAGCATTGGTAACTTGAGGAATAGTGTGGTCCTTGTGTGCTGCATACTGCATACGGCAACGTGAGATGCAGTCAGGGGCAATTGATTTCTCTGTACAAAGATTACTGAATGTATATAGCTGTAAATGCAGACACATGCACAAAATTTTTTTTTCCATTTTTCAGCAAGTGTAGGCCTGTTCCCCATAATACTAATATTTCCCCAGGTTTAATATAATTTAAAACACAGTAGAAAAAGCTTAGAGAAAATATATTACTGGGTAAGTGGAGTTACTGACTTTTAGCATACATGCTACAAGCCAGTAACTTGCCATATGAATATATATAGCATACATTTGGGGGTGGGGGGAGGATCTTATTCCAGTGCTGGCTTGTGCTGATTTCATCTGAGTTGATATGATGATAGAACTCAACCCCTTGAGATTGTGCTGTAACTTTTGCAAGGGTGCAGTGACACTTACAAATATTATGGCTATCAAAACTTCTAATGATGAAGTCCTTCCTTCCCTCCCTCCTGCAAATGAAACATGAGTGTTTTAGCTCAAACCGTGCAAATGGATATCTGACTGAATTAAACATTTTCATTATAGGGATAGTCAACAATTCAGCATGTTTAATACTGCTTTTTATTTCACTGATCAGCTGATGAATTAAAACTATTGCACTCTTTCAACATCAGACTCATGCATGGAATTAAAGAGAGCATGATAATTAGACACAGCTCCTTGTACTAAATGTGTGCCTATATCACATGCTGGCATCATCTGAGATTTAAAAGGGCACTAACTTTGGTATGTTTTTCCATTACATATGAACAGCACCATTCTTTCTTGCATAAATATAAGAGATAGTATATTTATATACCCCACTTCTAAGCTTGAAATGTATAATCAGTGCCAATTCTGTAATCAACAGCATTTAACTCCTTGTTTACGTGTCTTGGCTTAATTTTGCTGAAAGAATAGATTGCCTTGGTGCCCTTCTCTTTGAAGTGCACTGAAAGTGTAGTACAAGTAGCTTTCTATGGGAACTAACAGCAGCAAAAACGTGTGTGTGGGAAGGGAACATGCTTGCTTGGTTGATTATTTTTTTTGTGTGTTTGTTTCCCAAATCTCTGAAAGTTATCCATGGTTAATTGTATTTTTTCCTAAAGTGCTTGAACATATTGATTTGAGGCGTCTTGGTATTCTTGTTTGGACTACTGATATGTCATTTCTGAGCTGGTACTCACTGGGCCACCAAAGAGAAGACCTGCTTAGAACAGGGGGGCTTTGAGTGCTGCAGCTGCTATGGGTATTAGATCAAGAGGGAACCTTGGAGGAAAGAAAAATATTTAACAAAATTGGACTGCAGTAGCATTCAGGAGGTTCAGGAATCAATGTACATGCTCCAGCAGGTCTAGGAAAAATATGACCAGGGATCAGCCTGGTTATAATTAAACCAGTAGGAAAGCTGGAGTGTAACTCATATTAAGGTCTCACTAAAATAACTTAGGCAACATTCAAATATCATAAGTGACATGTGAAAAGTGTTTAATGAAATTAAATATATATTGGATTTCTTAAAACATTGCTCCCAGTTTCTTCTGAGGTCCTCCAAGTATGAGTACTCTGCCAGAAATGACAATTCAGAATAAAGTGTTACTCTGTTTAAAACTGATGTGTTCAATAAGCATCTTTTTTAAAAGGCTCTATACCTCTAAGCTCTTAATGATTATTGAATCATTAGTCTAATGTATCTCAAGGGTCTTGTTGTAGAAAATTACAGATAAAATACCCACTTCCCACAACATTAATGGTTCGGTAAATAGTACCTTCCTTGCAAAAACTTCTTTAGATTTGTCCAAACTGCACTTATTAATTGTTTCATTGTCAGAATTAATGGTATCCTAATCTAAAAGGTGTCAAGTAGGGGGAAGTAAAGACAATGCCGATTTGTGGAATTTCACTTAAATTCAGTATTTTTTCTAGAGGGATGTTTAATTCCTTCTTTGCTCTGTGTTTAAATATTACCATTCCAAGCACAGCTTTCCTTAACTCTTAAAGTAAATTTTAGCTATTGGCAATCTTGCTACTTGTTTTAAAGAGTGGTTATTTGCAGATTGTTTAGATCTAAGTAATGTGAAGTTTCAGGCAGGTCTGATGATCACGGCTAAATATATTGGCACTCGAGGTGATAATAATTCACTACAAGTTATCAGTCTTGAAATGAATGAGGCCCTTTGCATTTTAAAGTTATTTCAGGTTCCTTGTGAATTGTAGGCAAACAATTCTCCACCAAACCACATGTGCTTTCAAAGTTTGCATTTGCATAGAAAAGGAAACAGCACTGAGGGAGCTGAACAGTTTCTTTGCACGTGCATGATGTCAGCAGAATGGCAAACTTTGTTCCAAATTTTATTTTCAGACACTTGTTCTATGAGATAGCTAGCATCTTGGTTTCGTTGTACTGAAGAAATAAGCATAGCTAAATTGACAAAATGCGCTTAAAAAGGGGCTGGTAATGTAGAGAATGCTGAACCATGCTTAAATGATGTGGTATTTTTCTATATGGTACAGTGGTTTGCACTTTAACAGTACCCTATATACAGTCCCATACACAGATTTTTATAGGGTTTTTTTCTAGGATACATAGATTTTTATCGTTACATTAAAAAGGGTTGTTGAGTACTTAGGTTTTAGGAAGTGCTACAATTAACGTGCACTACTAGAAGATATCAACTGCACATTGATTTTTATGTAGGCTGCCACTGTATACAATTACAAAGCTGTGTTTATGGAATCTTCCAATGAACAACAAAGAGAATCAGAATATCAAATATTCCTCAGTAGGTAGGTATCAATCTATTTGGAAAAATAAAAGAAAAAATGGACTGCACTAGGTCTTGATAACTTCCAATTGTTCTTTTCCAGCCATTCCTGGCTTTCTTTTGGGAGCAAAAACTTGCACATAAAAGGTCAGGTTCTTTATCTGTTGAGATCAGTGGCAGGCTGTCCACTTCTTTCAGTAAACAGTGAATTATATCTGATTTCCACAGCTAAGAATGGCATAAAAATGTAGCGACTTCTGTGGCTAGCTCCCAGACCATGAGAAACACGAAGCACCTTAGTAAAAGCATCACTCTGTGGCAGAAAAAAAAACAACTGGAGGAAAGCAGACCAGAAAAGACGATAAGGTTTCTTGGGGAATAGTTATTATTTGTCTTAGAGCAGAGATAAAGAAATCCAGAGTTCATTCTGGTTGGTTGATAATTAGAAAGAACAGCCTTGACATGAACAGTACAGTCTGTGCTCTACATATGAAGAACATGTTTCTTACAACTCAGCTTGCTTGTTATGCTGTTGCTGCTAATAAAACAATTTCTATTCTTTCTGGTTGTAGAAGAGACGATAGTATTTAACACTGGGCCTTAATCCTGGGTGAAGGACTGCAGGGAAGTACAGAATGGTTCTGAGGTAGGGAAACATGTACCCTGATATAAAGCAAAAGGGTATGTGTACATGCACAGACTTCCACCAAAAGCTGACATTTGTATGCCTCAATATTGAGATTTATTTTTCTACTCGTATAAATATTGGCCTACAGCTTAACTACAGTCAATATTCACCTCTGGAATCAAGAAACTTTTAGTGGCCATAAAGAAATGGATATTATTCCTTCTTAATGTACTAGACAGGGCTGCATATCAAAATAGTACGGCACTGGTACTTGCCAAACTTTAATTTCCAATTAAAGTGCGTCTGATAGAAGACTACATACATGCCAAGTAACCAAATTGTAATTTTGTTCTTATATCTTATGTTGAAATATTTAATTTAACTTTTGTCACTAATGAATCTGCGGATATTTTGGGAAGGAACTTTTGTTTACAAGGGAGATAAGCAATGCAGTCTGAAAACTATATTTTTGTTGTTGTTTTGTTTTTGTTGTTCCCTTAACCTAAAAAGAATTGAGAATGAAATTATACAGTTCCTTTTCATAAATGCAAAAACATAACAATTACATACCCAATTATTTAGTAAAGATTAGGCTTTAAAAAAAATATCTTTTGTCTTATAGTTTGTCAAAGAAGCTGTAAGATGAAATATGATCAAGAGCATTCATAATTTGAAACCTACTGAACGTTGAATGCTTTGATTTATAATTGATGCTTCAGATACATTATAAGTGTGAAAACTTCAGTTAACTATGATAGTTTACACACAGACATAAAGGACTGTGCACTAAAAGCTCTATTTTAATGGACCTGATCCTGTCAAAATATCAGCATGCAAGAAGTATTACTTCTAAATATTGAGTTCTATTTTACCCTATGATGAAATACTCTGAGGATAACACAGCTTCTTGAAAAAGTCATTTTTTTCTAAAAAAGGCTTGTTGTGTTTCATAATTAAACAATCAATGCCATTCCTTACGATAAAGTAGATCCCATTTTATCACCCAATATACCCCTGTGAACTTAGTGACAGTAATTGTTCCATGGGCATATGACAGAAAAATACAGGAATGAGTGTAGTAAGAGTTATGGTGTTTGTGCTGGCATTTCACTTTTGGTTTTATTTAGAGAATTAACACTGAAATATCCATTTTCTCAAATGTAAGATGAACAATTCCTTTAAAGAGGTACATTCATAGATGAGAACAAAGAGAGAATTGAATCCTTGACAAAGCAGGGAGATGGGACCACTGGTGCACCTATCAAGGGTCAGCTGGGAAGTGAGACCTCCCAGTAGCAAGGTGTCGAAAAGATCGAAGGAGCTGCACATAAGAAGGCAGCAGATTCATCAGCACATTGTATGTTTTGGAGGGGGAACTGCAGGCATAACTAAGGCAGTTCAAGAGGGCAGGCGGGTACTCATTGCTGAAAACTCCAAATTCAGTGCTGAGTACTAATTAGTAGTAGGCATGGCAAGGCATTCTGCTGTCTGTGTTTTTGAAGATTTCCTCAAAACTTATATTCAAAGGATGGAGAAGCTTCAATAAAAAAAAAAAGCTTTTGATTTCTAGTTTAGTTTAAAACTCAGCCTTTTGCAATGTTACTGAAAATGAAGAGCAGATTTCTAATAAAGGAACTAATTATTATTAAAATTCCGGTGTCAGCAGAACACTTCATCCTCACAGACAGAAATGAAATAGTTGTTCGCAGATATTTATTCTAAGTTTCCAATAAGTACTTGGCAAAAATTCAATAATGTTCATTAAGTACATAAATGGAAATATTAAAAATAAAGATTTTTCCCTTGTGATTTATTATCACATTTTTGAAAAGCAAAGTTGAAGAAAGAAGTCGTTATCTAGCAAAAAAGGTACTACAGAATTGTTAATTAAATTGTATACTCATAAGTAAGCCAGTGAACAAGAAGAGCTTCCCTGCTTAGAATTGGAAGCCATATTTATTCTGGCTGGATGCTTAAAGACACGAAAAGATTGTCTTTAAATAAAGCATAAAGAGCAATATAGTTAGATACTTTTTGGATTATACTAAATGAGCAAAAAGAATCTTTAGAAAAGCCAATTAGGACACCTGTCATAATTAAGAAGTTGGAAACAAGCATAGGCAGGTGTTTGCAGACACGTCTGAAGCACAGATTACATTATGGAGTAATTACACAGAAGGCAAGGTTGTGCACAAGGAGCCATCGTCCCTCTGGACTGATAGGAGGGGATGTCCATAAGAAAGTCCCTGCGCTCTGCTTGAGTTGCTTTCCCCCAGTGCAGAAGCTCATTCTGGAAGGAATCAAGGAGGGATTATGGGTGCGGGCGTTGCAACCAACCCTCCTCTCTGCCTGCCAGCCGTGCACTGGAAGAGTGTAATTCGTGAGTTATTGGATGTTCATCGGGGAACATGTTCCTCAGTGTTTTGAGTACAGGAGGTTTCTGCTTTCTGCCCGTCTATGGCTGGGCTTGAAGCCAGAATTCTGTCTTGTTCGTGCTTGACAAAGTGTTTACCTGTTTTATTTTGTTGTACATATTCCTAGATTTTGAGGGCTGTGTTTCTTCTGTGAGTATGAAACCTTGAATATTTATTTGCATTGCTCAAAAGAGCATGTGAACATTTTAGATCTGCTAACAAAACCGAAAAAACCAAACCAAACCAAAAAAAAAATATTTCTGTAGCTCATGATCAAATTATGTACCTCTTTTAAAAGTGCATTCTTATCAGTGTAATGAATCTACTCTATTTTTGAATACAACTGCAACACCCCCAGCCCCAAATTGCTTAATTCAGTGCAGTTTCTAAGTAGCACTGAATTGTAGTTTAGGAAAAAGGAAAACAAAACCAAAAAAAACCCCAAAGCAACCCACAAAACTGCTCTTTATTTTATACTTCAAAATGATTATTTACTTTTAAACTGTTATATTAAAAGGACTCCTAAGAAGGGTTTTCATCTGCTTCTGGACACCTGGTTAACATTAAGAACAGTTTACCAAAGAGTTTTGTGTTGGAATAAGGAACTTACTATGAGAATTTAGTCAAATATTTTACCAGACTTGTGTGGATAGTTCAGCTGCACAGATTAATGTTCCTCAGCAGGATTATGGTCGATCTCTCTGAGAAGGTATGCAGCTTTCTTTTTTTACATCACAAGGTTTTGTAGCACTTTTTAATAATGAAAATTCCTCTTCTCTATCGAAGGTGCGGCTTCATACCGCTGGAGCTTTCAGATCAGCATCATTTATTGGCAATGGTAGCTAGTGCTGTGGCTTTAATAAAACCAGTATCAGAGGATTGTGTTCCGCAGCGTATTTTGTAAAGTAATATTGTATAGGTATATTCTGCGCAGGCTTTTGTATTCTAAAACTTGACATTTGCAGAAGTGATTTGAGTAGTTTGAATGAGCTTACTGATCCATTCACAAGGACTTGTTGTCTCCTCTAATGTGAGAGATATGTTTAATAAATCTAAAATGAAATTGCTTTCATCCTTAGGAAACTAGTGCAGTTGGGTTTTTTCCTGTGTTGAACCAAGGGACTGGGTACCATTGTTCTTGCTCATTTTTGAACACCTGTTAGAAAAAAAGACAAAGGGGTCAAATTCCTCTTTTTTAGTTGTTTTTGCATAACTAAGTAGATAGCATTAGCTTTTAATACATAGAATTGTTGCCAATTTTGGCCATTTTATTCCTGAAACCAGAGCTGTGGATAAAGCTGAAAATTGGCACCTGAGTACGCAATGGCATACTTCCTTCTGTGGCAGTGATTGTAGTGCTTGTAAAAAGAAGCTTTCAGGGATATTTCATTTGGCAGAAAAACTTTGGAAATTTTTTGAAAAACTTGGTTCTTTGAACAACTTACAGGTTATTTTATTTTGGGTAGTGGGGAATGTCCAGTTAACTAGCAGATGTGTTTTATGTGATTGCGAGAGCTTTTTTTTTCTCCTTCCTTTCCAGCACACACACAGATACTGAGGAATGTTTCGTATAAATAACAATTATTAATTTCAAGTAATTATGTGGAGGAGGACAAAAGAGAGAGAGAAGCATTCTGAATATATTGTGAAGTTGGCTAGTTGGGATTGAACTGTGCTGTTGCTGTGAAAACTGAAGGACAAAAAGTATTAGGTCCTGAACAAAATTGCATGTGAGTTAACAGACCTAGATGCACCCGCCACTGTCACACAAAGTTGGTGCATGTTTTTTTATAAATAGAAAACAAAATAGAGCTAATGAAGTGTCACAAATGATTCATAAAATGAAATAAGAGTATAAAATTATTTAAAAACAACGGTAAAAGCCTTCAGAAATTTTCTATGACACTTCAAACTCTTCTTTGTTTTTTGTTTCTATAGATAAAGAGAATAAAATTGTACACGCTTTTAACTATTGTTATATAATTAAAACCAAAAAAAAACAGTGGACTATAGCTGATTTTTGTGTGGATTACCAAAATCAAAATATACACAGCCAAGGCAAATTTAAAATAAGGTGAGCTCACCTTTCGTTATTTTCATTTTCTAGTCTACTTTGATCATATTGCTGTACTACTTAAACTCTTCTTTCTACCTTAAAAGGCCATCATTCTGCAAAACTTGCTCAAGGCCTGACTGTTTCTGATTATTCATTACTTCCTCAAACATTCTTCGTTTTTAAGAGCCACTGCTAATGTTTGTTCCTTTACTTCCCAGGGAGTTGAAGGTATTTTCAAAAATTGTCTAGATAAAACCTAAATGTCAGCTTCTCCAAGGCAGTTAAGTACCAAGTTCAGTGGGAGTTAAGTGACATATAGAAGACATAAACACCTTTAGAGATATGGGCTTAAGTGCCTTTTCATATCTCAAGGTAAAAAAGAGTAAAAGGCCTCATATTATTTGTGTTTCATAAACACAGATGTTCTTTCAGTATGATGATTACAAGTCTATAGAGCCTGTTAGATTTATTTTTTTTTTTGCAGTTGTAGCACAAAACTGTAATATATATCTTCCTCAAATAATCATGGTCAAAAAACCCCTGACTCATATGTGCTGTACTTCAGGTGACCTCCATTGGGATGGTGCGTTCTTTGTGCTTGTTTGTGGGTGTAGATATGGTTAGGGGTGGAAGGAACTTTCTCCCCTTCCTACCCTGCTGCATTAGCTAGCTGTGATATAGCACATTTTCTGGGTAAGTGTGCTGTAACCACAGTGAGGAAGGCTTGGTTCACTGGCAAGTAGTCATTTTCTTTCTCCTTTCCCCTGGCTACTTTTTGGGGACCTTGTACAATCGAATACTCTGGCTCTGCCTGCAACAAAAAGACCACAGATCCCTTATCTGTATTGAAAGCTCTTCTGGCCTGGGTCATCCCTTGGTTGCCACAGTGTTGAACACAGCAGGGTCTTGATCCCTGAGTGTAACATTAAGCATTCTTTCCTAAAGTAAGGTACCAAGGTCTCATGTGGCACAATCCTGAACTGTTTCTGCTCAGAGAGGCCTTACAGTTGCAGCACAACAAAGAACAAGTAGCATTTAGCATAGTTGTAGGCTGTCCTGAAGAGTCCAGCAAGTCAGTATTTGGCTTTGACACCATTTTTCTAAATAGGTGAAGTGACAGCAAACATCTTCAAAGAGGTTTGCTTTAAATTCACCCTTTTCTGCTGACTTTCAGGTGGGTGCCAGGAAGGTGATATAGCAATCTACCTCTTGGGATTAATATGTTGTATCACATCTGTCTGCCTAATGCAGAGGAATCTCTGGTAATGTCAAGTGCCTGATACTTCAAAGGAAGCTAGAAGTCACCAGCAGAGATATTTATAGAGCCCTTCTATGGGGAAGTGTCTTAACATCTCCACATCAGTAGCTGCCTTGGATCTGAAGCAGGACAAATAATTCTGTGTCATTATCCATTCCAGTGCCTCATTCCTCTTCTTTTTTGATTCTGATTGTTGGTCACATAAAACACGCAGAAAGGCACTACTTGTAGGCAAGGTCACTCAAACAGTGTCACGTGTCAGTCACCACAGAGAAAATCCAAGTGTAAGAGAACAAGAGAGGGAGACAAGCAGGGAAGAGCAAAGCAGGTACCCTGCAGGGCAGGAGCCAGGTGCCTCTGCCTCAGTACAGCGGGCCTTGAACTTCAGTTGTGTGACTGAACTGTGCCTGGTTGTCCAGGTCCAAACCAGGCAGCGGGGAGCTCTCGGCGTGCTGCTTTTCTGAACGTCTCCAGGCAGGCACAGGGTTCTGTGCTGCTTGGAGCGCTGCCAAGCAGGGTTAAGTGGGGAGGGGTAGGAATAATCACATCTAAAGGTTACAGTTCTCTGCTCCACGCTGGGGAAATGTCTTGGGAGCAGGAGACGTTCACAGGGGCCTGGTGGGTACTGTCTTGTCAAACTGCCTCAGAGGACAGGGCGAGTATGTAGAGCTCACAATTGAGAAGAGGCAAGGGATTATTTACAGCATTTCTGTTACTTGTGCTGCTCAAGGCGTAGCTGTGCTGTGCAGGGCTGTACGAGGTGAAGAAGTGCAGGTTAGCTCCAAGGTCTCAAGGGCTGGAGCACTGTAGATACAGTACGATGGTACTAGTCTCTTGTACAGGAGTTTAGTGGAATACTTAGCTCAAATAGCATTTCAGGGAGTTCTCAGCACTGCTGTGAGACGAGTACTGCTGGCTCTGTGCCACCCTCTCCGTTGTGTATGAGCTCCCCTGTTGAGGCCAGGCAGGAGTACTGGTTTCCAGTACTGGTTTCTTGGCTTAGTTGCATGGCTTGCTCTGGACTTAGCATAAAGCAACAAGTAAGCAAGGTGGGAGTCTTTTTAGTTTGGGACCAAGCCCAATGTCAAGCACCAAACTAACAGGACAAGGCAAAAGCGCCCTTAAAATTGTGGGTGAGTTTTATACAGAGGAGGGTGCCTACTGATGCCCTCTTGCAGTGGTGCAGCACAGCCTCTACGCAGCTGCAAGAAGCCTGGAATTTGGAGCAGTGCCAGCCCTGCCATAGCACAGTCAGGGAATTAAAGTCTATATGCATCCCTCTATCCAGATGTTCTCTCGCTTTACTTGCATTGAAATATAGAAGGTGCAATATAAAATGTATCTCACTGCTGATATAGATTTAGACATTTAGATTTATTTAGACAATATCAAAATTTATTCTGGGAGTTTGTTGCTTGGTGGGCATTTTTGAATTATTTTTGAAAACATAACATGACGCCGAGACAATTATATCTCAGAAAACAGGATAATTCTGGATTTGTGTTTATATCAATTGAGAATGAAGTCAGCTTCTACCACAGTGTTGCAATGCAGTGCAGTTGTATTCAGTCTTTGAGAGTCTGCATGTGTGCATGCGCCCATGTTACTGCTACAGCTCTTCCTGCTTATTTTCTTCTGGACTGGCTGCAGAAGTTGGTAGTGTGAAAGTAGTAGTGATACTACCCTATAATCAAGATACCGTGTGCTGCGTGATTTTTGCACTGGATCATGCCACTTTCACAGTCTACAATTTGTCCTTAGTCGAAAGGTTATTTATCATCCCCCTTGAATTCCAGAGGGTTGTTTTATCTTGGATTTTTTTGACCCAAGTAAAATAAAAGGCCATCTTAATGATTTTTTTTTTCTACCATATGTAGATACAGGTTTGTTTTTTTTTCCTAAGAAAAACAAAATTTTTTGTCTTGCCTTAATAGTTCCTGGAAATTGCACTATCCAATTGTAGTATTTTCTGCATTAGCTAAAGCAAATGAAATGTTTATTTTTTTCTTACATAAGAAAAAGTACAAATAGTTCCAACTAGGTGAATTTAGAACAAAATCAGAGTATTCCTACTGCTGAATTCATGGCTTGGTTCATGTGAAGGAGAAGCAGTTTTGTTTTTCGTACTCATACATGAGTGCACAGTAGCATGCAAACAGAATCTCTGCCTTTAAGTGAGGTGAGGAGTACTGAATCTTTAGTATTGAGGTGTCTTATATCATATTGTCTCCTCTAAGAAGAAAGGCTTGTAAACTTTATTCTCTTCTTTGCCTGCTGAAGTTGTAGCTTTCAGGTTTTGATTATTTTCAGTACTGATGGAATTCATTACTTTTTCTTTAAATGAATTTGTATAGTCTCCCTCTTGTCTCATCTGAGGGTCTGTACCATTTTCTTATGGCTGAGATAAAAACAGAAGCTTTTCTTGAAGATAACCCTTATTTTAGAAGTGTCACCATTAAACAGTTTGTCCTTTTTAGCTTTGGTTGCTTAAATGATGCCATTTGGCATCCTTGCTAAGGAAAACAAGTACTTCTGTTTAAAACCAAAACTCCAAAATGAAATTTATCTTCTTGTGACCCACTTTGTCACTTGGAAATAAATTTCTTGGGCTTCATCAATGCAGATTTTTCAGATTAATTAGTTGCTGTCGTCTTTGTCTTCTGGAAAGAACTTGGGTTTTTCCATTCAGTGGCTGAACAGAGAGTAGGGATGATGAGAGATTGTGTGGTGGTGTTGTGCTGGATCTTACAGGCCGCCATTTCTAGTAGACTCAGACACTGTTGTCTTGCCCTACTAAATTGCGGGCTAGCTACAGTTAATGCAGCAAATTGGGAAAAGTAGGGTTGAAATTTGCTTCCCTTGGAGAAAAATTCTACACCCTGGAGCCCGGAGTACAATTAGATAAATTATTTAATGTTACACTGGAAACTGTTTCTTCAAACTAAACCATAATGTTGTGTTTTAATCTTCTTTAATGCCTTTGCTGTCTATGGTTAATATTTAAGTAGTTTATTGTGACAAAGGTTGTCTTCTGAGGTGACTAGACAAAATACTGACACTTCTAAAGATGTCTTTCAAGCCAAAATATGGGTGTTTCCCTTGTCTGGTGAGTCTATCTTCTCAATTTGGAATTTAACAATCTCACTTCAGATGGATCAAGATCAAGGATATGTTTTGGTCAAATCATGTAATACTCTGGAAAAAATTGCTCACTTTAGGATAATCCTGAATATATGAATACAAATAAGGCAGGACTAAGCAACAATTTAAAAATCAGCCTGTTGTCTTGAACTGGAAAAAGCAAGAACATTCACAGTTGCTTATGGTGGTGGTATGCTGCAATGGTTTAGTAATCAGGCTTTCATAAAGTACTAATGTTTGCATTTTCCTGAACCAGGGTCAACAAATATGTAAACATTAGCATCTATACAGAGCTCTATTACAAAATAGACTGACTTTTCCTGTCTGATTTGCTTTCTGCTGAATTACTGTTTGTAAGGTCAGCATACCAAAATCCTCATGCATGATACATTCATTTAATATGTCTTTATTGCTAAAATTGGCCTACATTCCTTAATTCTTTTGGGTATCAGAAAGTATCCTCAATAAAATTCTTCTCTCCTTGTGTCTAAAAGAAAGAAATTCTGAGGTTCTCTTGTTTAACAACTGTGCAACCTCTTGCATCAAGATTAAACACTTTGTTTTGTCCCCAGGCAGTTGTATATTTATTACTCTTGAGGCAGTGGTATTTGAAATAAATAGAATTGAAAGATCCTGAGAAATGGTTTCTGAAACACATATATTGAGTTATTCTCTCCTATGTGAGCAGAAAATGTTTCTGATGCTTCTCCCTGCACCCTTGCAAGGGAAAATAGCTGATGTAAAAATATCACACAACAAGGTGGTGAATAGGAAAGCAGCATTTTTTTCCTTAGTCACTGAGGCTTTTTCCTGCATATTCTCCTGAAAATAATTAAGTTATTTTTATGGAATGTATTACTATTCACTAAAGATAACATAGGTAAGGCCATGATGAAGGACAATAGGGAAAAGTTCTCTCCTGTTCTGCCTCAAAAGGTACAGTATGAAAACAACAAATAATCCACAGCTTGCAAATAGTCTTAAAAACTTCTCAAAATTCAGACATATTTTTGCCTGACGAGAGGGCTTATTCCTCCTCCCTGTTCAAAAAAACAGATGCTCACCAAGAGAAAAAGTTCTTTTGTGTTATAAGGGAAACAATTTCCGTGTAGCTTTTGTGTGTGTATACGCATATTCATAAAATATAGATTAGCAGCACTAGGTATTCAGCTAAGTAAATATTCATAAAATAAAGGTGGAATTGATATGCATTTCCCAATAGAGAGTAATAAGCATATTTTGATTTCTTAGTAAGAAATCCAACTAAAGGGAGAGAAGGCACTTTCTTTTGTCTGGGCATTTTTTATTCCTCATTCTTACTGTGTTGATCCTGCTGGCAAAGATATTCTTTACTGACATTTTGAATATACAATATTGCTTATGTTAAATGTACAAGAATCAGGAGTTTTGCCTAAAACATGAAATAAAAAAGAATCCAAAATGTCTTTTTTTTTTTTCTTTGCATTCTTGCTTGTGTCTTTGGGGTACATTAAAGTTGCATGTTTAAGCTTGTCTTTATAACTATGAGAGGTATATATGCTTTTCTTTTTTTTTTTTAAATAAAATCTAAAATTGTCAGAACTGTAGGAGCTGGAGCTTTGTTAGTAATACTTGCTAACAAGTATTAGAAGACTCAATAAATAAATGAAAGATGACCCAAAATATTTGTTTATTGTTGCCTTTGCAACACTGACTGAAACTTCTAATTAATTTTGCATAGTTATTGTCACTCACTGCATAATGACTTTTTTTGCCATCTCTTATAGATGATTTGCTACCTCTGATTTACACTGGAATAAGGAATTGAGGTATATATATTACAGAGGTCTGAACTGTATAATAACAGGTATGCCTGAGAACTTCCTTTGCAGTACACTGGATGATCTAGAGTAATAAACTGGAATTGTTTTTGAATAAAATGAAAATTAAGTGAATGTTCTAAAGCTTTAGCTGAGAGACTTCCAGAATGGCTCAAGCAGTTGGTTGAATCAGGGGAAAAAGTACATGTTGGTATCCAAGCAGGCAAAGGTTTAATAAAAATCAACTCCTTGAAGTACAACAGAATAGAAAGAGGTTTTTGCCGTTGTTTTTATTTAATGTCTAATTAAATAGTTGGCTTAGGCTTCTAGGTTTCAGAAAGTAATGTTTAAATCCCAAAATTGCAGAATAGGTGTTCCTAGATTAATATTTGATATGATCATTTGGAATGTGTATTAGTCTTTGGCTGCCTTGCTCTTTGTTCTTGTTGGAGCTGTATTTGTTGAACACTGTATCATCCCCCACTTTTGTTTTGCCGCTTTGCTTGGGTCAGTTGTAGCTGGCAGTTCTCTTTTGGAGCTGAGGGGAAGACGGGCTTAATCATACATGTATGGAGCAGACAGCTCACATCCTTATCCCTCTCTTCCTTTTCGTTGTTTCATTCTTTGAACATAAACAGTTCTTTCCAATAGCAGCCATATTTTGGATAGTCAGGAAACAAAAGGTCTTTGTTCTACTTTATGGACTTTACCTGATATATTAATGCATGGTATAGGTACATTTGGTAGTGTAATTTCATTGTGTTCATTGCCAAGAAGGAAAATGAAAATAAAACCGTCTTTGACAACGGGCACGAAGCTAGGGTGAGCCTGTAAATAAATGTGTATTTTAAAAGAGATTTTTTTAGAGCTGTTAGAGGGAAAGAGGATATGACCATTGTCATGTAGTTTGAGAATTTTGTCCAAATTACATCATCCTACAGCTGTCAACTGGATGCCACTGATCATTTCCACACACTGAATAAATTAAAACCGTCATAAAGTATGGCAGCAATTGCCATTAACACGGCTTGTCGATACCTGCTTGTTGAAGTCTATTATTTAAAATCATTCCTTTGGCTTTGTCAATGTTTGTACAGGGCAGCATCATTAATGTTGACTTAGGGTTCTCTCTGTGTTCCATAACTAGAATACAGAACATTTCTATCGATTTCTTAGCCACATTTTTCTGCTTTACTATCGCTAAATGAATTTTGATTCATAAAAGAAAAACCCTGGGAGTCAAATGTCAGCTATTATCCAATATATTGCTCCCCCCTGCAACTAAAATAGTCTGCATCTCATCTTGAAAATATAATGTATATAAGTCTTCTCTGAAAGAATTTCAATAAAATATTGATGTGAAGTACTTTTTTTGTTTTGCATGATAAGGTGTTTTGAAGATATGGACAAGGGCACAAAACAAAGCCTGGAGTCATCCTGTATCATGCTTTGTATTTTGTGAGCTTTTTCACTCAGCATTAATAGCCACAAAATGTGGGATTCTTTCTTTGTGTTTAATAAGAAAATAGTTTGCGGTATTGTCTCGAGTGGTCTGTCTTAGTTGATTTTGTGCTAGGAGTTATGATCAAGACAAAAAAAGCCTAAAAACAAACAGTACTTGTACACACTACTTTGAATATCCTATTGTTTACTTCCTTCACATTCAGGTGCCCTGCTTTTAAAGAATGTGTTTCTACACAATGCATTTTGTTGGTTTTTTTTTCTCCTAAGTGTATAGATAGCAATATGAGTAATTAGAATATCTTGTTTTGTTTAAAAGCAAGTTTGTGATTCTATGAACGGTCTAGTATGAATTGCTTTTTGTGATACCTCCCAACCTAAGAAAAGGTAAGTAAAGGTACCTTGTAATGAGAAGGCTGATGCCATCTGGAAAATTTGGACACCATAGTGGTGAGAAAAATATTAGTTTCTAGGGACATACACACTTGTAAACAGACACATGGGAATGGATGTGATTTTATTATTTTTATTATTATTTTTACTCAAACAGAAGGCACAAAAAAAATTGTAATCCCAGGGCATTTAGGATTCTCTGGGGACAGGCTATGATGATACAGGGTAGTATATCTGTATATTTTTACCGGAAGTACTGTGTGCTCATTTCATCTCCCTTAATGATGTTATACCAGCCATTGGCCCACAGCAAAGAGAGACTACAGAGATGTTAAACAGGTACCCATAATGACAATAAATTCCTAATGCAGAAATGTGACATTTAGAACATCCAGAACAAAAATAACGCACCCTGAAACTGCCTCAGAAGTCAATAGCAGATTTAAGAGGAGTGGCAAGAGCACACAGAATTGGATTTAGAAGTGGGATATAAAAGGTGAAATTGAGCTTTGAACTATAGTAGTGGCTATGGCATGGCTGGTTATCAGGGCTGTGCCGTCTGCTCCCCCAGGACAGTGAGGTGGTTGTTTCACTGAGTTATACAGGGACTTCCCATCCAGTCTCTGCAGAGATGAGACAATGGGTTGAGAAGACACAACGGGACAGCTTGAAATAAGGTGATCAATTGAATTCCCAGGCCCCACCACAGCTAAGTATTTGGTGTGGTGAGGAAGTGCTCCTGGTGGGAATTCTGGATTGTCTTGCCAATTTTCCTCGGCAGCTCCTGCTGTGCCTGGACCAGTGGACAGGCTCTCCTTGTGTGCTGGGCTGCTGCAGCAGATTCTCCAGGTGGTTCCTCCTGCAGAATCAACCAAATTATACATAGATGATGCACCTCTAAGTAGGCAGTAGAAACAGTTCCTTCAAATGCAGAACCGGCTATGTAGAACAGTCTGTTTGCATTAAGATAGAATACGTTTTGTATGTTGTTTAAGATGACCAATAGTGGTGGATGATGCCTGTTTTGGAGTGGTTGCACAGGACCAGCAGCCAGCTGGATTATAAGAGATGAAGATAACAGCAATTTGGGGAATCTAACCCTATCTGGCTGAAGCTGCTACTGAGAGAAGGCTGATTCCCATAGTGAGCCTTTACCCTTTGCAGTGTTGTGTGTTTTTTTTAAAACAAATGCCGTGTCCATGAGTGACTGTCCAACTTTTTTGGAATGTGAGAATGAAAAAGAAATCAGGCAACTATACTTCATTCTTTTAATTCTTTTTCAGAAAGCAAAGGCAAAATGTGGAACAAATGAAAAAATGGTGATCACTAGCATTACAGTGAATATCAAATGAATATATAATAACAGAACATTAGGAAACAATTAGAAAAAGTGCCTAGACATTATTAATTCATGTGCTATTCATTGTACCAACATTGATCATGTAAAGTAAGTGTGGTGTTAGTTACATTTTAATCATTCGGTGTTGGAGAAGGACTAATTTTTTTCAAATAGCTATGAGAAGGATCCAGTTTTAGAAAAAATCATGGAATGTCCAATTTAATCCACAGCATTTTCATAGGGAAATGTGTGACTGCTGATAATGGTAGGACAGTGAAGAAAAATGCAGCAATCGTCCATGTTCAAACCTTTACAGGGAAAGGAGAGATATTGTTACCCTCACAAGAGCTTGTTTCAACTCTGGGATAGGTGTGTGTGGAACATGGCCTCCTTCCTCACTCATCCAGCTTAGGGCTTGGCCAGACTAAGCATTTGGTCCCTTCCAGCCCTTGGGTCTCTCTTGTAAACCAGCAAGAGTACTGGGGAATGAGAGCAATAGGTAGTCTTCCCAATGGATTCAGAGTCAGTGAGGGCCATGCTTGCCATGGATACAAGTGGAGAATAAAGGAAGGAGGACTGGCTGCTTCCATCTCCTTACTACACTTGTCCTCCACTGTGGAAAAGTTGGCAGGGGCTCATGCTCACCTCTGAAAATAAGAAGTTGCACATTTCTCCTTAGAAAGTCATCTCTGACCTTGCATAGGCATATAACACAGAGGCAATATGGAAGTTTGGTGACTCCTTTGTAGGAAAGGTTCTGTTGCTTGGGCTAAGGCTGTATGCAAATAAGAAGCTCTGGGCATGTGCAGCCTGATGGAACTGTCATAAATTAGAGAAGCAGTTACTGATATTCTTCGTAGCCAAGCTGCCCAACTCCAAGCTCGTTTGGATTTCTTTTAAGTGGCTTTATGTTTGTTCTCTCCCTTCTGCAGGCAGAGAACCTCATAAATGTCTCCAAATGGAGAGGTGGTTCTCTAGGGACTTCTCTGCTACCCAAGTGCAGTTCTATGAGCTTTTCTTCTTGAGCTGGGACCCTCACAGGTGGTGACTTGGCAGGTGTGGTTTGAAAACAGCACGTGTCTCTACTCGTTCTGTGTTTTGCTGTAGCTTGTGGTTTAAGAGATCTCAGAGCAGTCATAATGATACAGTCAGAAAATAGCAAGGCAGCTGAAAGATCAGAATTGGTAAGCTAAATCTGGCATGATTTAAGTGGTAATTTCACTTTAAATGAATAGTGTTTAGGAAAAACCTAAGAACATGTATCCAGATGACTGTAACAAAACCTATTTTGCTTTTTATCTTGGTACTTCTCTCGTTTCTTTGTTGCATGTTAGAGGAAGGTAAAGATCAATTTGTAAACTATAGTAGCATATGCTTAGTTAGAATGGTATCCTATTTACTCTGGTATATTGCATTTTGTATACCCTCTGAGTTTGGTTTACTTCTGTTGTTCCAGGACAAGAGTAACCCGTATTTTCTGTGGGTGAATTGGGTGGTTTAAATTCTCAGAAGCAGCAAATGTGTTCTTGCTTCAATAGTGGACTCCAAATGGATGCTTTTTATTCTATTATCTTCCTTAGTTTTATATAGTATTGATGAAATTGAAAATCAGCGACCTGACAAAAACAAAATAATACGGCATGAAAATTGCTACCATGATTTCATACTGTGTTAATGCAAGGATGTCATTCCTGCTTCAGAATAATAACAGTGTTTTGCTTCTGAACTTACGGCGCCTCCTTCTCCCCTTGTCCCCTTTCCCCCTTCCCCCTCCTCTCCCCCCTCCCCCCACTTTTATTTTTTTTAAAAGAGAGCTGATGCCACAGAGAAACTCTCTTTAATCACATCTCTTGGCAGTTTTTTAGAGAATAGCCACAGTTAAATCATTTTTTGAAGTAGTCAGTGGAACCTCTGTATTCCATATGGATATGAAAAAACACAGGGTGCATAGTGTACGTAGTGAACTGCTGTGATTCACCCAGAAGGGATCAGGCATAACAGTCACCATATTATGGTTGAATGCAGAATTTGGGAATTTTTTTAATTCTTCCTCAAAGGAGAACCAAGGTCCAGGCTGCCTGGTGGTGCCCTCTGAATTCTCACACGGCACGGATGATCCTGGAACATGCAGAAGTGATATTTGCAGTCTGTTCTCAAATATACTGCTGTGCCCAGTGAACAGCCCAAAAGCTTAAACCAATTCCTGTTGTCCTGCAGGTGCCAGGAAAGATTTGAGGAGAGAAGGTAAATTCAGATTAAGGTGCTCCCTGAAATTGTAATGATGTGACCAAGTTTTTCTTTCAGGCAGCTCAATGGATTACAGAACCCTTTATCTAAACTTCCTAACTTGTTAATGATTGTAGAACCTACCACATTTGCTGTACAAATTGTAAATTTTATATCAAAGGTGAGAAGGTAACTGACAGACTTTGCCATATAGGAAGAATGTCTTCCAGATCCCAGGTACTTGTTCAGCCTCTGCCATGAGAAAGACTTACCTGTTCAGATAGGGAGGGAGCACCTCCAGAGTCCCAAGTTAAAGGCCAGCATCAGCAACAACTTCACTTCATTTTGGCTGCTCTCTACTCTTTCATGGCTTGCAGGAGAGGTTGAGCCTGACTGTTATGTGTGTGCAGAATGAAATAACCATCTCTAGCATACCTCATGGAGAAGATGGAAAAGGATGGGAAAGAAACAGAACACTACACTCCTCATGCTCTACCTCACTGACTTGTCTCAATACTCTATAGAGGTCATTTTTTTAAAAAAAAACAAACAACCCAATATGTAGTTTCTTGCATTTAGTTATTAAATTAAACTAAATTCTTGCATCTTGCAGGTGAAGGGCTGCTGATGTAAAGTCTCTCTGCATATATACTTGCTTTATATTTAAAGCATTGACTCCCAGTACCTGAGACCTGAATTGATTCAGAATCTCTTCTCACATGCAAGGAGTTTCTTTAACCTCATCTGTCTTGGTTATTTTAGGCAGAAAATAATTTATGATTCAGTGGCCCAGAGAGAAAATGCGTGTGAGCATAAGGTTTAATGGTTTTGTATTCACCTGAGGGCTCCAGTTTCCATGCTAAGGACAGCTTCAGCTCTAATGTTAGCTTTTGACATGGGGATTTGAAGTTCACTTTCCAGCTAAGGTGGCTGATAGGCTGCAGAATTCTCCAGTTCATCATTGTCCTCTATAATTTTATAGCCTCCACGGGGAGAATGGAAGATGCCCTGATGGGTATGGTAACCTACCTCTTAATAGACAGGTAGGAAGGTGGGGTTGAATTCTGCTGGCATAGGAAATAATTCAATCAGTCTGGAAGAGTACTCTGGCTATTTGTCAATTGTTTCATGGGGGTCAATAAGAGGAACCTTATCCTGTGGCTGTAATTCAAAAAACAAGGACAAACTGTGAAAGAGGTAACATTGGTCACTTACTGGTTAGGGCAGAATTTTTTTGTGAACTCATGCTTCTCTCCCAGATGTTTCTTCTCTCCCAGATCTGAACTCTAAAGATTATATTTTTTTTGTTCTGAACAGGCTAGACATTCTCACCAGCTTGGTTGTCATTCTGTCATATTGTCTTCTTAGAGAGAGTGATTTTTAAAATTTTCAATCTCTATCTGATAGTGCTGGGACAAATATAAAGCAGATGATTAAAGGAAAAAAGTCTCCTTCCAAAATAAAATTTCTATTTGCTGAATTAATTTTATTTTGTTACCAAGTGTTTGAAATCCATTGCTAACTCCTGCCTGCCTTTTAGGGTGCAGGAAGCTGTCTGTGCTTTGTGTTGCTAATAATTTGCTGTCTGCTTCAGTTTTAGGTTTGTTTCTTAAACTGTTCTGGCCTGTTGCCGCTTTTTCCCTGTTTGTTTGCAGTTTTCGCATCTTTTGTTTGTTCTCATCCCCTGCTGCTTGTACTTCATTGTGGCCATCTACGTTTTTTGCTATAAACTTCCCATCTGATGGCTTTCCTGCTGATTTTACTCGATTGCTAGAGCTCTGGCATTAGCTGCATTAAGCACTGGAGCACTGTCCATCAGCTCTGCACCGTCTGGTGGGAGGCCAGGTGCTCCAGCCATTCAGCTCCAATGCCTGATCTAGTCCATTAACTAGCAATGTTGGAGGGATCCTCTGAGACTGGCTGGTACCAACCAGACTTCAGATGAAAGGAATTTTTTGGTCTGTTCTTTCATATCTATGCCACGGTATTCTCTAAGCGTGGTTATTTTGTTACTTGGATTTTGTTGTTATAGCCAACAGGAGATGGCTGTAACTTAATGAAGATGCCTATGTATAGGAATGTCATAGAAGAACCTTGCTTGCATTGGGTTTTTTCCTAAATGGCTTTTTTTTTCACTGCAGATAGTTTTCTATGAATATGCTCCATTCATAATTACTTGTTCTGACAAACAGATTTTTATTACTGATAGAAGCATGAGGCAAAAAAAGAAGTATAGAGTTTAACATTCTTTATTATAGAATTCAAATTTACCATTAAAATCAAACCCTGTAATTGAACTACATA
>JAOQGH010000032.1:10558787-10584179 GCA_025769975.1 Gallinago jamesoni
TATATCCTTTGGGGGGGGATCCATTCATCCATGCATCTTCTTTAATTTTTTCAAAATATGTTTTAGCATAAGGATATGTACAGGATGGGGGTTAACATGGAGACAAAAGTCAAAAGATGTTTATATTTATATAATATGCTTGCTAATATATTTAATCAATGTAGTTGTGTTTTACCGATATGTAGGAAACAAGAATTGCCCACATACTCTATGAAGACAAATTAATAGTATTCAACTAAACAGTGTAAACAGAGTATGAAGAAGGGGACAGAACAAAAAGAACGATAAATGGGTATTATAACAGTACACTTGGACATTGTTTTTTGTAGTTTCTTTTTTTTCTTCTTTTTTTTTCAAGGGAGAGGTCTTTCTCAGGGCTTAAGAAGTCTTGAGTTTTTAAAATATTTTCATGGGATTTCTAGGGGAGGATTTTTTGGTCTTGTAAGAGGCAGGAAGGGAGACCATGAAGGGAAAGGGCACAGTGAGTTGAGGAGGAGGAAGAACTGGAAGATGGTGCAGGAAAAACATGATGGGTAGGAGTGAGAGTGGGAGCAACAAGGGTCAGATGGCTTGCCAAATGGAAAAAATGGCCCAAGGGAAAACCTTAGAAAGCAGGGTGGTTGTAGCACTGATGCTAGGTTTCAGTTTACGTTTCCTCTTCCTGGGGGCAGTTTGTTTGTGGAAACGAGGGTCTTCCAAATATTTTTATTATCTCAGCACACAGTACAAAAGGTTTTGTGGCAGTGGGAGAGAATACTTTACAAGAAAGTGCAGGGTCAGGGAGAAAAAAGATAGTCCCCGTTTTCTTCCTTTTCTGCTAAGGAACTCTTAAAACTCCCTCTGTATCTCTGCAGTGCATCTAAAACAGAAAGTCATGTTCATAACCTCTCCAGTTTCTGAGAAATCAAACCCACACCCAGATGCAGGCTTCAGACTCCATAGTTGGGTCATGTTTGTTTTTCTTGCTGAGGATTCTTGATAGTTTTCTTCCTGATAATCTACAATTCTTCCACTCTAGGGATCCGAAAGGAGTAACTTTTCTAATGCCAGAGAAATTGCTAATAAAATTCACATTTAAAAATAGGTGAGGATCGGAGAAGTAGTCAACCAGTTCCAAAGGGAAGAACTGGTGATGTTTTAATTTAGTCTGTTTATCTCTGTATAACTTGTCTTTCCATTCAAATGAAAGAATACATTGTATTAAAAGGCATTGTGAATGGAATGGGTAAATTTCGCATTTGGGAGAATATTCAGATAAAAACAAGATACGTATTTTTAAATTAGCTTAATTCATTATTGAAACAATATGTCTTGACATGTGGTGGTTATTTGTCCTTGATACCCTAGATTGTGACTGGATATCCTCCTAAAAGAATCAGAAATTGAACCAGAATGTTTTGGTTTGATACAGGAATTCTCAAAATTTAGGGGAATTGTACAGACTTGAGGTCAGCCGAAAAATGTATTTATACTTTCTGTCTCTTTAATTGTCAAAGGCATGCTGTACAACAGCTTTCCAAGTCACTTGTAACAATTAAATTAGGCCACTGGGTCCCTAAATCAAGTGCTCCAGGCCAGAGTGGAGGCAGAGGCTGCCCTTGTGCTCCAGGGCTCGGGAGCATTCCCCTGCGGCGCAGGCATTGCTGTCTGTGGCACCCTGCATCAGCTCCAAGGTAAACTGCCTGCAATGCCAAGGGGAGACTTTTATCCACTGTGCTGCTTTAGGGGCTACATCAACTGGGTGCTTTCCAAGAACGTGCACCGATGGTTTTCCAAAAACCTTCCAGAGATCTGGATTGATCTACGGTATATGCCACCTCCTCGTGGTAATCCCTATGGATAGGTGCTTCTTTGCATTACTGGTGCTGCTTCTCTTGCTTTTATTAAATATGATGTGTTCAGAGAAGCTTAATCCAGAAACCATCCCTGTGTTCCCCATAAACAGGAATGCCAATTTGGGCACTTACTGATCTGAGATTTAAATATCAAGGAGAAAATTTTTCCTACTTACGATCAGGAAGTACCTTGCAGTAATTCTTTGTAGATGCAGACTGGTCACAGTAAATGGCAAAGAAGTAAATCTGCTCCAGGTATTTACATTTTGCTTTAGGTTGCAGGAAATTGCCACAATTCTACTTCTTTATTACATAGCTTGCTCTTGTTAATTGTTGTACAATTACTGAATTAAGAAGTTAGATGGAATTATAAAAAGCAGTATATAATAGATACCAGTATGAATTAGTATAGTGCAAAGTGCTTATCTCAGCAGGTGTTTTTTAATGGATACATCTGCTTTGTTGCTGTTGGAATACATGTGTAGTGATACAATGCTTTGTGAAACACATATTAATACTTACTTTTATGAAAATAAAAATACAAGATATTTTACTCTGATTTATTCCATTTTAGGAATTAGAGAAATTAAGCCTTCCTTCTCTTTTAATTATATCTTGCAGAGAAACTGTAATCTCTTAATCTCTATAAAGCTTCTCTCTTTTAGTTTGCCCATTGGCATTTGCTGACATGGAGCCTGCAGAGCCTGCAGTAGGAACTGTACTCCGCAGCTCAGAGGGGTGCACTCACAAAGCAAAGGCCAAATTTTGCCTACATATGTGCAGCTTGCTTTGACTTCAGGGCAGGTGATCTGTACTTGGGCTACACAATAAATTGATTTGTCAGTTCAGTGACCGACTTAAAAATAAATAAATTAAAATGGTTCCAGTTGACAAGAAACAGATCTCTCCCTTCATTCCACACACACACCCCCCCTTTTTTTCCAGCTAATCCAAGCAACATGCTTTATTCAACCAAAAATGCATTTGCAGGCATTTTAGATGAAAGCAACAGCTAGATTTACAGGAGGATATAGCTGCTCTCACAAAGCAGGTGCTGCAGTTTTCTTTTGTATGTTGAATCAGAAACAGTTCAAATCTGTACTGATTTTAAGGAGATGTACTTTCCCACCACCCCCCAACTTGGAAGAAAATGTCCTAACTGTGGAGCTATATGCTATTACAGAATGTCACGCTTTTCTGTTGGAACAGCTCCTCTATGTATAAAATGCTTAAGCATCTATTTTGGTCAGCAATACAAAAAGTAACTCCATAGCCTGCTGCTTAGAACACTCTCTGGGGATGCCCAGGTTCTTTTATTAATGAATATTTAAGTGCTTAATAGGAAAAATGAGAGACTGAGGGGGCCCTAGCTCATGATAGTTTATTATTTTGTCTGTATTTTCTTGTATGCTTGTTTTGTTTCAGAGAGAGATTAGATTTGAATCTGAGCCTCTGACAGCCCCATTCTAATTGCTGGGCTGAAAAGCGAGAAAGCTCTTTTTCATGCAAAATACAGTGAAACTAAAAATTGTAAAAATATTGTGGAAAATTAAGAAGTAGCCACTTTGAAATTAGTAAATTGCTCTACCCAAAAGGAGGATGTAGTGAGGTAGGGGGTCAGTCTCATTGTCCAGGTAACAGGTGATAGAATGAGGGGAAATGGCCTCAAGTTTCTCTAGGGGAGGTTTAGATTGGATATTAGGAAAATGTAGATGTGGCACTTAGGGACTTGTGCTTTAGTAGTGGACTTGTCAGTGTTAGGTTTATGGTTGGATTGGATGATCTTAAAGGTCTTTTCCAACCTAAATGATTCCATGAATTAATCATTGGCATGGGGGCAGTTTTTGTTTCTGTTTTACTATTTGGTGGAAGTTACTCAGTATGATTGCTCCATAACTGTTTTTGGAGGAAGAAGTATTTTTTCTCAAAATAATTAATCCAAACCTCTAAGATAGGTTTTTACCTCTTAGTCCAAAGTCTAGTGTACAAAGACATAGGTGTGCAGTCAAGCACAAGAGTTCTTACCAGGCTGAAGTGAGAGCATCACTTCACATGGGTGAAGGTGTAGGCATTTTTCCTGTCTTATTTCACCTTATTTGTATGTACCATGTGGTGGGGAGTATGATGGAAGCTAGGATCCTTGCAGAATGGACATCAAAACCCGGCAAAAAAGGGAAAGGGTTGTAGCCAGAACCAGTGGATGCTTGGCATTTCTTTCTGTAATTCTCATAGAAACCTGTTCAAGCATTAAGGCAACACAAAGGAAATGATTGGAGCTCAGGAAAATACCGTGCCATGTGATTCAGCCACCCCTGTTATAAATGAAACATGTTTACTTTTGCTGTTGTATGAGTCTCAATTATTTATCAATTATTCTGTATTGCACAGTCTCGGATGCTTACTGCTATTGGCAGCATGTAGTGCGGTGCTGTAAACCTGTCACATTTTAAAAGAGAAAACCTATAGGTGATGTATAGGAAAAATATTGCTGTTTGACAAAAAATGTAAAAAGTTTTGTGGACTTGCCTTGATTTTCCTTTTTCTTGAGTTTAGAAAGGAAAATAAATGTACCTACTGATCTAAGAGTTTAATATACTTGAAATGTACGGTGAAACTTTTTTTTTTGGTCATGACAATTACATTATTCTGCATGATTGTAGGTTTAGCATACTGAAATACTCATTTTTGCAGAATTCTGTACTGCACTTATGTATCCAGAAGCTATTTTCCCTTTTAAATGCAGTAAGTGGACTTACTACAGCTCTTAAAGTAATACTCTTGTAAAAATTTGTGAAAACTAGCTCCTGAAAATATTTTTGAAACTGAATTTGATAGCTAAAGGCAATGATATAATTGATTGTACAGAGGCATTAATCTTTTATCCATGAGAGAAGTCAGTGCAAAATGTTACCTTACAAGCGATCTGATTGAAGTCTATGGACAAACTGTGGTTATTTTAGTAAGGTAGGTATTTACTGTGCCAGATATTAAGAATGCCTGAAAAATTGTGAGAGGGATTCTTAAAAGGAGAGGCTGTCAGAAAGGGAAAACATTCCCTTTGGTTCCTCCAAAGCAGCCACTGGGAAATTTTAATCGCCTTGCTTTATTTTATTTTCACTTTGAATGCAGTATCCAGTACAGGATGTGTTTAAAAACATGAGTGCAGAGAAGTACTTAAACTCAGTACTAGACAAGTAATAATTTTTATATTATTAATAATATTATTTTTATATATATATTAATAAAATTAAATAATAATTTTAAAACTAAATCTTAAATTCCTGAAAATAAAATCAGTTTTGTTTTTTGAAATAGCTTCTGAACTGTCCTGTTTAACATGGATATTTCACTCAGTTTGGACGGTTTTCCTTTGTATGACAGTTAATTTAAATCTTGTGCTTCTATTCTAGCATAATTTTCCCAACCATTTCAGGTGAGTGGCTTCTAACCTGAAGCCACAAGCCACTTGCTTCTCATTAGGAATCTAATGAGAACACCCTGAGTAATTTATCTGGTTGCATTTTTTGCATGATGTAATATTTGTCCTTGAAAGGCGGAGATGTAGAGAAGAGCATCATTGGTGATGTTCAGCTCTTCATGACAGCAGTAGCGCTTCATTGTGTGAGGCTGTGGCACCAGCCTTCAGTTTTTGTAAGCTGCCCTGGAATGGTTCTATCCTCTTGCACTGCGTGAAAAATGGCTCAAAACAGTTTGGAGATTTTAAGGTGCTGCTTCTTTGATTTGGTTTGACCCCCGTGGTCCCAACTCCTTTTCCTCCCTTATAGAAGGATCAGAGGGAGGAGCAGCTTAAGAAATCATTTGAGAACAGCACTTCAGGCAGCTCTTGACTCTACTCCAATAATGTATTTAGGAACATGTGTTAAATTTCTGTCATTTTCTGAGCAGAGAAATAGAAGAAAGCTGGTTGGCTTTCTGTAAATGTCATTTTTAAAGCCTACTGACTGCCTCAGAGTCATGCAAAATCTCAGTGATTCCCCACTATGAATAGGGTTATCCAAAAATTACCTTAAATGTCGAAATATACTCCTTCCAATTTTGTCTCCAATTTTTGAGAAATGTAATTTATTCTGCTAACTATGTTTCCTCCCATACTTGGTAGGCCACCTTTTTATGATCTTTATTTATGATCATTTGCAAGTGCTTAGTAGACTAATTAAGATGTCTGAAGGTTTAACCTCATCTTATAAAGTAGATCCTGAGACTTGCCTCAATGTTAGCTCAGTAGGGTACAGGGGAAGCGTTCCAGGAAAGATTGTGTAATGTTGCCAAGCTGGGCTTTGCTGTTGAGATTACTTATCCTATAGAGTCTAGGTCAATGTGAATGGGACAGAGGTTCCTTGGGAAAGCGTTTTCATCACACAGCATTAAAAGGAATTGTAACACCTGATTTTAAAAGAAGTTGTGTTGATTGTATTTTATTTAGTTGCTCTATAAACTGTGAAAGATAACTATAGTTTCAATTAATTGCCAAACAAAATCCAGTTACTGACTTTGCTCAAAACTGGACGCATTTTAATGGTTCTGCATCAGCAGAGGACTTTTCCCTATTTTTATGTAAAGGAAACATGTTTCTGAAATAATATGCTAACCAGAATTACCGAAGTATTAGGGGAGCCATCTCTCCCTGGTATTTTCAAATGAGACAGTAGGACAGTGGTAGCAGCTGAGTTCAGCTGGATTTTACTCCCCTTGATGTGATGATGTGATGCCATCAAACAGTGCTAGCTTCTGATGCTGTATCTTTTATTTTATAAAAATGAAAAAAATGAAAAATGCCACTGATCTTGCTTTACGGAACTATTGCTGTTACTTCTTCAGATTTTGCACCCTAGCTCTTCAATACATGTTATTTGCTTAGAAGGGAATTTGAAGCTCTTCTATTTGTGTTATTTATTACTTCATACCTTTTGGCACTGTCTCTTCACTGCATTAAATCCTCAGTGATTTCTAGTTGTTTTTAAATATTCCTGTGGTTGTGAACACAAATGTAGTGCCCTACTGTGCAAGGGTTCCCTCCCGCCTTGTGTTCTTGAGTGACGAACAGGAAATTTGGCTTCCTTCAGGCAGGACGTGCAGTAGAGGAGGACAGCTGAGAGCTGGATGACAGTGGTACCAGCTCTCACTGGGCTTTTGCCAAAGTCACTGGGTTACTTGGCCTGGATGTAGCTCACCACAGAGCTCAAGCTTGCCCACGCTGCTTGGCACTGGGCAGAGAGAGATGGAGATCTTTATCCTGATGCAGTAACCAAAAGATGAGAGAGGGGATCTAGCATAGATTTTGGTTTTCGTTGGTCGTCCAGATAGTGGATGTCGTCGGCCTGTGTTTGGGCCTAACACACAGTGTAGATGTATCCCAGAGCAAGGATTTGTGCCAAAATTACGTCCTTGCCTGTAACAATGACCAGACCTAAAAAATAAATATATACATCAAAATGAAAAAAAAAAACCAAACAAAACTAAAAGAAAGAAGGAAGGGAAGAAAGAAATCTTTTATTGTATAATAATGAAGAGCTGTATCAAAATCCATAAATTAGGCACAACTTTAAAATCACATATAATTTCAATTACAGCCATCTGTTTCTCCTTAGGAAGAATGAAGTCAGGTCAACAACTAAACATTTTACAACCATAAAGATTCTGGGATGCTTTTTAAGCTATATACATATGTGATTTGTAAGAAACCTATTTATATGTAAAATTTCTCATTTGAACATTCATTCCTTTTATCATGCAAACACCAAGATTTTTGGAAGCTACAGGCTTTGAAATGAAGTGAATACACATATTTCAGCCTAATGTTACTGCCCTATTTATTTTTTTGAATTTTAACCCTCTGATATTTCTATCATCATGAAGAAAAATATCTGCATACCTTTAACTTTCAAATGTGTAGACAGCAGAGAATACATGCAGCGTAGATTTTCCTTAAGACAAGTGTGTAAAAAGTTTCTTAGCCCTTTGACAAAAATATAAATTAAAACTTTAACAGAAGTTTTTGAGGGAAGATGGGCAAGAGAGGAATGTGACACGCTGGAACTCAAGGTAGAAAATTATTTAAATCTTTTAATTATATGTAATCATTTATTTGAGTGGCACATACCTTTCCTTCTCTCACTCAGACACAGTACTGTTCACAGCATTGAACTCTGAATGTCTTCTGTGACCCTGATGAGGGTTATGTCCAAGACATGGCATATGTCATTTTAGAAGTGATTTTAATAAAGTTGATGACTTTACTGATATGGTTTTTAGTCATACAAAATAGTGTTGAAATATATTTTACATTCATCCTTAATGTACGATATAATGTATTCGCCTTCCTTGTGCGTGCAGACTTTTTGAATTTGTCAAATATGAAAAGGTGAGCAAAGACTTAAGTAAGCTCATCCTACAATAAATCAAATGAAAAAGAAAGCAGAATCGCTTTGAATACTTAATCATAAAGCCTTCATGCACAAAATATAAAGCAAAACACTGACCTAAATGGTTAATAGCAAGAAAAGTCTGTTAATACCTGTTGTATAAACCCCTAATCTTTACAGTTGTTAACAGGAACTGGAGTGTATGCATAAAAGAACGCTCTTCACAGCAATGCTGTTATCCACATCAATCAAGATAATCCCACAGTAAAACCTTGCTAAAGAGGAAATGTGGCATGTTTGGATAATGTCAATGATTAGAAAACATGTCCCAGAAAATGCCATGCAAAGCAAGTTTAATTATTAACGCACACTTTCCTAGCCCTTTTCAGCTGAAAGTCTCAAATTATTTACGTGGAGCTCAAGGGCTGAACTCTGATTTCAGTTCCAGATGTGAAACTAACAGAAGTTCATGTGTTTTTGAAAACAAAGTGCAATTCTGACCTGTAAAACTTCACATCTGCTTTTTCAAAATATATTAATACTCAGTCTACACAAGGGTAAATTGAATCACAGAACAGGGAAATGATTTGTTGAAGGTAGTGAACCAGTGCACATAATAAACCTCACTATCTCCTATTACCACTTCCTTCTTCCTGGCTCAAGGAAACACACTGCTGGTTCAAATTCACTCTGTCTCAGGCTGACAATGTATTTGATCATAACTCATCAGAGAGGACAATTTTATGCTGTAGGCCGTGCTATAAATTAAGTCCCTGGAAGAATTTCATTGGGTGTATAGTATGTTCTGGTGAAATCATTGAAAAAGGCAGAATTACACACTAAACCTCTGTGAACAATCGTGCCCCTATTTTCTGCACTAGATTAATTGTAATTGAATATGATTCACACTTGCAGGTTGGCACTCTTCAACTGCTAATCACTTGGAAAAATAAAGCACATAGCTCTCTCAAGTGCTGTTGCCCTGTTGTTTCTCAGGACAATCAAAGAATTCGCTCTTCTCATGTACTTTTGAGAAAAGTGGTATTAAAAAAATATGTAAGTGAAACAGAATTATCTCAGCTAATTTTAGATGACTACAGCTTAAAAGTCTGGATCTCAGACTTTGTAGCTGTCTGTATCAGACTTGTAGCTATCTGAAGTTAGTGAGATGAATCTCACCTGAAGTTAAATTGAATAAGTCATCCTTCTGCAGAGTTTAGCAGAACTGGCACTTTTTGAACTAGCTGGAGCAGTGCAGCAGTTAAACCTACAAAAAACCAACGGGCAAGGAAGAAGCACAAAGGCAAGCCTGAATGTGTAGTAAGAGTAAAGTTCACACTAACACAGAAAAATTGCACAAAAGCCTGTATTTCAATGAGGAGGTAATTCGGGTTCCAAAATGGAACATGGCAAAGTTATGATTACATTTGATCAGAACAGCCACAACATCAGATAAAGATTCATTATTCAATAAGCTCTCAGTTTGATTCAACCGCATAAGATGTGTGAATTTAAGTAAACAACTGAAAGCCTGGATAATCAGGTAGTCTTAATAACTTAGCATGGAAGAGTGAGGAAGAATACCATGCTAAAACGTATCTTTAATGAAGGGTTGCCTGGAAAGACAACACATAGGAAAGGGGTGTGTGTGTGTGTGTGTTTAATGTTCAAAGCAGAAGAAATAGGTTATCTCTGATGACTTCTTTCCTGGAACAAAAGACATAAATTAAGAAACTATTTTACAATAATTTAAAATAAAAAAAAAAATATATATTTGCTACAGAAATAAACATCCTACCAGTAGAGCTTCCAAACTCTGATTAAATAGTTTAATTGTTTTAATTAAAAAAATAAAAAACAACTAAAACTAACTGTGACTTCAAATTTATATGGTGCTTTAAACATAAAACAGAGGAAAATATGATTCTGGCAGGAAACTGAGATGTAGGAATACTGCTCTCACTTTGTAAGCTGTTTACTCTATGTTGAACATTTATGAATATTATGTGCTTAGATGGTCACAGAAGGATGTAGGAGCCCCCATACCTTCAGGAACATCCAAGATCTAGGGTTTCGTTTGTCTGGGGATGCACTGATCATACACAAGCACTTCTAGTTAGTGCTAGTGGACATGAAAGGTAAATCATGCGTTGTGCTCTACTTTGGATAACCTTGTTGATTTGGATTTTTTCTGTACTAGCACTAGCACTGAACAATGCCAGACCAAGGCATGTTTACTGGCTGCAGGGCCACCAGGCAGCATCTGGCCATACATTTAAACAGTCTCAGCATCCAAAAGATAGATCCAAAGGCTGCATCCAAACTGCCCATGGGGAACAGTCTTAAGCTAATGCACTGCACCCCAGATGGTACTGTCCAGAGAGTGCCAGCTCTCCTGTGCCAAACGGGTGGCAAGGGCTACTTTAATGGTTTAATAAACTGCAGAGAGAGAAAATTTTGTGAGTGGGAACGTTCTTTGACACCTCAGTGAACTGGAATAACTATAGCACTGGTGAACTAGGATTTCTGATAGTGTCCCTCATTTAAAGATACTGTAGGAAACTAAGCTATTACAAAATTAGAGGAAATGTTTTTACTCAAGTGTCACTGTTTCTTAATCATAGTAATTGTCAGTTGTGGTGATTAATAACTGGATTATAGGTGAGATAGAAGTTTACGAATAATTGGAGTTTTTACTATAGATGGATATTACCAAATAGATGAGCATGTGCCTGTTCTGAGAAACAGAGGACACAAAGGATACAAGATATAGAGGGATAACAGAGAGATCAATAAAAACGTGTCATTACAAAGGTGTCTATGAACAACAGTTTGCTTAGGAAAGAAGAGAACTCGTGTCTCTTTTCAAGGAACAGATCTAAAGCAATCAAAAGGATGATTTTTTTTTCATAAAATTTGTAATTAAATTGTGGAACTTGATGCCAGATAAATGGATACTTCATGGCGGATAGGCACTTGACCTTCTCACTGCCAGAAGCAGTGATGTCAGCTGACAAGGAATAGTCTGTCCTTGCCTTGTTTCTCCCATGTCCCCTAAGCATCAGCAGTTGGAGGCAGGATTTAGCCATCTCAGTCTAACCCTGCATAGCAGTTTCTGTTTTTCTGTACACTGGATCATGTGTGTGGAGACCATAAAGGGAATGGGCCACATTTGTGACAGCATTTTATTTGTTTCCTTTATCATCTGTTTGTCAGCAGCCTTGAGATGGTTTTAGTACTCAAGAGAGCAAAGGAAGCGTTGCAAGAGGCATTGGAAGAGAAGTTATGACTCTGAAGCATTTGTTTGCTTCATTATGCTAATTCCTCCATTATCTCTGGGGTAGTGCATCATCTTGTTCCAGGTGAATTTAGATAACTCCTCCATTCAGCCCTTAATTCCATTGTTCTTGGGTCCTCAGTCTGTAAAGCTGGGATGCTGTCATGAGAGGTAATGATGGCAAATATGCCATCTGTGAGATTCTCAGCTTCTATTACAGTAAAGGCCATCAAATGAGGTAGAAGAATTCTCCATAAGATGGGTTTCTGGATACTGTGCCATAATACGTAATCAGGGAATAAATGCAGTCCAGCATTTATACACTCAGACACCACAAGCAAAGAACTTCAGGTTTCATACCTTGGAACCTAAGTAAGTGCAGCTGGACCGATGCTGCTGACACCGCGAGGCTTTGTAACTCACACATACATTACTGCAAACCAGGGATGTTTGTTGCCTCTGCATTTTTGACCCATGTAATTTTTATTCAGGAACATCTGAACTGTCTGAAGGTGGGAACCTTATACTTCAGTTTCCCCAGTTACAAAGTAAAAATAATTTTCATTTTGCAGAATGTTGTGATTGTTCAAGTTACTTTGAGATTTATAGATCAAAGGCATCATAAAAGCACAAAATATTTCTGTGTTCAGTAGATACAGCATCAAGGATCTGTAAAAAGGTGCACAGATAGTCAAAAGGAAAAATGGAGTTTTGAGCAAGCGTGTATGTAATTTCTATAGACAACTGCCATTAGCCTGTGAGGCAAAAGCATTGCCGAATTATTAAACTAATTACAGATATTAAAACCAATGTCTTTAAACCCTCTGTTGCCTTTTTTCTTCCTTTGAAGGCTTTTTATTATTTTTTATTACTGTGGACACCTATAAAAACTTTTAATTTGAATAATTTAGAACTTTGCATTTAATTTTATTATATTTCTTTTCATGTTACTGCAGTGTTGTCTTTGGGGTTTTAATTGATTTTTGTTGTTGTTGTCAAACACTTTGAAACTTCTGAAAAGAACTGCATGAAAAGAATAAATAATGACATAGTCATAAGAAAAAAAAAGCAATATTTTATTAAAGAGAATCTTTCACAGAATTAAATTCTGTGATTTTAGTATTTTCTGAGCAATTACAAAAGCATTAGTACCAGGTTCTTATGAAAGTAACGTATCTGTATCTATAGAGCAGGCGTGGAAAATGCTGCAAATACATGCCTTTGATCTAAATGACAGAAATAAATTTGCTAAGGACACGGTAACATTAAGCATCTTTAAACTGACCTATATTGCTTGAAGTGCAGGTAGAATATTTCTCCTTTTGATCAGGCCATTTGATTTAAAATATAAATGAAATTAAGTTATGTGCGTAATACATGTAATATAATTTGGCACATTAACTCTTACAGATGTAGGTTAATATTTTATTTGCGTATATCCCCTAGTTTTTTTCCTGTTCTGCAGTTAAATTTATCATGAGTCTGCAGGCATGACTTGCTGCTAGACATGGACATGAACAATTAAGTTTTCAGGCAGAACTGCAACGAGAGACTCCACTCTGGCTGCGTGTGCTAAGCCTTTCGGTAGCTGCATTGATAAGGCAGAAAGAAGTTCGTGTGTGAGAAATCTGAAGTGAAGATGCAAATCTCATGCTTGGCTGGTATTTTTTTTATCTAAGAATACGTTGATCCTGAGGGGCATCAGAGTAGCTTTGCTTTCAGGGTAGGAGAGTGTTTCTGTTTTTTCTCTTTTCAAAATATCCTAAATCTTTTGGTAGAATTAATGCTTTATTGTCATTATCGGGAACTCAAACAAATTTGTTAATGTTGTGATTAGAGTTACCATTTCATAAGGTTTTAAACTTTTTTTTTACAATGTGTTCATTAATATTCAAAGGTTTTTTTAGAAAGTCATAGATTTGTGTCTAACATTCAATCAGACATATTTTAGTTGCTTTTCATAGATTTGGAAGTTTGACATGTGCTTTCTAGCTTGAAGCAGTCATAAATGTCTTCAACATTATGATAAAATAAGAATATAAAAATAACATCAGACTTGCATTCATTTTCTCTCCTCATATCCAAAGGTTCTAGGATTTTAAAATACATTGCATATAAAAATAATGGAAATATGCATTCAGGTTTTTTAGTTAATCGTCAAGCTACTGTAATTGATTTTCAGCAGGGGCTGCTCTATTCGCTCCTTGTTTGAATAGTATAACAGTGGGGCATCTAGATTCCTACAGAGTTATAATATTTTAAACTCCCTGGGGAAAGGAGGCAGACTAACTCTAAGCAGTACAGACTGGTGTGTGAAATCTGACGTGTTTGAAGATGATGCCTCCATCATCTGACCATTTAGTTGATCTCTTCTGAACTACATCTTACCTGTTGAGACGCCCTGCATGCAGAGCTCCTGCTCTAACGCTGAAAGATTCTGGAGCTTTCCATTTTCCCATTTTTTCAAAGCACTCACTGTACCTTATTCTAGGTTTGAGCTTAAGCACCCACCTTAGGAAGTTTGTCTTTTTCAGGCTTTTTATGTAGCCTGCAGAGGCTGGGAAGTTTCTCTAGGGGATCATTCAGAACAAGAGTTTCTTGTGACCAACTGACTAAGGAACATAGTGAGTCCAACTTCATACTTGACTGAGTGGCTAAATTGGGTTCTGTTCAGAGAATTATTCTGGCAGCAATTCCAGTGCTAACTAGGCTGTAGAGCTGCAGGACTGTTACTTTTCTCCAGCATTTTAACACACACACACCCCCCATTGCTTGTGTGCATGGAGTGCTGTGTCTAGGTGCAATAGTAAATTTTGTAGGCCTGCCATGTTAGAAATTTGTGCAAACACTCACGATTAAGAGGTTACAGCCTTTATCTTAACAATTATAAGGTTCTCATTAGCCTAATGAAGCCATGTCAGTATATCTACAGGGACGGTGCTGCAGTAGTGTGAACATGAGTTTGTTGTGAGAATATTTTGAATTATTTCTGATTAACAAAATGCAGTCCCCAGGGAAACAAAACACTGATATTAGAGGTACAAAACTTGCACAAAACTACATTGCTGAGAGAATACCAGAATGATCCAGGAGGAGACTCTTCTATAAAACTTGATTTGTAATTATGGGTCATAAGATACTAGCTGTCCTCGGTTGTTAAATATATACTTCATGAATAGAGCTTGAGTAAGTTTTTCAACCCATAAAAACTACACTGAAATCAGAATTTAGGGCATTACCAGCATCATGAATCTGATGAACAGTTACGGCTTTTCAGTCTTTTTCTATTTTTATAGGAGAGGCAGAAAATTATCAACTGGAAAAAAATGTAGTCGTATTTCCACCTGTAATTCCACCCACCACCTAGGAAGATGCAGTTAGATACAAAGCTTAGAATAAGCAAAATTTAGGTGGTATTTAATTTAAAAGACATGATAATCTGAAAACATTTTGTGTTCTCTGCTTATGTGTATTTACAGAAGAAAAGCAAGACAACAGAAACCAAGGAAGCAAAGCTCCAAAATATGCAAGGTCTTTGAAAATTTGAGGCAAATCTTACAGTGCTTTTTCCACAATGAAGTATTTGCTTAATGCTTTTTCACAGGCCGAAAAAACTTTTCATACTAGTTTTATCAGTTTTCTGTAGACAGAGATATTCCAAAGACCCCAGTTCTTGCTCGAAGTTTGTTGTCGCATCGCATGCATGCAACAGAGAGATAAAATTCTAACAATAAATGGACTCCATCCTTGTTTACTTTTTTAAGCAATACTGGTATAAAGTGTATTGCTTGTTCAGAAAAGCCTCTGTTATGAGATTAATGAAAGAGATATCAGCTGCAAGGTTAACGATTTCCTTAATGATCAACAAACTGTTTACAGTGATCTGGGAAGGAGGATGTGGATAGTGAAGCCAATGAAATAAAAACTTCAAAAAAGTTTTCAAAACGTTTGTTGAAATTCATAAACTTTTTTTTCTTGGCATTTTCTGAGAAACATTGAACGTAAAAAATGTTTCATTTCATAAGCTACAATACTGTAAATATTAACTGATTAGACTGGTCAAAAATCAACTGATTAAAATCTTGTTTACAGTCTCAAATCAATAAGTCACTTGTCAAAAAGAGTTTGAAAATGCAGATCTAATTCTAAATTTTTCTGTAAGAATCAACTAAATGACAAAAGAAGGGGGAAATGGCAGGCAATAGGTGGGCCTCTCTTCATATTTAAGATTGAATGGTTTGAATATTTCCTGAAAGTCTTCAGAAGTCTTCTGAAAAGTTTCAGATGTCAAAATAGAAACACCTGAAGGTCTTTTATCAAAATAATACCCTCTGTAGTCTGTGAACTTGGCAAAGGAGAAATGACTTGTCTCCAATGACATGGAGCTGATGGTTTCCACTGGCAGCCAGTCACTTGTGTGACGTGACTAGATAATGAGGGCTTTTATAAACTTCTCTGCCTATTTAAGGGCCTAAAAATTGATTTTGGATCACAGGCCAAGATTCAGGGCCAGGCACCCGGAGACAGATTCTCTGCTATTTTTAAGAACCCTTGAGACTGCAACTGGGGATGGTATTTATGTACACTCTTTGCTTAAGTGGTAAAATCTTATGTTCTTTTTAGTGAACAAGGGGATAGTTACTCCTGTAATTTTAATATAAGCTTAGAAAATGTAACTGACAATGAAAACCTCAGTGAACTGTCCTGGAGATGACAGGTATTCATTAAATAATAACCACTTTTTGTAGCATGAGGAACCTTAGCAATGGACAATGAAGCCGTTCTGCCAGGTAGAACAAACCCCCTCCCCTGATACAAAGTCCATCCAATTTAAATTCTCAACATGACGCAACAGTTGGATAAAGAAGCTGAGAGAGCAGGTAAAATGCTATAGGGGTTCTTTTTGGTAGTATTTTATGTTCTTTAACTAGTAGCATGCAGATCTTCAAGAATATTCTGCAGATTTTAAAATGTAAGAGTGATTTAAAAAAAAAAAAGTAATCTGGTCATGGATTTCAAAGACAAACTCAGCCTGTTGGATGAGATCAAGTAAAAAAAATCAAGCTCTAATGTATTAACTGAGCAAATATTTCATTCTGACTAATCACGAGTATTGTTTCACAAACATTAAAAAAGCTTGCTAAAGCCATGTCATTCATTATTACCATTAAAAATATTGGTATTATTTCTTTGGAATAATTACAAACATAGCAATTATTCATAAGAGAAATGGGTAGGATTAAAAATAAGCACGTACAAAGCTATTCATCAATTAAATAAATCAGCCCATGCTATGAAAACTCCATGAAAAGATACCTTAGAGATTTAGTTAATATCAAGGCACTAATTATTACAGGAACGTTGATTGTTAGGACATGGTGAGAAGGAAATCTTAGAAGTATTGTCTAGATAAGACTAGAGGCTTATTTTCTTTTTAAAATACAGTGAAAATAGTATGCACAACAAGACGTTCAGGGTTGGGTTTGATTTATTTTTTTTAGAGTGATTCTAATATATCTATGTGAAAAGCCAGATTATCCTGTGTACAGACATAGGATGAAATTGTGTGTGTGTTTTGCTTCCCCCACACCCCCCCAAAAAAACCCAAACCAACAACCACTACCAACACCTCCACCACCCTTTAGTCTTTAAGTGATGCATTTTGTGGTTATGTTTAGGCTATTTCTTACCTAAAATTCTGGTGGGTTTGGAGAGAAAAGAGCTGCAGGTCTTTTCCACTGAGAGCGTCGGAGATAAATAGCTACTGCTGTAGGCACGGAAGCGATGTCCAGAGACCAAGTCAGCTTTAGGAAAAGATTGCAGGATGGCTGAAATAGTATGTTGCGGAGCTTGAGAAAACAAACTATTATTATTAGCCTGGGTGAGCAGGCAATGCCAGAGTGATCAGACCACATTCAGCACTTTAAGCAGTACTGTGCCTTGCCAGCATATCAGCTCTTTCAAATACGTTGGGGAGACTGATGCCAAGAGTGACCCCATGCAACAGGTACCTGAGAAGGAGCCAAGAACCCCTGCCACCTGCCTACACAGCGTGACCTGCGTACCCATGGGTGCTGCTGGTGGCCTCTTTGTCCCCCAACACTCTGCAGCTCCTTTCTGTTCTCCATGTGTGCCCCAGACCCGAGGTATCTCTGCACCATGTGAATGAGTCTCCCCAAGACTCCCTGGACACGCTGGCTGCTGAGAAGCTCCCAGAGACCAAACCTCTTGCGCTGAGCAGCCTATGAATAGAGTTACGTATTCGCTGAAAATGAAAACCAGCTCACTTGTCTGAGCAAAGCGAAGACTAAGCTGGAAAGTCAGAGAGCTTACTTTGCTTTGTCAGATTATCATCATTATCATTGCAGGATTAGTAAATTATAAATATCTACCCATTAAAAGAGGAAAAGTTGTACTTGAAACAGGAGCTCTGTTCTCTCTGCTGGGGTTGCTATTATTTTATTATTTCTAACCCTGTAAATCGTAGTATTTCAAAGGTAAAATGTGTTCGTAGTTCATGTAACTTTACAAAGCAGGATCTCTGCTGCTACATATAAACAGCAGTACACGAGCAACTCCTGTTTTACAGGTCTGAGCATGTACTCCACTGCACACAGCCTCCAGACTGGAAAAGACCAAAATTTAAGACGGAAACGTGTCACTTCCCCTTTTCCATTCACAATTTTCATGGGAATGAGAGACAGCTGCTTAACCTGGAAGGCCCGTGGTGTGCAGGGCTGTGGGGAGTGCTGACGAGCTTTGCTTCCTTGCGATCTGTGCATTGGCAAAGTGTCTGCCATGAAGTATGTGTTCTGTGAAAGGACTGCAAAGTTACCGATATATGTCTAAACAGGGCTATTAATAGAAAAGCAGGTCTGGGAGTGTGTGCAAGCTTTATTTGGCAAAAAAACAAAAGGGACTGAGAACAAAAAGAGCTTTTCACAGCCTCAAGCCTGACGTTGGCCAGGGTCCAGACAGCTCCCTAATGCTGGCTGAAATTAGAGCTGTGTGAAGTCTGCCTTAAGTTGTGTCTGGTTGCCTATGGCCCTGGTCTGCTCTTCTGAGAGTTACAGATCATCCAGATTTGGGAGTGTCCATCTCATTTCACTTGGCATCATTCCTTACATTGGTGGCTAAGAGACTTTATGATGTAAGAGTCATTTTGAGATCCTAGACAATCTGGAGCAGTGCCCATGAATTTAGCTTTTTGAGTGAGAAAATCCTTCAGTTTGTGCTGGTAAACTAGGACTTTCTTTTGCGTCTTAATATTATCGCACCTTTAATAATACTGACTTAAAATATGTAATCAGGAGGAGTTAGCTGTTATTTTCCATAAATATATAACCTTTTTAAATTACACATTCACATAAAGATATTTTTTTAAAGAAGTCTTTTCTTTTTTTATTTAAAGGACCTTTGTTGATGCCTGATTATCTAAGTAACCAGAGAAACAGCAGGTGAAAAATTATCTTATGTGATGAAAATGTATGAAAAAAGTGTTCTGGGAAGCAGAACTTGATTATTTGTGAATCTGGAGCTACAAAATGTATCTTAAGAATATACAGCTCTCAGAATAGATTGGAACAGCCTCAAGTCTGATGGACAAATCTAGACCCTACCCACTGCAAAGATTGACTTTAGGCCATGTTTGTCTAAATTCACTGCTGTATAATCAGAATGATTTGGATTTTGAGTGCTGAAAAAAAAAAAGGATAAAAACTCTGCATCTTATATTTGCTTACTTTACATTTTCAGTTTTCCTTGTGACAAGAAGAGATAACTACATAAAATGTCATAGTAGCAGAACACAAGCATACTGTTGTGTGATGGGATCACAGTCAGCAGTCTTGGCTGTACAGTTTTGAATCTGCGTACAACTACTCAAAACATGAGTTTATTAGGAATCATCAGTCCCAGTTTATGCAAAGAACAGACAGTTCCTTTCTGGTGGCGTCTGCTTGCTAGTCTGTTACACAGCTGGGTACAGCTGAAGAACAAGTAGGAGACAAATTAGGAAGTTTGATTCTTGAAGTAACTGGAAATATCCGAGCAGAAATATGCTCCAAATCACAGGCTATTAACAAGAGAATAGGAGGTACAAAGTACGTTCATCTGAGAAGTACAGTCTTTAAGACAGCTCCTGCATCTTTTAAAAGGAGCATGCGAGTCTCTCAACTTCTCTGGAGATCTGTGTTGCTGCTAGCAATGGCATGCGTTTGTGTGAAGGCTGAAGGATTCTTCCAGGTTCTCAGTTCAGCAGAGTTGGCCACTATGTTCTGCTTCATCCATTCACCTTACTCCGAAAAACTCACAACGTCCTGCCCACCGCCCACCCCAAGAACTAAGGTTTTTGTATCTATTTAACTTCATTACATCCTAATGTCTGATTGCATCCTAATAACTTTAGAATTTGTACACTTGCTTGTAAAACTTAGTGTTTATCATATCTGTCTGCAAGCTGTTCTGTTGACCTCTTAGGAGCTAGCTCATAAATAAGCTGTTGGCAATATAAAATTGTGTGTGCTCTAGGAGTGCTTTTCTCTACTGTGTATAAGGGCACACTATATAGATAGCTGCAATGTGGATGTTTAAATGGTGATATTTCTCACCTTTTTTATATCTGTTAGTGCATTGCAAGATGTTCCCATAGAAATTGAGAGTTCCTTCACTTAAAATATAGAATTAACTTACTTTTTGCTACTATAGAAATGGTGACAAAAATATTAGAAATACATACTGCTGTCAATGGTAAGAGTAAAGAGTTATGAAAGAAGAGGAGAAATCCTAACTCCTCTTCCAGCTCCGCTTCTGCCAATCCATCAGTATTTCCTATACTGCATTTTATACTGCCTTGTGAGAGTTGTGACTTCCATCAAAGTTTTTTCACTAATCCAGAAGAACTCATTATCAGAAAAAAATTCTTCTCCCTTTTCACTCTGCTTTTGACTGTACTTTTGGGGTACCATTCACAATTAAATAATAATTTTCTTTCCAGTTTTGCATTCTGCCCTCTACAAAAATCCAACTGCCGTCAATTTCTGTTGCATTCTTAAGATTTCCTCCAGTGTCTGCTTCTCAGTGATTCAGATATGAATCAATTTTTTCAACTGCATTATGGTATTCTGGGATGTTGTGCCACAAAAACAATCTATAAAGGATTCCCCAATGTAAAGGATCATCCTTATGGAAGGCCTAAACAACTGATTATGTTATATGTGGTTGAAATGCATCTTAATTTCTTGCTAGAGCAGCACCTTGTATCCATCACTACTGAATATAACTTTGATCAGCTGTAAAGCTATTCTGAGTTTCTCATTGAGTTCCCAGGCAACAAGATTGCTATTTTACCCTTATATTTTCACTTATTCTTTGGATTATGTTTCTTTCCAGACTTGTGTTCACAGAACATACAAAGCTAATGTCTGCTAAGTATTTCATATACACACAGTTCATTTTCCATATATTTTTTCTTAAAACAAGATGTGGATTCTGAAGCTGGTGCTGTGGGAACTCTTATTGTATGACAAGCCCTTCTTTAAAGACAATATTTAATTTTTATGCTACACATTTATTTTGCAAAGCGATTTTTCCTGTTTCTCTTCAGAATCCTTTGCGCATTGTAAGTGGTAATTTGAGTGACTCCTGGGAAATTATTTTTCCATTTCTGCAGAATTAGTAATATTGATGATTCTGACAGTCCATCAATAGTCTAATGATAATACTACATTTTCTGTCAGACAACACAATATCCGTAGCATGAGGAGAGAGAGAAGGCAAGTCTTAGAACAATATAGATTTTCTCTTTAATGGATTATATCTTCAGTTCCTCATCTCGTTGCCCTGTTTCAAAAAGTGAAGGGGTAACGCAGTAACACATACTGTTGTGTTTTCCTAATAGCATAAATTCTTAAACTTCCTCCTTCAGAAAAGCCAGATATAATGTCTAGGGTAGAAGTTAAAACTAACTCTGTGTGAGAAAACCAAGGCACTTGACCTGAAAGCTATCCCTAACTAATCTCCTGAATAATCCCATAATAAACAGTAGCTGTATAAAAAGTACAAACAGATAAGTTAGAACATAACTAGTTTACATGTGTTGTGCACAATGCTTTATTGATATTTTACTGTTGCAGTATGTCTGGAAACCTTGAAAGAAAGAAAGGAAAATACAGTTTAGTTCTGATCATAGAGATCCTAACATTGTAATAGGGTCATGAGATCATTTGCAACCAAGCAGCAAATTCTTTAAAAAATTTGTTGTCATTGTTACGCACAATAAATAACTTTTACAGAACTGGTAGGTTGTCAGCTGAACTGAGGCAAAAGCTTAATAAATGTATGAAATCAAAGAGATACTTACACTGATATTTTATGGATAATGACCATTCCTAAGATCTGATAGAATATTATGGGATTGCACCATAATATTACTAATGTGGTTGATAGTGAAGGAATAAACAGACTAACAGGGGAAACAGCCATTTCTTAGAGAAGCTATGGTTTACTGTCTGAATTCTACATACTTGGTAAATGATTTATGAAGCCATTCCTAATTATTTTATGAACTTATCTATAGATTTAGTTAGGAAATTAATCACTGCTAGAGCTGTATATTTATGTAACGTAAGAAGATGCCTTATTCCTTATTTACATATAGAGGGGAGTGATTACAATTATATACATGTCAACATCTTTTCAAATGATGTTATAATATCAGAATGGTTTACAGTTTATATCCACTGCCAAGCTAAGCTTCTGTGCCTTCATCTGCTTCCCCAAATGAAGGGCAATCAATGGCCATTGTGGATGACTGGAAGGAGATACCACCTCCTTCTTCAGAGACCACACTGAGGATCCTTATAGGAAAAATTACACGCAGATTTTAATTTCTGAAAGAAGTGCATAGATAAAATGAACTACTGGAAACCTCTGTTAAATTTCATTAATTTTATTAGTCTACCTAGATCAGCTGCTCTTGTTAAGACAGGTTGGCTGTTGAAAGAATTTTCTCTCATTTTGTCAAGTCTGCATTTTTTCATTTGCAGTCTTTTTGTTAATATATTCCTACGACTCCTACAGCAGTCGCCTACATGCTCATATCAGTGATGAAGATTTTCTCTACTTTTTTTAAATGTAACAGGTACACTGTCCTCTATATTTTCACTTAATTTCCCACACACACTCCTGACAAAATAAAAATGCCACCAAAATCAGTGAACAAAACACCAGTTACACAAGACCCCTCCAAACATCTGAAAACAGAACATCTAATAGCAGAACATAAAGAACAGAACATTGGTTTTCTGTAATCCACCCATTGGGATATCAGCAGAAAGCAGAAACTTACTTTTTGTGTTAATTATCTAATTTTCTTTTCCTTGTCCCTGTCCCATTTCATTATAGCCGATTCAATACTGTTTATTTGCATATGCTTGAGCATGAAGTACGCTATTGCCCGGAGAACACATACATTAAGATTGAGTAAAACCACTCTTCCAATAAACACTTTTCTTGGCAATTTAGAATACTGACACAGAGTAAGTGGAAAAAGTCTTGAATCAAAATTCGGCTTAGGCATTTTCTTATAAATTGTGTAATCTTTACTGATCAAGGTTTGTGCTGAATCAAGACACCTTTATTCCTGCCCAAAGCTTTTTGGGGACTGCTGCCTAACAACCACTTGTCAACCAGTCAGTTGCTTTTTTATTTTATTGCATGTTAGAAACTAGCCCATTAAGATCTGATTCCCAGAGAGAAAAAGAGGGAAGATAACACCTGCTTAGTAAATGGCATGAAATAACACTAAAGTCAGGATGTATTTAAAGTGTGAACACAGATGTGCTTTTCTTATGTGAATTGGTAATAAGCTTTTGAGACTTTGGGGAAACTTGCCTTTGTTGATCAGTTCATCAAAGAGTTAAAAGAACAAAAATTGTGAATTTTTCTTCACATCAGTCATTCGCTTCACAATTTGAGATCACTGTTCCCTTTTAATCAGCGCATGGCATATATTCTGTTTTCTTGGAGAGGGCAATTTGTGGTTTCATTACTAATTGAAGTAGACTAATTATAAGTGATTAGCATTTGAAGAAGGCTTTTAACTGCTATATAAGACCAGTTCAGTGTGCCTTTCTCTGCACTTCTTGTGAGTGTAACTTAAAATACATAATTCAATAAAGACTTGTATAAAATAGGGTCGAGTATACTTATAAGTCTTTGTCAGTCATTTCTGCTGGTCTCTACTCCTAAACAAAATGGTGCTAAATATGCAGAATTGCAAAAGACAGGAATCAGCTAATTCAGTATAAATATGCTTACTTTCTACCTGAGATATTCCTACTATTTTTCCATTTTTTACTGCAAACACTGTTTCATGGAGAATATGAAAATATACCTTAAGCTTTTAGCTCAAAATCGACAACCACCACAAAAAAATAATATTGATCTGGTAAATCCAGCTGAAAAGAATCATAGAAATCTACACCGAAGAGAATTGGACAGATTCTGTAATTGTTTACATTATCAGTAACATTATTAATATAAGCATTATTTTAGAATAACACCATTAAAATAAACTAATTTTAATGCTTACATATGTGTAGAACAGAAATAGGTTTGTTAGCTCCACATCTCTCTTGTTGCTGCCTGGTTATACTGGAGAACTCCTTCTATACTACAGAATGTTCTTCATGTTCATCGTTTTCAGCCCGTGAGCATGAATGTGACCTCTGCTTTCAGAACGACTTAGGTTTGCAAGGCTGGATCAGGAAGAAGAGCTAAGGGAAGGAGAGAAGTGACTTCTTGCCAGAAGCTCTTCTGGGAGGACAGTTTTCCCCTTGGCAAAAGAAAAACATTTTTCAATTGATTTTTCTGGTTTTGCCCTGTACAACTTGGGTCAGTTCTCCAGACTGTATGTTCTTTGTGAAGTCCTCTGTCTTTTGCAACTATTTCTTCCTCTCCTTCCCATGAAACACCTTGGGACCAGCCTTGGGTCTTGGATACACTCTCAAGGGCTTGTAGTTACTTAAGAACAAGGTGCTATGAGCAGGTGGCCCACATGAGAGCATCCTTAAATGGCATTATAAATTTGGTAATAGTACTTGGTTTTGCAGTTGGCTGTGCACTGTATAAATGTGCCAAAGAAGATCCCTGCCCAACTGATCTAAGAGTAAACTGAAATACCAGAAGCAAAAAAACACAGAGCACAAGAAAAACACAGTAATGGTATGCTGGAGTCATAGAGCTTTACAAGTTTTCTGAGCCTTCATAATAAGGGAAAAATTTTGTGAATGGAAGGGAGAAAGAAGGGGAAATATTTTCACTCTGTCATGTGAGAGGTAGAGCAGTTAAAATATGGAGACTGAACTAAGGAGTCATTCGGGGTTCCTGCTGTTGAATTACTGGAACTTACTAGAAGGGGCCTATGATGTATTGAGCTTTAAAAATAAAGAGAAATACATTGTATTTCATACAAAAAAAAGTGACCTAGTAGTGGAAGAATGAAAAGAGAGGGGTTATGTGGACAAAACTTTGTAGTAGAAGAGCAGTCTTTGCAGCAGCATTTTAAGTAGGTGAGGTGAGACTCAATGTGTGTTGTATTTCTAAATATATATGACAGTGAAATGCTGATTGATCAGAGCTAGAAAAAAGAGGGTTTGTTTTGAGGATGAAGAGGAAGAGTATGCCTGGAAGGTACCTGGACAGGCTGGAGAGTTGGGCCGGGAGAAACCCTATGAAATTTAACAAGGGCAAGTGTAGAGTGCTGCACTTGGGGAGAAATAACCCCCTGCACCAGTAAAGGTTGGGGGCTGACCTGCTGTAGAGCAGCTCTGAGGAAAAAGACCTGGGAGTTCTTGTGGACAACAGGATGACCATGAGCCAGCAATGTGCCCTTGTG
>JAOQGH010000032.1:10584279-10645691 GCA_025769975.1 Gallinago jamesoni
GACAAGAGGAAATGGGCACAAACTTGAGTATAAGAAGTTCCACATAAACATGAGGAGGAACTTCTTTACTGTGAGAGACTAGTGAAAGGCACAAGTTAAAAAACCTGTATCTTTGGATTGTTGCTTGAGTGATACAAAGAGAAAGTTTTCCTGAGTGATTAAGAAAACAGGGGGAAAATGTTGCAAGTGAATATCAAGATGCCTGTTCAATCTTTTTGAGCTTGGAAAGTTGATAGTTAATCACTCGTAAGATGTCGAAGAGATGAGGAGGAGACTGATCTGGGATGGTGAGTTAAGGCTGTGTGTTGCTTTAAGATAGTAGCTAATTTTAAATTTGCAGGTAGAAGTACCCTGAGATAAGGAGATAAAATACAAAGTATTTTGGAGATCCCACCAAGAACTGCAATAAAATCTGGAGGGTTCTGTGGAAGAAACAGTGAAAAAATGATCATAGCGCACAGCCAGAGAAGCCAAAAGAGACTGATTTTAAGAGGAACTTAGTTGTATTGAAGGGAGCTGACAGTTCAAGGCAGGATACGGAGTGCTATTTCTGAGTGCAAAGAGATTAAAGAGAGAGGAGGAGTGGCAGTTAAAGAGGCAAGGGAGGTGGGGCAACCATGTTTGTGCTGTGACGTGAGAGGGTGTGAAAGTAAGGCAAAGATTAAAAGACGGAATAAGAACAGACACTAGCACAATCTGAAGTTAACATTCCAGTTTTGTGATAGGGAAAATGAAAGTAAGTAGCAGGGAGGAAAGACAAAAGTTTGCGATGAAAGCAAATGGAAAGAACTGAAATAAGTTCTAAAAAATGTCATGGATCTTTCTTGAATCACCAGACAACGATCTTCCTGCCTGCTGAGGATGATGAAAGTAGTCATGTCCAAATATTGCAGGATGGACTGAATCATGGCTTTTCCATACTCATCTATACTGCTCTGATCCAGTCTGACTTGTTTTCTGGCTAAGGCATTGTAGAGGGAAGGTAATCCTTACAATTAGGCTCAGGTGGATCCGGATCATGTTTCTGCATGAGGCTTTTATACAAGACAAGTATCAACTAAACCACTAAGACTGCCTTTTAAAAAGAATTATCAGTGGGTTAAGCACTCCATGAACAGGTGTATGAATGTGCCCTGAGAACACACTGGAATAAGAACCTGAAGACCTAAACACTATTCTGCCCATTGTCTTTATTCTGTTGCAGTCCAAACAGGGCAAAATTAGGACAAGTAAATATAGAAATAAAGTTTCAGATCAAAACCACACACTCAATGTTTGCAACACTTTTGTGTTCAGGGAGACAATGAACAGAAGCTATTTGGATCACATAGTTCAAGTCAGATATCCAAAGGCATGCCTATTTTACAAGTTTGAGTCCTTTTACAGGTGGTCTTTAGGCTTTTCTCCTTTTATCCCTTACTTCAGAATAGATCTGCCATTATTGTGTTCCCTTATTAATGTTTAATATCTGGTGGGATGTTGATGTTTCAAACAAGATGTCTCTTTTCTGTCTCTGTTGTAGAAAAGCTCCTGTTATAGCAAATGATGAGTAACAATATTTTTGTATTGTTATATAGATAGGAGGACATTTTAGCAGTATGTTTTTATCTACCGATATTTTTGCCATATTTTTCATAGTTGTGCTCAACACAGGAAAAACAACTGTAGGGAAATTAGTTATAAAACGTCCCCTTTAAATAGAACACAGAAAACAACTGAGGTGTGCTATTGCGAAGCGACCCGTGAGCAGTTTGCATAGCTTATACTCCATATATTCTAACACATCAAAACAGAATATAGCCACTATGTAAACATCCTTGCTGTCATATAAAACTAAATAGTCTGTACAATTTCTTTATGTTAGGTGATTCTTTCAGATGTATTTATTTATATACATAAAAAATATTTATGTATTATTTTTTCCCCAGTATCTCCTACCTTTTTTTGAGTTTGAGCTCGGAAATACTTACCTGTATCAAACTTCCTTACATTCCTCTCCCTCTCTTTATTTCTCTGTTCCTGTTTCCTATGTTGTATCAGAAGCAAAGTATAACTGTATTTGCAGATTTCTCTTTTTCCTCTCCAGCTTTTCTCCACCAGCAAGCCTTTGATTTGAAATTGTAAGGCACTTAATCTTTTGCCAGCATTCTTATAAACAGATTCAGCTTGTCCTTTTGCCGATGCTTCAGCATGTAGCCAATTTCCTCTCTTTTCTTGCAGTTTAGAAGACCTCAGATAATTCTTCCTCTGTTCTCTCACAAATATATGAAATTCTAAGTAGTCATCTAACTTCTGTCACATTCATGAGAAAATTCCATCACCACCAAATTGCAGACTTGGCAAAACATTGTCCATCTGCCTTTGAAATGATATAAGAAAGGATTGAATTTCAGAGATGCCAGTACAGACAATCTAATCTACTACATGACTGCTTGTACTTTTACAGAATAGTACGTTCTTTTGCATATCCCAGCATGGAATGCTTAAACTATTATTCAGCTTGGTTAAAGTCTCCATTCAATTCACCAGTGCTTCACATTTTATTTGATGAAAGACAAGGTCACTGGGATTCATAGAATTTGGCCTAAAACTGCTGATTTGCAGGAAACAATGCAGTTCTGTATAGATCTTTAGAAAGGACTGATCTGATGTCAGTATGCACTCTAATGGTGCTTGGCTGCAATTTTAAATGCTGCTGAAGTAAAAGTGGTGAATGCTTTTACTTGTGTTACAAACTCCTGGTTAATGCCTTTGGTGAGAGGTTATTTAGGAATAGAGTCATGTATTAATCCCTCAGGTTTAGCTAGATAACCCCTACAGAAGCTTTAAGCAGCCACTGCCTCGGATTCTTCAGGCTGAATCCAGTCAGGTCATTTTTTTTCCCCTTTCCTCTTCATTTTAGGACTTTCAGTCTGCAAGCTGTAAGCACACACAAAAGAATGTGAGCAGCTGCGGTTACAGAGACATGTCTAGTAAGCACCAGTGTGTGATTCACAGTGGCACTGCCTGATGTGTGGAGTTCTTTAAAAAAATATTTACCCTATCTCTTTAACGATGTGTTTAGAAGTAGGACAAGCAAAAATCCTGACTCTGTCCTGTCTCGGCGGTCACTGTCCCTCACACAGTGGTAGTCCAAATATTCCAGTGTTAACTTTCAAGAGACTTAAATCCACCACAGTCAGGAAAGATATTAAATACTCAAAAAAGAAATATACTGACTAAGTTGCTGGCTCTCTTAGTCCGAACAGACTTATACATCTTTTACCCTCTATGGCTTGTAAAGTCTGACGTAAGAGGGGAAGAGAGCTATGTACTCAGTAGAAAGGCATTTTCATTATGTCAAAAATAAATGGCTGAAAGCTGAAGTGTGGTTAGTGCTGAGTGTGCCTCCTTGGCAGGAGCTGATATCATTCTGAGCAGCCAAGCCTTTGAGATGTTTCAGTGGTCCTATATTATTTATTTTGATCACATAAATGTTTATTATCTGTCTCTAAAAACAGATGAAGTGAATTTGAGAGTGTTGCAATGTGAATAAGCAGCAATTAGATGAAAACTCTTTTGGCAATGTACCTAAACCACCACCATCCACACACAATTTTCAGTTATAGAAAGAAGTTTTTTTGGGGTTTTTCTTTTTTGGGGGGGGGGCGGGCAGGGAGGAGAAGTGGGGATTGGTGTTAATATCTGAATGTCTGTAGGTCTATTGGCTTTGTTTAAGTTTGTTGTGACCGTTTTGTTAGTGAAATAACCCAGAAAAGAGAGAGGAATAGTACAGCACCGTATGAAGTGCAAACGAGTTTGTGTATGTTTGGAATATAATAGTTAAGATCTTATCTGGTAATGCTTATCCAAATGATAACAGACCCCAAATATATTACTGACTGTGGAGCTCCTTTAAACCGCACTATAGACCAAGGTAGTTGAGCAATAATCCAAGAATTTGTAGAAACAAACATTGCTTTCTCTTATTCCCAACTATAGCTTTCTCTGTTTGCTGCTGCCAGCTGAACTGTAGTGATGGGTTTATGGTAAGTATTTGAAACTGGATTTTTGTGAGACTTATGACCTATATTTTCAGTTGTGGAAAAGCCTTGGAGTGGTTATGAGCAATCCTCATGATTTTTCAGCTATTGTGAAATCATATTCCTCAATTTGTGTTCTGTGCATTAGGATAGCACTTAGAAATACATATTTTAGTGGGTTTTTAAATTGTAGAATCTTTTAAATACTACTGAATGTTTGAATTGTGATCACTTATTGAATTGTGCCCTTCATTTGATATGTTGTCAAATACCATTTCAAAGTTCTTTCTAATACTTCCCCAGGCTGACATTTCTTTTGTCTCTTTCTCCATCGTCTTTGGGAAAGCACTTACATAAGTGACAACATAACAGTTAGAATAGCAAAATCCCACTTTAAAATCTGTTTAACGTGTTTCATAGGGCAAATAACATCTTTTTTTCCAGGACAGAACTACTTTTCTGAAATTTTATTAGACATTTAGAATCCTTAAAATAAAAATTTTTTTAAAATCTTTAACATTTTGGTCTTTTCAGCAAAGTAAAAGAAAACCCAAACCAAAAATCTGTGTGATTAGGAGAATAATAGCCCTAAGGTTATTCTCTCCTATCTGTTAAAATCCATTCCTACCAGACATAACGAGAGCTCAACTTCATGCCAAAATTGATTTGAAGTATATTTTCACTCTTGACTTTCTCTGCGGTGGCTCATTTCCCTTTTCTGTGCTTCTTTGTAATGGCCTTCTTCCAAGCTGTGAGACTGAGAAGTCAGTACAAGCCCAACACTGATTTCAGCAGGGAGCTGCAGAGACATTTGCCCTTTATTGTAGATGCAGAACATAAATTGAATCCAGAGAGAGCAGCATCCTAAAATTACCCCAGGAGTAATTTTTCTAGACCAGACATTTAGATGATGAGCATTGTTCCCTGTCACTAAGCTTTTTTAATATCATAGAAAGTCAAGCATGTTCCTACTGTAAATATTGTATATCCCTTTTTAAAACATGATTTTTACAAGAACTCTTTCGGGTGGCCATACAAATGCAAAATACTTAGGATCCAAATTAATTCAGAAGTAGAAGGTCCAATTTGGAACTTTGTGCAATAAATAACTGCTGACTGTGGATTTTGATGGGGCATAGCTTATCAGATAAAACTATAGGTCACAATGCATTTAAGGCCTCTACTTCCAATACTGGCTTTTATTGTAAAAACGATTAATTGATTAACTAATTATAGTCAGTCATTTATCATCCTAATGCAGACATTTTTTCTTTCTTAAAATTAGAGTATGTCTCTCTCTTAGGGATCATGCTTCCCAGAGCACTTTTTATTTTATTTTATTTTATTTTATTAGTTTGGAAAGGGAGCAGGGAGACCTCAAAGCTGCACAGTAAGACATAACCTATCAATTTCCTTACTCTACAAAGGTAAAAATACAGACAACCCTTTCATCGTCAGGGAAAGAGATATTACAAGCCTAAAGTAGAATCTTGAGTGTGGTGTTGTCTTTGCCAAATTGAATATAGGGATTGTATTCAAAAATAGTTTAGGAGGCTTTTCACGGGAGTTAAGAGCCTGTAACAAACAGAAGTTCCTCTTAGCTTCTGGCCATTAAGAAAGACATACCTGTTAACGCTACATACCAGTTACCACACTTCCAGAACATAGCAATTAGATTTGAACATTTTTGTTTTCCTGGAAATAGTTTATTAGAGGTAGATTCAGAGAAGAGTTTCAGCATCATAATGATTACGGCTGAAGCGCAGCTCCTGTTTGATAGCGTGTGTATTGCCAAGGGGCGCTCACAGGCCCATATACAAAAGGCATTTAAGCAGCGTTACATTAAACATGAGAGTAACTATGCTCAAAACCAATCATTATGTCAAAAATCTACAACTCTTCTTTGTTCCCTTATACAAGGAAGAGTTAGGTGCATCAGAATGGGATCCAGAGAACACAGAGCAATTACGTTCAGTTAATAGGAAATGCTGAAGATAAGAAGATATGTAAGCAACTTTAGAAGCTGTTCTATATTCTTAACAAGCTATTTCCTTTTCTGCTATTACTTCTTTAACCTAGGCTTGAGGCATAGCCAGAGAGGTGGGATCAGAGGAGATTTAAAAGTATATCCTCTATGTATCTGCTGTATTTGTCCTATGGGCTTTCCACAATTATATTGCCTCTGTCTCTCCTTTTAAAATTGTTCTGTTTTGCCCAGAGTAATTAAATATTCACGGGGCCACAAAGAAAAAAAGAGGAGGAATATCTGGTTTGGGAATTCACCTGGGATGGGTGCAACCTTAGTTCATTCACACACTGATATTTGGATCTATCATCAAACAGTTCTTAGCCAGGGTTTATTTAGGGAGCTTCAGGTATCTTTTTATGATGTATCCTTCCATCACAGTTCAGGATTCATCATTTAAGTGTCTATGATCAAAACTTTCTCTGATACCTGGAGATGCTTTATTCAACAGACAATATATACAAGCTCTGTGTATAAGTTTTCTAAATCCCTGACCCCTTTGATAACTGCCTCATTTTGATGAGACATACAATTTAATATCCTTTAATTATAAATCTTTGTTTTCCTGATGATGATATTGTATGTTTTACTGATCAGTTCTTTGACCCTGTGATACATATATTTCAGTTATTTCAAATTAATTTAACTTTTCCATGCAAATCCCAAAAAACAAAAAAGCGTGAATGTTAATGCTTCTTTGGAAATCATTGTTAGAAACAGTCTAGTCTGTGTTGAAGTAATGTATTATTCTATACAAATTTATTCAAAAACAGTAAAAAGGAAGAAGAATATAAATTCACAGGTTGGGTTTTGCCATCCTGAGACATGGCCATCATCATGAAAGTGCTTTAATTCCTAGTGCTTACAGCAGATTACATGATTAGAATCACAACAGAGAAGATGCTTAATTCAAATTCAAATAGTACTTATCCATGGGACAAGTTCTTGTCTCATTTTATTGTTCTATATTCACAGTAACTATGATGTGGGGGAAGCATTTGCTACTCAGGGAATAAAAACAACTCCACATCTCTTTAACTTTTAATCTCAGTGTGTGGTTTATGTATGACTTTTTTGCCATGTTCTTCATGTCTTACAAGAAACAATAAGAAACTCAGTACGCTGTGAAAGGGCTGGCTCCACTAGATAATATCTGTTTTCTGATGATTCTCCTTCTCCTTCCCCCAGCAGAGCAGAATGATGGGGTTTGTTTAGGCTATGAAACTTACAAATTTCAAGAGACACTATTTGTTTGGATTTTCCCTACTCAGGTCATTATTTTAGTACTTTTTCAAGCAAATTACTTTTTTTTTACCCTTGAATAAGGTCATTTTTTGTGTGTGGTAGGATTTCAAAAATCAATTTCAAATTCCAATTTCAAGAATGTGAAAACACACCTAGCTATTCTCCAGAATGTTTAACAAGACTGCTTGAGACAGAGATTTATAGCGTTGATGGGTCACTAGTATAATTTTGTCAGTGGTCTGTATTTCTCCCTCAATAAATGTTGCTGTAAGATTTATATTTTTTTAATACTTGGAAATTCAGCATGAGATCATTGAGACTGAAATGAACTTTAGTAGGGAAATATATAATGATTACGTCACGAAGTTTAATCTCTCATTTTGGGGAAAAATAGGTTAAATACATGTAAAAAACCTTGATCTCTTTCCATGTTCGATGTTGTAAAAAAGTCAGCACAAGTTTGAGTGAAACCCTTTCTTCACCTTTTCTAAATCATATTTCTAGTCTAAATATTTGAAAAGCTCCATAATTATGTTGGTATACATTGTTGCTAATAACAGCTTCCAAAGGAGAGCTGGGCGTTTAATGCAACTCTCAAAATTTTAAATAGAAAATAGAGTCACATGGAAATGCTAAATATATCCTAAATAAATAATTGAAATTTGCATATCATAGGGAAGTGTCTGCCATAGAGAGGTTGATTATAATGAGATTTATTACACAGGGAAAACATTTTTATATGCTGATTCAATTAGCTTTGAAAACTTGCAGTAGTGTGCCAGTGTTGCTTATTGCCATTATTTGCTTCCAAGGCAGCAAATTCATTGACTGTGTTCAGGATAAGTCACAGGACTGGAATGAAAGTATTGTCTCTGCAGAGGCGATGTCGGTACACTGTGGTGATTAGTTTTCTTATAGTAATGGTTATGCCATCAGGTCTTCTAGATTCAGTTCCTTTAGGGCATGTTCCATCACTGTTACACAGTTTTGCCATTGAATTTAGTCAAACTGGACTGAAAATTGCTTTGGTATCCCATGGAGTTTTCAGAGATCAATTAAATATTTTCAAATAGCATATTATTACAGCTAGAGTTATTAATTAATGCCAGATCCAGTGCCCTTTGAAATCAATGTGGTATTTTTGGAGGCTCTGAACTTCAGACCACATACTCAAAGACAAGGAGATATGTAAATGTAATGTGATTCCCTCTCCAAGATGAATTCAGGCTTCTGATCATATCTGTATGAAATATTTAGATCCTGGTTTAAAGAACTTCAGTGCCATTTTAACATTAAGCCCATGAGTTGTCAGTCAGCGTGTTTGGGCTTAGAGTTATCCATGAAGCTGAGAACTCAGTAATCAAGAAAGTTCTAAAAGTAGTACTTAAGACTTTCCTTTTGGTTAAGAAATATTTTCAAATAATTTTTCAAATCCTGAACTCATGGTTTGCTAGGTCATTGGAAATGCTCTCCTTCAAAATTATTCACTCAGAATAATAAGGCTTTTTATATAAAGTGGCCTATTATCATAAATGAATAAAGTGCAACCACTTAAGCAAGTGGAGGAGATTGTATGAAGAGTAGATCTCAGTCATGTACAATATCTCCTTCAAACATGGGGAATTTTCATGAAAATTACAGTACTTCAAAAATTCTCTTTCCTTAATCTTTGCTAAAATTGCTTGACTTATGTCATAAATCACTTCTAACTACCTAAGGTTATGTACTTTAAATGGTAATGAGCTTTATGTTTGAAACTTTACAGGATCGCTGGTAGGTAATTCTAGAAGAACATCTAAAAAGAGAATTTGGACCTCTAAGCATTACAAAACAGAATGAGCTGTTTAAATTAACAAGCAAGCTGTTAGTCAGATTAACAATTAGTGTAGTGAAAAAATGTCATAGTTAGACAAACTTCATTAATATGTTGCAGTAGAAACAGCTATTTCAACAATTTCTCAGTCATTAAAACTCTTTGAATTTCTCTTAGTCTAAAAAATCATGTAAAGTTATACAGGATCAGGGAAAAGAAGAAGAGCGGGGGGGATGTAAAACAGAACTATTTGTAGCTTGAACTGGATTAAAAAGAACAAAAAAAGATAAAATTATTTTTTCCATTTTCTCATAGCAAAACACATACAGCTAGTCTTGATTTACTGTGTCACAGGATAACAAACAGATGTGAAGAAGCAAGTTTGAATTAAAAATAAAATCCCAGTAGTTAAGTACTTTTCAGTGCAGAGGAGGGAGTGACTATTACAGTAGCCTCCTGGGTAACATCACACTAAAAACTTTCCATCTGCCTGTACGAAAGTTTGATAATACTCAGCTAGATCTTGAAGAACTCTATGTCACTTTTGCTTTACATGGGTGACAATGCCACGTATGTAGTTTTAAAAAGCTCATCCATCAATCTAAGGTCTCTTTCTGATAAATGTGCAAATGAAAAAAAAAAATTATAAAAGTATGAAGCAAACTTGCTTGTCTTGAACAAAATAGGATATGGATTTAATCTAATATCAGCACTTGTTCTGAGACCGAAAAAGGCCATCCAGACCTTTATGGTGATACTAATTATTTTATAATAATTTGGGCTTTCTGCTTTTCCATTGCTCATTATGGAATAATGTTCCCAGACTCCACAGGAAGAGGTAAAAAAGAATGTGGCTTCAATTCTTTCTGCCTTTTTCTTTTGAAAACTTTCTGTGGATGTAGCACTTATGAAAATAATTCAGCTTTTCTCTATGTCTGGTAGGGGTTTGTTCTCCTTATTTGTTCACTTATTTAAAATTATATATCTATCAATTGTTCATACATTTTCCTGTTCTGCAGCATCTAAAATACTGGCTCAAATTCTTTATTTCCAGTGCTTCTAGGAATTGCACCTTTTGCCTTCCCTTGTATGTTATTTAGCCAAGTGTTATCTTGCTTGCTAATATGTGTAAGAAAACAAGAAAGACACGGACTATGTTTCTGGTACACTGCTAACCACTCCAGAGAGAGAATCAATGTCTCCGGTATAACTAGTATCATTGACCCAAATCTATCCACCACTAACTGAATTTTGTCAACATAAAAAGAGGCAATATTTCATCTAAAAAGTTTATACTCTGAGAAATTTGCTACCACAACAGCTGAGCCTGCCCCTCCAAACAAACAAGCACTATCTAATAAAATAGCAGTTAATGTAAAACTGATGGTTTGGCAGGGTGTGTTAGAACAAGATCATCTTTTCTAGGATATAGGCTCATTATTGCAGTGTTTGATAAGGAATGTTTTCCTGTGAAGAACATTAGGAAATTTGCATTAGTACACTGATTTTGTTTAGTTGAAAGACGTGGTTTGGTTTTTTGTAGTCTGAGAATGCTTGTGCAGATTTCTTTCCTACAAAGTAAAACGTGTTGGCTTTTGCTGGAGGGAAAAACACGGGCTTTGTTAAGCTAAGATGGGTTAAGACATCGTTAAGATGGGTTGAGACAAGAGAAGGTTGTATAACTGAGTATATCAGCTTGCAGTGAATCTCTAATTCTTCATCAGTAGATTATGTTAGGTTAGTTATGTCCCTCTTCTCAGTGAAATCCCAAGGCTCTGCTTAGTCTTTTGTGGCATTGAAAATCCTTGTGATCTATTATCAGATTATCCTTGAAAGAGTACTATAAGTTTCACTCCTAGAAATAAGCAATCTGCTCTCTAGCACTCACCATTACAAGGAGTCATTTATTACAGTAGAACTTTGTCATTCAATTATGCTTTTGTGTAGAGCACATGGTCGAAAATCTCAATCACAAGTGTCTAAAGTTGGTTAAAGAAGTTGTCGGTGTTGCAGACTTCAGAGATGCTGATCCTGTGCTGAGGTGCCCGAGTGCCTACATCACAGCAGAGAGGAGCCCACTGCAATCATTTGCCAACTTGTGATCCCTGGCTTTCTCATTTTTTCAGGCAATGAGCACTCTGTTGCGGCATGTGAAATACATCTTCTTGTGTAAGTTACTTTTCTCAGCATGCAGTGAACTGATAAAAGTGAAAAATATTTAGCTAAAGCTTTAATTACTTTAGCCTACTTATTATGTTTAACACCTTGCTGTATGCCTCATTTCAACTTCTTTTGATCCACATTTTCATGAGAAAAAGTGATTATAGGTATTACAGGTAGAGACCTGACTAGCAGGAAGAGACTTGTGGCATAGCAGAAAACCTGTCAAATTCATAACCTAGTTGTTTTTATGAGCTATGTTTTGTTATGCTATGTAGAAAAGGATTTAAATAACTGATCATTCATTTCCCCAAATAGGTCACCTTTCTTTTAGAGGTAGCTGTTGATAGCAGTTATAGTTTAACTGCTTTATGCCTAAGACAGGAATTCCTTGTGTTTCTGTATGCCATAAATGATGTTTGTTAGGGATAAATCAATGCATTGACATAGCACAATAGCTGCAAAGTTAACTGAACTTCTGTAGCCCAGGTGGGTCTGGCTTTTGTTGAAACTTGTGAAATCCTCTAGCTAGGAACTATTTGTTCTTCCAGTTAGCCCCTTCCTTTCTTAACCCACAGGCAAAGTAAAAAAAATATCATAAAGCAATGGGAGGATGATGTAGAAAAGGAAATTGCATCTGTTGTGTTCATTCCCAGAGGCTCAGAAGGCAGGAACAGGAGCATCTGTGGCAGAAAGTTAGTCTTTGAGAGTGTAGAGACCCTGGAAAGAGAGAGAAAACCCTCAAAACGGCATTGCTTAGGGAGGAAGCTTTGGACTTAGTCTCCCTTTGAACCATCTGTTACTGGGTATTCTCTTCAGCTTTTACTACTTCGCTCTTCAAGTCACTCCAAAATTTAATGTACACCTTGCCCTTGCCTGCTGACTGTGCTGTGGGGTCAGTGGTCGGCTCACATATGCAAGGGGCTGTTAAACACAGTACAATAGAGATAAATCTCCTCAGATCAGCAGTAAGAAATGTGCACCATCAGGATTTCTATTTTTTAAAGGTTTTCATCTTTCTTTCTTTTTCAGCTTCTTGGACCACAGTTTATATGTATTTCTTCTAGAAATAATATATATTCAGTTGAAGTGATGGTCTTTCAGTGTAACTACGAGGTGAAGAGTATTATTCTTTGCAACGTGGTACTATAGTCTTTTCTTTGCAATGTGGTACTATAAATGTGGCCTGATTTTATATAATTGTTCCTATTTTATGAAATGAGAGTTACATTATTTTTTTTTATTGTCTCATGTAAAGCTCCACTCATTCTAATTGTGTGTCATCCCTTTCCTTTTGTACCGAGAAAACAGACCCCATTAACTGTCTGACTCATTCAACAGTTACTGTTTCTCAGTGTTTCTATGGTGCTGGTGCAACAGCTCTTCCTTTAGTGACTCCTTCTCTTGAGTCCCAGAATACTATAACAGGATAATATTTGAACAGGTTAATTCTGGTAAACAAGTGTTGGTTATTCTTTTCAGAGAAGAAGTGAAAAGTCACATCGAGTAGTGAAGTGTTCAGATTTTCATCACTGTACTGTAGCAGGAACAGGGCCCTGCAATTCTGTACCAAATATCCTGTTTGAATCTGGCAGTGAAAGACCATCATTAGAGAGGAGCAATGAAGGTGTGACAGCACCTTGGGCAAGCTACCAAGTGCATGCAAAGGTCAGCTAGCGGATGAAAGGGGAGAGCAAGAATTAAATGAAAGGAGGAAAATGCCAGCATTATGCTGACGTTTTCATTAAGAAAATCACTGAATACGTGGAACAAGTCTGACATTTACTTACACAGTGGTAGAAATCGGTACACTCTGTGTACTGCATGTGTTCCTGTTCAGTCAGCGTATTGTACAGCTGTGATAAAGGGGACTGTAATCATTTCACAAGAACAGTGATACAAAATTGTTCATTGACTCAGCTTTTTCTCCATTATATGAAATATATTATAACTGGCCATGTAAGTCAATTTCTTTCATTATGCCTCATCCCACCTCTACACATATCATGGCTGCAATCATCCTTTTAAAATCCTTTTCTCAGATGTTGCCGCTTTCTGTACAAATTACCCACCTTTCCTCTGTCTTTCTCTTAAACAGGTATGTTCACTAAATTACTGTAGCCAGACATCATACATTGTAAAGTCTGGTTTAGTTATATAGCTAGAAAATTTCACTGTAATACCGCTTAATGAGGGGAGTCATTCATTAGGCCTGGATGACTGGTAAATCTCTCACAGACCGCAGTGTGGTGCATTTCTGCATTCAGCAGTTTATTATGCACATGGAAGAGTCCATTGGACTCATCCAAATTACATCACTTTGGCGATAAAAAGAGGTCATAAAAGGCTAAAACAGCCTTTGGAAACACTCTCCACTTTGGACATGTTCTGGGGTTACAGGCAGGCCCAGAAGGGTCAATTATCTGGCTCTTCTGGACAGGTGGATGGCTCGTAAGGGATGCTTGCAGCCAGAATATGAATTAGAGTAGCTTTAAACTTTATCTAATTGATGCCAGGAGTTCAACAGGTTCCCAGGCAACCTGAAAATACAAGGAATACAGAGGTGATTCAGAAAGTTAGGTACTAAATTTCCCCCCTCTGGAACTCAGTAACAAAATTCGTACCAAGTTTGAGGGTGGCAGAGTGGGAGACCAGATTTAATGCTTGGCGTTTAATCTTCCTGGAAGATGCTTGTAGCACTGAGCCACAACCCTTGGGGTATGACACATGGCCTGTTTATTTCAACTTCATATCCTTCAAGTTTCACTCCTTCTGCTCTTTCTTTGTCTGCATTGGAAGGTCCCTTTCCACAAAGAATGGTGTTAAAATCAATGTCCATCCAAAGACATTAAAAGGTACTTCAAACGTTGATCAGTTCTATTTTACCACACATTGGTGGGATGTGCCATAATACTGCCTTTTCAGAGACCATCAAAAAGAGTTAACAAGAGGAATGTTGGTGCTGCAGCACTAACCCTTGGCTATTGTTGTGAAATTATCTCTGCAAAGGGGGAGACAAGTGAAACGGAGATGTTCAGTGAAAGGATAGCTGTGACCACTGAGCATTGTCTGTGTCCCTTCCTTGCTACTACTGCTCAGTGAACAGTCCACCCCAGACTCAGGACACTCCCCACTCAGCCAAGAGCTGTGGCAGTGAAGTAGCAGCGGTGCTGTCACAAATCCTCTTTGGCACTCTTGGGGAGTGGTAACAAGCAGTTGAGGAAAAGTGGTGCCTTAAATTTTTCCAACTGTTTCTACATTTATGTGTGTAAGCATGTTAAGAAGGTCATGCCAGGAGACACTAGTGGTTGAAAATGTTCTGGAAGGGAGAAAAGGGGAATCCTTGCTGATTGCAGGCTCCTTACTTAGACCTTGAAGGAGGGACACCTTTCCATCTGGGATCCCAACTCTTCCCAAAGACTCAGTAGGTTCAGCACTTGCAATGTAAAGCCAAGAAGCAACAGAGTATTACCTACACTCTTAGTCAAATCAGCTCTCTCAGTGACCCTGTTTGCTGATCATCTAGATACATACCTGGTGGTTTACATGGAGGCTTTCTTTTGGAGTACACCAGCCAGTTCCTTTTAAAATAAAATCTGGATGTGGTTTTGTGGGTAGCTCACTCCATGGACATCTTGTTTACAAATGTATTTAAGACCTTAGGATCTTTATTTGTGTGGCCTTTCCACACTGTCTTGGCAAACCTTGCACCCTAAAATATCTTCATAAGTCACCTACTGTACCCACAGCACACAATACGGACTCTTGGCATCATGTTAATAAAAACCTTATTAAGGTCATTATTTTGTGTGTTTTGAGGAGCAAAAAAAAACCCCATTTTTTCAGGGTGTATGTTGAAGCCACAAATAGGGCCAGAGGGATTAAGGCCAAGTATGGCATGGTGTGGGCTGCAGTACACTTTGGACATAGTTAATAATAGTAATAATTTCACTGATGGAGTTGAACCCCAAGGAAATACAGATGGAATCTTGGTGTACCAGGTGGTCTGAAGCCAGACAATGTTTTTCACAGTGTAGATGTAGCCTTTTTCTTTTTATAAGTGTTATCAAGAAAGGCCAAGGTCATCAAAAAGGTCTGTTTTGGGGCTGACAATAGATAGAGGAGTTTCTGAGTTTTAGCCACAACAACTTTTCTTTTTCTGAGTTAGAGTTGTTTCTTTTCATGTCATGTTTCCTTTCATGGCATAAGTTCAGTTTACCTCCAATAAAAAATAAGAGGATATACCAAAGGATGTGACCTTATTATTTGATAAATGATAAAATGTCTGAGGAATATGGGAGAAAAGTTCCATATTTTGGACTTTATCCTTCAGATAGAATTCAAGTCCATACTGATAATTTACCGAGTCTCATATTTCTGTTAAAAAGACCACAGAATGAAGAAATGAATCATTCTATTCCTCTCAGAGCAAAGTGGGTGTAACAGGTGCCACTGGTGGGGCATTTACTTATAGTCAATTCCACGAGCTACGGTCTAGCCCAAGCAGGAATTTCACTTACGCCTCTGTAGTACTGTGGGCAGAGCCTCCTCCATAGATTCTGGACTGGTCCATGTAGTCAGAAAGGAAATAGTGTCATCAATCAGACCCACTGTCAGTATAATTAAAGGGAGATCTGTCAGAAAAACTACTCCGCTGACCACTGACATTGATTCTTTTGTTTTCCTGGGTAACACAACCGTAATAGATTGATAAGAATCAAACGATCTGTTTCCGAAGGAAATATATTTGTAAGCAAATATCTTTCCTGTGTTTGTAGATCTGATAAAACAAAATCAAATTACGTGCTGAGGTAAAAGGCATATTTTAGGTTGTATTTCTACCAGTTCTACTGCTCAAGAAATTCTGTTTTTAGAGTCTGTCTTCTGTTTCTGTTCCTCCATAGTTGAAATGTCTTCTGTTTCATTTGTTTTCCTATTTTCAGCAGTTTCTGTGACAGTGTTACATAGTCTTTTCTGCTAAATGGTCATAATTCTTAGCTTGAGCTTGTTAGGTGTTTAACAAATATATAACCTACCAAAATTAACAATGCATTTATTCTTATTTCCATTTGCTGTGAAAGAATGTGCTGTAACTATCCATTTTCAGTTAAAACATGAACGCTTAAAAAAAAAATAAATGAAGGGGGAGCTGAACTTAATATCTATGATATAACTGAGTGGGAATGAATGCAGTACATATAATATACGTTTTTAAAGCTAGATTCCTGTTACAATATGAGAATTTTCCACTCATGGTATTTTTGTTACAAAAGTAGTTTCATTTGTAATAATTGATGTACATGAGTTGCAGCTAGTATGCCTGTATATATTTTTATAGTTTATATTTTTACAATAAACCTATCATCAGAAAGTCAAAAGTATTGACATAGTCATTCTAACTGATTCAGAGATGCCTTGGTGACAGTGACTAGGTAACACGGTTAGAGCAGGTATTATAAATACCTAAGAGCAAGACTGGTGATTCAAGGAGGCAGAAGACTTCTCAATGTGACAAAATGCCTACTGCAGGTAACAAGTGGGCTTTGAAGAAATTCCAGTTGCTGCTGAAAGAGGATAAGATGCATCTTGAAAGATAATAATAAATAATATCCAGTAAGTTTCAATCATGGGCAATTTTAAATATTTCTTTTAGCCAAGGTCATACTTGTAATATGAGATGAGAAATGTTAAATATAGAAGCTTTATACCAACAAGCTTGTTTTGTTTCAGAAATGGGTATTTTTTCTGAGGCTGTCAAACCTTTCCAAATGGAAAATAATCACCCGATACTAATTACGACAAAAAATTAAATAACCCAGCACTAAAATGCTGTTTTATCTGGTAGATCTCGTCCCTAAACAGATAAAATAGTTAGGGTGGTGCTGGAAACCGAGTTACTGTCCAGATTGTGCAGCACGCTGTCTGATTTCCCTGAGCTTTTTAAAGAGATGTATCTCTCTGGTATAGATCCCCGTAGTCTACTTACAGAGAAATTTCATTACCATGCTGTGCGGTCCTCACGGTGCTGAAAGTAAAATATTGGATTGACAGGCACTCGTTGTGGAGGAGGGCTTATTGATGATGGAAAGACTGATTCAATCTCTAATCCTGAAGAACGACCTGCCACCTGGAGTGATAGTATACAGATGGGTGCAATCTAAACTCTCTTTCCGCCTCAAGTTGCATTTGGCTGTAGATTAACAATGTGATTCCATATAATGAAGATGGTTGTTTGGTGCAGTGGCAATTTTCCATTACTGACATGCAATGTCAACAGTTCTGACAAAGCTGTAAGGACAATGTTTAAATGCGCTACATCTGGCTGGGACGCTTGCCAGGTTATTAACAGCCCCATTAAAATTACCTGCAGAGATCTGCTTTGGTAGAAGAGAACATAGAGCAATGTTTCCCTTGCAACTATGTATGCAGGCATAATAACAGTCCAGTAGCACACACTTGGAATAATACAGTGTTATGGCAGCGGTAGCAGCTTTTTTAGTTTTATTTTGGTGAGGGAATATTTTAAAGCTTTAATTGTATTGAATCTAATTCCTGTGGCCTTATTCAGGCAAATATTCTGTTGAAGTCAGTGGCGATTTCACCTTAGGATGGAGTTACATCAGTAGGGCTTGATTTTATTAATTATATTTCCAATAAAAATACTCTGAAGATGTATGCATACGCATAAGCATTTTTTTTGAAGTGATATATGAATGTCCTTTTAATTATCCTCTTTTTTTCCTTTCCTCTTGAATGACTATGTGACACTCCCAGTGAAGCGTATATAATACGAAAGGGTTTTAAGGCATTTTTCTGAGTAAGAGTAAAGGGCCATGCTGTCCCAGAGGACACTGCAGAAGGCACGGCACATTTTCTGGTGAAACTCCCCTATTCCTTTTGAATGCAGAGGGAGCACTTGCCAGTATAATGATAAATGGGCTTGTGATCCTAGCTCTCTATAAGCAGTATTTAGTCCAGGCTGAAACATTCCCTCTAATTCGGTAGTGGAATGCCGGAGAAGGTTCTCGCACCCTCTCCCTTACCAATCCGTATAGCGTCTGCCTTAATTTACTTCCAAGTTGCATCTCTTCGTGTATGTCTGAAGGATCTCTGCATACGGAAAAATCCACCAGCTGCCTGCTTCCCATCCATATAGCTTGTGAGCAGAAGAAGTCCATGGCCTGTGGTGAGGTTACCTGGCCGTGCCTGGCGCTGCGCTGCCCCATCGGCTGTGCTCGGCAGGGCTGTGCTGGGGACAGTGTGGAAATGCCCACTGCACCTCAGCCTGTCTTTGAATGCTTCCTGCCTCTGTTGGCACCACCTGTGACCTTCAGGATGACTTCAGGGTTAGTTCATAATGTGCAATGAGAAAAGGAGCCCAAATGCGGTCATCTTAGCTTATTATGGGTATGTGATCAATGGTATCAATAAAAAACTGGGGGCATTTCACATCTGATTATATTCTCTTCTCTGGGATGCTGTAGTGAGTAAATTCATTTCTTTGCAGCCTGAAGAAAAATACAAGTCTTTGAGTGTTTTTGTGTCAGAGTGCACAGGCTTTAGTCTTTGTCCCTCCTGCTTCAGCTTCCTGAACAAGTGGAAGAATTTTCAGAAATTAGGGGCGATACAAGGGCTTTTGACATTTATTACACGTGGAACTTTCCACACGTGGCAGAAATAGAAGACTAAGTTTAGAACGAGCAATATGACTTAATGTCTGTTATGCCATATGTTTTTCCTGCTGCTGCTGTACCAGAGAAAAGGGATGTGGAATAACCTGACCTCATTCTGACCGTGGCTGTGTTTGTAACTCCTTGGGGCTGTTACAGCCACGTGAAGAATTCTCATTCTGCTGCACCACAGAATAGGCAGAGAAAATACACATCTATGACAAGACCTGGAGCAAAGGGAGTACAGTTTTGCACCTGAATCCTGCACACAAGTCTGCCATGGATACTCTGAAACATATATTACCTCTTATTTTAAATTAATTATTTTTTAAGTACCTGGTAGCTCTTGGACTACCGTGATACGAGTCATAGCAATATACATGTTACACATGTGTTTTGCAGGTCATGAGTCGTACATGTACAGAGTAGGTCACACGAAGACTTCTGTGCAAAGAACGAAGGTTAAAATATATGTACAATTTAATTCAACTTGGAGCTTGTTCTATGTCATGCAATGTCTGTGCTTTAGAAATAAGAAATGAAAATCTGTGAAGGCCAGTCATTTCATAGTGTTCAGGGACTCTCAGATTCCCACTTTCACCCATCTTATTGTCTGATGGTAGCTCAGAAGCAGAAACACAAGCATGCAGTCTGAACTATCGGGCTTGGGAGAGAGAGGGTCAGTCTCACAACTGAGCTTTCTTAATTTGCCATATGTTTTATTCACATACAGGGGTAGGTGTAGGTCTTTCAATCCAGTTTAGGAGCAGAAAGGGCTAAGGAAAATAATGAAAGAATGTTGTAAAAAATTCTTGCTTTCCCACCTGTAGTGAGAAGTTCCAGTGACTGAACATCCAACTGTGCTCTGTGCACAGAGTGTTGATTTAAAGAGGCGCCATCCAGTTGAAAAGATGGGCTAGTTCCATAGCAAGTATGCATGTTTTTGTATGACTCTGTGGGACTTGTATCCTTCTATACTAACAATTGAGCCTCATACTTTTAATGTAAATATCTTTTACTTAGACTGTGTTGGAATTAGAAAGTTACAGTATTTAAAATGAAAAAGTAAAGAAAAATATTATGCTGCTATTTTTGCTATAGCTATCACTAATTTTCACTTCTAAAAATGGAAATAGTCAATTGTAGTCTATTTCACGTTCAGATTCCAATAGTTGGATTATATTTTTTACAATCTTTTCTAACTCTAGAAGTAAGTACTTAACCTTATGATAGAGAAGGAGGAATTATCCATGTCCATCTCAAGCATATTTCATTTAACCGTGTTTTCATGTTGAGAAAATTCAGATATATAAATGATGGTATTGCAAACTCAGTTCATTTATTTTTTCTAGAGAATATGAGATTGATTGTATTAGAATATTCACCCTAAATTATATGGTTAAATTAGTTGCCTGGTAACATTGTACTAGATAGATACAATAATACCTGTGTTTGGATACTACTCATAGAAATGAGTATATAAGATGAATGCTACCATTAGTATAATGGCTATCTACAGCCAGATAATTCCTTTCTTTTAAAATTAATAGTGTCTCTATTTTTCATAGTAGGTCAGACATCATTTTCATTTCTTTTTCTATGCCTTCTCAGACACTGATAACTAATGATGGCTTTCTTACATTTCAGGGTCCTATTGTAGTTTCAGCTGTCTTTTTCTTTCTTTCTTCTTCAATGAGTTTGACTCTTTGAGCTCTCTTTTCTTTGCCATTTTCCTTCACTTTTTGTTACTTAGCTTTTATTTAGCTTTGCACTTTGCCTCATTTTGCTCCTTTTCATTGACATGACCGTTTTTATTTGTAGTTCTGGATCAGTTCCCTCACCTGCAGTCTTGGTCATTGTCTCTTCTTGACGTGGGACTTTACCTGACCCTTCTTTTCTTCACGGTCTACTAGCTGCAAATTTCTCTTCTTTAATAATCAGCTTATTTTGCCTTACATCACCCTGTCTGTTGAGCTCTGTCTTTTGTCATGCTTCTACAACCTCTAATTTATCTACATAAGATCTTCATTCATTTGATTTTCTTACCTTCCACTCTAAGATTATGTTTATACTCATGATTAAACCAGGTAATGGGCTAAAGCCAAAGCTCATCACAGTCTGGATCCAGGTATCCATATGGCTGGTAAGATGCAAGTGTCCCTGTATTTAGTAGTCACACACTGCCTAAAAATCCTTGCTTTCCTTGTAGCAAGTGGTGCCTAAACCCTCTAGAAAAGGTTACCTGAAGTCTTCTCAAGAGCAGATGGGATATCTGGTAGTAACCACTTAAGCAAAGCTGCGTTCTTCCAAACTACAGGACTCTCATTTTCTTGGGCTGGCACTAAAGAGTTGAGTAAGCCTGACTTCTAGGGTTGCATAAGGACAATGCCCTAGCGTGTATTTCTAAAATGGGCCAAGACTTTATAGAATACTTAGACAAAGTATTGTGCCATCTGAGGTATCTTATTTTGCCTTGTATATCAATTCTTTCTGTCTTTGAACTACAGAGAATTGCAGGAGAAGCACCCTCCCTTCGAGCCCTGAAACTGTCTCTGAAATGTGGGGTTTTTATCACCAGCTTGTTCACTCTCTTTCTCCCTGATTCCTCTGGCTGTTGTTCTCAGTAACTGTTCTGAAATCTTCCTTGCTTTGCTCTTACCTTCTCTTTTCTTCCTCTCTTCCTTTTTTTTGTCTTCAGATATTGTGTGGTCGCTTGTCATCCTTATAAAAAAAATCTTTTCACCTTTCCATCCACCATATGGCAAGTATCAGACTTGGATATGCAAAGTCTCTATGATGTTATTATAAGAATAAATGTTCCCAGGAGTTATGTTATTATGTAATTTCCAGATGTTGGTTGGAAGAAAAATACTGCAAGTAACAATGGGATCCAGACATGTTTTTTCATAGGTTTCCTTACCAGATCATGGCATAACCAGTACAGTTTGTGAAAGTAATGATCATGTTGTAGAAGATCAGTCGTTAAAAGTGCACTACACAAAGAATTGTCAAACAACTTTGATCAGCTGATTAAGAATTCATTTAAATGAGAGGTTAAGAAACCAGTCCATTGCTTCATTTTAGAGACATGTAAAAAATAGATATTTGGGAAACAAGTTGGTGAAATAAACTGAAAATATTGATTGCTTGCATATCTAGAAATTATTTCTATGTAAGCAGAAAAGCTATTAGGACGATCCTCAGGTTTCATGGATAAATAATAACTTGAAAGAGACCATTAGGCTAATATCTGAAAGGGGAAGATAAGCTAACAGGCAAAGATAGCCATATCATGGAGGTTAGCAACTGTAGGGATTAAGTGAGACTGCTAATGTTTAATCTGTGTTAGACTTTAAAAGGAAATTTAAATCTTGAAGGCCTTGAGGAACTCTAGGGTGGAGACTCAAAGTAGGTTTCTAGCAGTCCACAGTTCTGGAGTAGGCATTCAATGAGCATAGTGAGAAAATTCCTACTGAATTTTAGGATAGGTTTTGATAACCCTCCCTTTATTCCTGCATATGACATCCAATGACCTTACCTCTTTAACACTTTTCCAGATAATCCATATCTGTCTTCTACATAGCTAGTCTTTGAAATTAGGGCCTCAAACTTGCCTGTCACAGTTTATGTTCACTGGACTTTAGGTGCTCTTATTTTTACTTTTAATACTTGAGAAAGAGCAAAGCAAAAAGTTAAAACTAAAAACATGGCAGGCAAGCAATGAATACAAGTTAGGAAGGAATTTATTTTCAACTGAAAGGTACATATATTGGAACAACAATTTTCATGAATGGCTTCCTTGCCCACATGAACAGCACACTCCCCCTGAGTGCGAACTCAGGCCTGCTGAGATTCATATTTTCTGGGATTCCTCCTCCTTTTCTATTGTTTGTGTAGCATTAAGTCCACAGTTGAGCAATTCTGTATCCCCAAGGTTTGTACTAGCAATGAGAGATGTGGGCACCAAACGCCATGCTGCTAGAATTCCATTTTTACCATCTATCTTTCAGGCAATTTTCAAAATGCAATATAGATTCAGCACCTGTCTTTTTGGTTCCAGGTGTCCACCATAGTAGAGTTTAGACCTCCCGAGCTCAAACTCAGATTTACCTACCCACACCTCTGGAGCATCAGCTAAGACATCCAAGGTCAGTATCCCTAGATTGCCATCCAGACAGCTTCTCGTTGCTAATATGTTATGATATGTCAAGCACATTTCTGTATAGGACTCCAGTGTGGATTACGTGATATCTGGCTGTCCCAAGAGTAATTTTTAAAAGAATTCAGTGTATCACAAAACTATATTCTTTCCCAAGTACAGTTACCTATAATTAATTTAACAGTTCAGGACTGAAATGTATCTTCTGCTTTTAGTGCTTTACTTCTCTGAATAGATAAGAAAATTTTGCTCCTAGTTCTATTTCTGCTTCCCTACCATGCTTCCTTGGTTCCTGGAGAAGGCCTTCTTGCCTTAGGTCTTAACACAGTCCAGTCTTACCTTTCCTATGGCCTTGTTATGTTTTAGCTGCGTTCAATATGCTGGCTTAGATCTACCTCTTCTCCACAGGTGCATCTCTCTTTTTCCTGACATTTCCTCTTACATGTCTGTTAGTGGTTTCAGCATCTTCCCTGTCATTCAGGCTTACAACTGCTATGTCAATTTTGACACTCTCTTCCCTCTTTCCAGAGTAAGTTGTCAGTCCATCATGTCACTTTTCTCTGTCTAACTCCATCTTCCCACTTCTGCTTCCATGACTGGAACTGGTGTTATTCAGGAGGACAATGAAGCTGGTGAAGACTCTAAAGTATAAGTCTAATGAGGAGCAGATGAGGGAACTGGGGCTGTTTAGCCTTGAGAAAGGAGGCTGAGGGGAGACCTTATCACTCTCTACACCTCCCTGAAAGGGAGGTGTAGAGAGGTGGGTAACAGTCTCTTCTCCCAAGTAACAAGCAATAGGACAAGAGGAAACAGCTTCAAGTTGCACCAGGGGAAGTTTAGTTTGGATACTAGAAAAAAATTTTTCATTGAAAGTGTTATCAAGCATTGGAACAAGCTGCCCAGGGAAGCAGTAGAGTCATCATCCCTCAAGGTATTTGAAAGACATGTAGATGTGTTGCTTAGGGACCTCATTTAGTGGTGGATTTGGCAGTGCTAGGTTAATGATTGGACTCGATGATCTCAAATCTTCCAACCTAAGCGATTCTTCAGGAATCTTGTGTAATGCTGCAATTAGCAATATGGGACAACATGATGCAGTTCTGCAGTTGCAGCCTCAAAAAGTAAAGGTACCTGCTTCCCTCTAGTCGTTTCTACTACTGTTATGGTATTTGACCAGCAGTTGCTGTTCACTCCAGCTAGTAATTCTCCATGAAATGCATGCATAATCAATATGAGACTATTTACAAATGAACTTTTTATGGTGAGGTTTTATACCATCTCCATGACTGTACTTGCCAAGCATCACAGTACCTGTTGTAGTGTTAGGTAATATGACACAGTCCAAAACTCAGAAACACCATACTTTTATTTATTGTTTATTAAATTGTTTCAGAAACTGACCATGAACTGTACAAGCTTTCACAAAAAGTGACTGTTCCAGTTCCGTAAGGTGCAGCCTTCCAAAATTCACTTCCTGTTGGTCGTAGATTAAATTACTGTTCATCCTTATTTGACTGATTTAATATGGATGTTCTATTTTTTCCCATGTCTCTTCCTTATTGCCTTTTTTCTTTGTTATCTCTCCTCTTCTTAAAGTCGTGGTGTAATCCTCACCCCCTTCTACAGGAAACTAAATACAAACAGTTCCCTTGATAATAGTTAGTACAGGGCTTCAGAGAGAGCTGGCACAAAATTAAAGAAGCAGGGAAATTTCCAGTAAAAATACTGCATAAGCTGTGCATATACATCGAATATGTTTGCAGCATAATTATGAACATGTCACTCCCTTGATACAGCTTCAGTAAAATAGCTTGAGATATTTATTATCAATAACTAGAAGTTAACTTCAGTTAAGATCCTTTCATCCTTTTATGTCCTCTCTTTATTTTTCTATTTCTCTGTGTGTGGAAGTGTTTCATTCTTTCCTGTCATTCATTTCTAGGGCAGGTCACCTCTCTGCTGTGAGTTGAGAGATGGTGGTGCACTGATAGAGACTAATAGCAATGTCCACAACAGTGAATTGCTTGAAAATCAAGGGACCATTTTCAACATAAGGTGCTTCTGTGAATCCGGTTCAGTACGTTAGGGATGTTGGTTTTTGGGAGGATCAGGGTCCAGTGATGGAGGGGTTCCTGGCATCTGTGATGCTGAAACTCAACAGTGATAGCGTGAACATGTGGGGCACTACTGCCCACATCTAAGTGTGGATTTATAGAATACTGTACAATTTCCTAAGTTAGGAATAAGAACACACATGATGTATAATGCTGCTGTGTGAAAAATGAATACACAATACACTTGAAACTCTTATACCTATATTTTGCATACTTTGCCTCTTTCCTGGGGTTTAGCCTGGCATTTCAAATGTAGCTTCTCAAGTGCCATCTTAAATATGAAGTCTTTGTCAGCTAGGGCTGTCTGGCAAACAGGAAATCTCCTTCCTGGACATTTTAGTTGGGAATTCAGCTTATTCCTTTTCACTAAATGTTTGTAGTTAAAAAAATGTATTATTGAGGGAGAGATTCATATTACAACTGCCACAGTCCCATTTGCTACAGCACTTCTGAGGTATGTAGGAGACAATAGTGCCAATTCCTTCTCTCCTTGATTCCAGCCATGGTCTTGTGGCTTATCAGCTGCCATTCTCATATAACAACCTCACCTGAGTACATGTAGAGAGCCACAGCATCAGCTTCACAACAGTTTTGTGATATAATAATATATAAACATATCTTTTTATGATTGCAAGGCCAGGTTAAAACTAGTTTTGAGAGAATTCATAGCATCAGAAGAATGCTTATTTATTGTGGATGTTATATATTCCACTGGTTTACATTCAGTATATCACACTATTATTTGTATCAATGTATAGGCTTTTAAAGGAGAAGCAGAAACTATTAATGATACTGTGACACTAATTCCCATTTCTCAATTAAATTCACATCCTGTGAGAGAAGATGTGTGGCTATATTTGACGGTATTTCAACAAGAAGCACTGAAAATGATAAATGCACTTCTAGCCAGGGCCTCCTTATGTACTGGAACTAGTAGAAAACAGGATGGAACAGCAAGAGCAAGGACATGCTATGGCTTAATTTTGTATTCCTACAGAGCCTTGAAATTGTTTGGCCATGTGTTTCGTTTTTTGCCGCTCCAAATGAGAGTGAAGAATTCCTTCCTGTAGTTAAAATGTGTTTTGGATGAGCAGGTGTTGGTTCAATCAAATTTGCAAGCTGATTTAACTTCCTGGGATTTCAACTGTTGAGGCACAAGGGAAACCTTTAAAAAGCGCTAGCAACAGTAAGCTCCTATAGATCATTATTTCAGATTGTTGCTGTTGGAGGAAATGCAATGCAGTGTTTGGTTCATCAGCTAAAGTTCCATTTTATGGTATCAGTCAGACTGAAGGAGGTCAGTCTGTACCCAGAAAGATCTCTTCTGAAACTCTTTTGTTCTCTAACTCCATGAAAGAATAGTTGGAAGCGAAAAATAGACCGTGTCAGATGAAAGTTGGTATCTTGGCATAGTTCCATTAACTTAAATGGAGTGATACTGATTTACACAAGCTAAGTGTCTGCCCTTAAGTCTATTGTTTAGAAGTCATCCAGGACTATTTTCATACCTTTCAAGGGGAAGTTCAGATGCTCTTTAAAACCTGTGACACTTTACTAACTGAAGTGTAAAGCTGCAAAGCAGTAGCCAAGGCTCGCTCTTTTTAAAAATTACACTCTTAAGAAAAATCAAAGGCTACAAAATAGGTTTATGGCTAAAAATAGTTCTGTCTTGGTGATTTTGGAAGTTCAGATGCTGTGAACTTAACTGTTTGTATTCAGGCTTTGGTAGGGGTTCTGCTAGTACCAATGATGGTTTCTTTCCATGCTGATGATGCAAAATGTATTCTTGATGCCACTTGTGATCAGACAGCTCTAGATAATCCATGCTGTTTATCATGGCAGCAATAGAAAACTTTTTATTCTATTTCTAGATCAGGTAGAGTCTGATTTTTTATCTAACACCACTCTTCACTCTTTCTAAGACAGAAAAGAAAGGCTGGATTAAATAATAAAACATCAAACCTATTTCTTTTCACTTATATTAATTAACCTATTTTGGCATTTTTAAAGCATTAAGTTGTTTTGATATGTGAAGTGAAAGCATGGAAATTGTCTGCAAGTCTAGAAAACATTCTACACTGGGAGACTTGTACAGACAGATCTTCTGTCTGTGTCTTGAAAAGCATTTGTATATGTTAAAAAATGAATAGTTTCTGTGACGCTAGTAACCTTACGTCTGTTCCTTAAATTGAATATTACTCAGTTTAGTTAAGTCTATAATTGGGACTGCTGTAATTGGGACTGATAGGCTTTTCCTATCAAGCTATTTTTGTCAAAGGAAAGCATAGCTTTCAACTGTCCATCAGGAAAAAAAAAATAAGAAATGAATGCTTTATTTTAGTGTAGACATTTAACCAAGTGCAAATTCATCCTTTCAGTTCAGGCTGATATTAACCTATATGCTAACTAATTAAGCAGTACTGTTGAGATATCTCATGGTATCCCATTTTCAATCCCCTTCTCTGTGGAGAGGGCTCTTTGACAAGACTATATGGCAGATCATATTCTTCTCTTGACTGAAGTACAGTGGAGACTTGGTGAGTTGGATTCAGTGCTGTTCCAGCATCTCAGGATCCCCTGAGAGGGTTGGAACACAAGAAGAAACTGTAAATATCTTGATATGCTTCCCATGTGATCTCTCCCTTCGGAGGGAAAGTAACTTTGTTCAGATAGAATTAAAAAGCAGAGTAATTATTCTAGAATAAAATATTTTTTATCCTTGAAATAGAGTATCCACATGGGGGAGTTATATCAGCGTAGCTATGGCACTGTAATTATTCTGTTAAAGTGAGACCACTCAAATTCTTCTTCTAGCTAAACCCCAATATGACCTGTTACCACAAGTGGGAAGAAAGGGAATAAAGAAGGTTCATTGGGCTCTTCGTCACCTCCCCCGCAACACCTTCAAATAAAAACTGTAATTCTGGTGTGGATAAGAACAGCAATGAATGAAATAAAGTGGAACATAGAAGCTTCTTTTTTTTGTGTTATTGAAATGTTCTGCTAACAAAATGAGCCAGACAAAAGATAGAATATGATGATATGGCACAGTGCCCTGCTCCATAGAGATATCTAAGCAGTTCTGAACACCTGGACTAGTGTAATCAGTAGCTTATCTTATTAATACATTGAAATGAGTTTTTAAAGACAGTATTTTGCAACTTAATATCCAGAATATTTAATTTTAAAATTAAAAAGACATATGAGAGTTGAGAATAATAGATGAGACTTTAAAAAATATGTAGTTTATTTACTGTGTTAACAGAATTTGGGTGTCAGAGAATAAATCAAGACTTCAAATTTGCTCATAAGGAGATTAAATACAATGCTCTCTCAAAGGTCTGAGTCATAATTCTTGGTCAGATTCTCTCTTAAAATTCACTTCTGGTAATAAGAAATTTAAAATGCCCCTCTAATTGCATCTTACTACAGTAACCCCCTGTCATTTCTTCTCTAAGGCTTTAACACTGCACATTATAAGTGTGTCATATTGCATCACTACACTTTAATTTTGATAAAATACAGTGTCTATACAAAATATATATGATGCTATACTATAGCATCAGTTCTTGGAGCAGTTGTTTCTCTTGTTAGTTCACCAAAGTTGCTCTAAGTCAATCTCTTGTTCCTTGTGATACAGTGCTTCATGAAAATATACAAATGATGTAAAAGAGCTGTGCTTCTTAAAGACATCAGTTATTTCATCAAGGTAAGAGACACTCACAAGAAGTGAGTTTATTGAAAAGGAATTGTTGATCAGTTTATCAAAGAAAGATTTGACATAAAAATCACGATGGGTGCAATGTAAGAGTTAAAAATTCAATATATGTCATTTACAAGTTCCTAAAGTGTAGTTTGCAAGGTCTGTTTTAAGAGTATCTGCTTTGAACTATTTCAATGAGAATGACTTTAAGCTCTTCAGGGAACTAGCCGTTCCCTTATTTTTCTTTCTTAAGCACCTATCAGGATGTGGATGCTCTAAGATATGAAAGTGATTAAAACAACACTAATTAGTTTGGCAAAGAGATTTAAATGTAGAAAACCTCTAAGAGATCCATTCATGTTGTAAAAATTAACAAGGGATTGAATAAACCCATGCCATGGAGTAAAGAACATACCTCAAACAAAGTACTGATGGGAGCACACTCACTGTACTGAGAAGTTACTACAGCTTTGGGGTAGGGAGCGTACAAGAGAAAAAGCAGAGAAAAGAGCTGGCTTTTATTTCCAAGTCTCACCCATTTCAAAACCGCTTTGATGGCCTTTAGCAGCATCCCACCTGCAGAATACCTGTCCAGCTCCAAAGCCTGTAGCCTCAACTCAGGCATGACACTGCTGGAGAAAAAGGGTAGTAGAAGCTTCTTCCCCCAACCCCTTTGAGGTCTTGCCAGCAGCAGTGTGTTCCCTGAGTACTGCTAGTCAGGTATTTCCAGTAACAGCAGCTGGTCTTACAGTAACTGAAGGGAAAAGCTTCAATCACTTCATTATGGGATGTATATGGGTGACTAATTCTATTCCTACCTTTCTCTCTAGGAAGAATCTCATGCTTAGGAGTTTAGGTGAACACTGGAAGTAGATTGTGTAGCCTGTAAAATTAGGAAGCATCAGCTTTATGATTGTCTATGCAAGCTTCATTCTTACCGTTTTATGGAACACGTACAGCTTTTCATTAGATATTCAGATCACCACTTTCCTCAGAGGGACCCTTCTTCACAAAGTCTGAAGACACAAAGGGACAAACTTAAATTCCACCTTCATTCTAAGCCTGCTTCCCTAAGCTTTTCCTTTGGCATAAATCTCTTTCAGGAGATTGGTTTTGTCCACTAGGTATCATTTTAATATAACATGGGTTTTCAAGGTTGTTTCTTCCTTTTTTGGAGTCACATATCTGAAACAATAGTATTTTTTCTTTTTAATGTAAGATTTTATTATTTTAATGAAGATAACCTCAAAACACATGGAACTTAGCAGGACTACAGACTGCTAGACTACCTACTTGTATTTTCTAAGGTAAAAACCCCAAACCACGTTTCATGTCTCATGTGGATGTGAATTTAATTGATTATGCTACATAAATGCATTAAGTAAGTCTTAAGAAATTATTCCTAAATTCAAGACTTACGTTCTGTTTGGAGTTTTTTAGCTGTTACCTGCTCTGGTGGAACAAAGCTGCATTCACAATGACTGTGATGACCTCTCAGATCAGCCACTGCATGTGAGTGATCACCCAAAGACATAACAAAAGTAAAAACATGTTTTCCAAATACTTATTTGGCAGCAAATGTGCTTGACTACATTCCCAGCAGAAAAACGAAAAGGCTTAGATTCAGCATTTTCAAATGGATGTAAATTAGTTTAATACAAACATAAACTTCCTTGTGAAGTGAACACTAGTTATTAAAAAATAAATAAATCTGGAACCAACATGCTCCAGTAAAAAAGATTGACGTGAGAGTAGCAGTTATATTAAGAGGTATTAGATTAACATCCTCTAAATTTATAAATCACGCAATTTGACTGCTCATTCTGTATATATAAGAAGTAATTAATCAGAAGAGTTCCTTTTTTAGCATCACAGAAATATGTTTTACAAACCTTTACATAAGAGTTAAGATGCAAAATAAATGTGTGGGAAACAGAATTAGATTTACCTACCCATAAAGAGCCATTTTCAAAAAATGATCATTTGAAATTCTAATTCCTACACATGCAACCAACAGTCTTTTTTGGAGAGACCGGACGTGGAACCAGTTCTAGGTAACAATCCACTCATTTTCATCAGTGTGGATGGGCTCGGCTACTTCTGAAATGCAACCACTGGCATGTGTTTGTATTTTGCATCTAATCAGCAGATTTGAATGTAATTATGTATTTTGCAGGTGAGGTGTTAATGCGGGTTATGTGGCACATCAGCTGTGTGCTGCCACTTGAAATGGTCCGCTGGAAAATCTTGAGACAAACAGCATTCTATTAGGCGCGCAGCCATGAGCAGCTGTGCTAAGTACCACTGGCATCGCCTCAGACGCACAATTCTCAGTGTGAGCCTACTGCTAGCCGCTTTTAAAATGTGTTTATGTTGGTGACAAAAACTTTCCATCATCAATTCTTCTTAAACCTCTGTGCCTCTTAGCTGAAAAATTACAGCTGCCTGCAAGGGGAGGGATGCTCAGTCCTATTAATTTTCATTGGATGAAAAGGATCTTTTTTTCCTTCAGGCTAAAGGTTTAACCTTTATGAGTTTCATGAGTAACAAAGGGCAGCCAGATTTTTATTACATGGGCTAGAGCTGTGCATTTGTTCAAAATAATCAGCACTGGGCAATCTACTGCGTATCGATCCAAAACAAACATTATTACCCATGTAAGCTGTTTCCTTCTCAAGTCTACGTTTGACATAGGAAAACAAACTTGTTTGATCATGAGTTTTCAAATGCTTACCGTATATGTCACTACAGTCTGTTATAATGTTTGGGATTCATGACAGCAATACTACTTGGGGAAATGCATCAATAGATTTTGTGGGGTGTGGTTTTCCCCTCAAAAATCCTACACGTGTATTTATAAGCTACCTTTCTGAATGCACAAGTGCAGCCATGGGTAATGCTGACTTGCTCAGCAGTCAACAGAGGAGACAGCCAGCAACACCTTTACATCTGTATCTTTGCAGCTGGTATAAAAGTAAAAGCCACACAGGTATTTTAGTTTGTGGAACAGTGCTGGTTGATTCCTTCTGATTTGCTGCGGAGGGTGTGGTTTGCCTGCCCTCCCGCTGGTGAAAGATGGAAGACCTATAAGGGCTTTTTGGAAAGAAGCACACAAGCATGCTGACCATTGAAGGGAGGAGTGGGAAAAAGGAGGAGGACAGAAAACAAGGCATTTAGGTTTAATTTTGGAATCCTCTTTTAGTTACAAAAACACAAAAAACATAGAAGCTGCCTTTTGACTTGTTACTCTTTTAAGGGTGAGAAAACCTGCAGCTCAGGTATAGTTACACAGAAATCGTGAAAGTATGATGGATGAGGGAACAGAGGTTGGGTTGAAAGATGAAGAAAAAACTCATGAGGTCATTAGTATCACCTGACTGAGAATATTGCTATGTGGAAGGGATTGATAAGAAATGCTCACAAGCTGAAGGGCAGTTTGATCGTAAACAGGGGCTAGGATATGAGAACTGTATCTCTTTTTTCAGTATGTGTCTGATTCTGTGAGCCCTCTCAAGGCCTGAGAACAACTTCATTTGGATTTGATTTGGAAATTGTAGTTGCATATAAGGAGTCATCTCATATGCTATTGCATTGTAGTTGCATACAAAGAGTCATCTCATACTTGGGAAGGGACTGGAGGTGGTCTGATAAATATAATAATTTATAATAATAATATAAGCTGATAAATGGACAGTAAAGTGTAGCAGCATTGGTGAGACAGCAATGGAGGGAATTGAGGCATGCGAGGACCATTGCCTTTGCAGTGTAAGCATAGTCTACATATGCCAGCAATCTATTTCTATAGAAACCTCTGGTTGTGAGGGAAGCCTTTTTCTTTTTAATTTTTTTTTTTAGTGCAAGTCTAGCATTTCTGTAACAGATGAGAATATTTCTTAATGTTTGACAGACTTAAACTGTGGGGAATGCAGTATTACCTGTCCGGACTTCAGCACTATACAAGAGAGGCTAAGTCCTATTAATTCTTTGGTGGTACAACAGAAGATGTGAAAGATGAGAAATCTGCTGACTGAGCAGTAGCTATTTAAAAACTACAACAGGAAAAATTAAGAGTTATGATAGACAAAGTTATGGTCTTCCCAATGTCCCGGTTTCAGCTGGGATAGAGTTGATTTTCTTCCTTGTAGCTGCTCTGTTTTGGATTTAGTATGAGAATAATACTAGATAACACATATTGGTTTAATTGTTGCTGAGTGATGTTTACATTAGTCAAGGACTTTTTCAGCTTCCCATGGAAGCTGAGAGGAAACAAAGACAGGACAAGCTGGCTAAAGGAATATTCAATACCACAGGTGTCATGCTCAGTGTATAAATGGGGGTTGGCCAGGGGATAGGAATCTGCAATTGCTGCTTGTAATGGGCTGGGCAATCAGTCATTGGGTGGTGAGAACAATTTGTGTTGCATCACTTTATTTTGTATATTCTTTTACGTTTTTTTAATTTTGTTCTATTTATTCTATTCTATTATTTATTCTATTCTATTATTTATTCTATTATTGTTCTATTAAACTGTCTTTATCTCAACCTGTGAGTTTGGGGTTTTCTTCCTCCTTTTTCTCTCTCTTCTACCTACAGTACTTGGGGGGAAGGGAGTGAATGGCTGTGTGGTCCTAGTTGCCGGCTGGGGTTAAACCACAACACCCAATTATGTGTAATTTGAAAAATCGGAATTAATCATAATTTCTTCAAAAATCATAATTTGTGCTTCTAGGCAATCGAACAGGTTTGGAAACAAACCAATCCTACTGGTGACTTAGTGAACTCAGCTAGTAAATAGGGTGTAATGATGACGGGATTGCTAACCTCGGGGCATTTGGGATATATCTCATGCAGAGTTAATGCACTGATATGTGTTTGTATTGATAGAAATAGTGTGACTGGCTGAATGAGGGCTTTTGTTTGTGTCTTGAAGTGAGAGTAGCCATCATACACGAACATACACTTTATGTATTGTTTTCATGTTTGATGTGTAACACTGCTAGCTTAAGTAGAGAACTCGAAAAGGAGAATAGCCTAGTAGTCATATTCTCCTTGAGTGCAATTTTAAAACCGAATTAAACTATTCTTTTCTAAATAACATTCTTTAAAAAAATAACATAGTACAGAATGCATGATTTAGTTTTCATAAGCAAAAGTTAAATAGAAGACTCATTCTTCATCACTTGTATTTTAACCCTAACTTGCTTACACTTGAATAGTAGATCAAATAACAAAGCCAGTTGTATAGAAAGGATGTTGGATTTTTCTTGTGTTTACCTGCATAATGTAAGCTAGTTTCATACAAAATCTTAGTACTTTGTCTATCATTGCTGGTTTGAGATGTGCAGCAACATTCCTCAGGTATTTCCTCTTGGAAGAATACGGTAATTCAGAACCTCATATATCTCCTCCTAAGGAAGATGGGAATAAAGTAGATGAGAGCTAATCTAGTCTAGTTCTGTACATTTTCTCAGAGTGCCTCTGCAGTCACAGTTCTGAGTGAAAGCAGTCTTTTCTGTATACTTTTAGCTAATATCATTTTTACGTGTTTTAGAAAGAGAAACAGTCTAATATTTCTGTAGGTATGTTAGTTTGTATTTCCCAATGCAAAACACTGTTTGTTGTAATTTGAATTTTCTATTTGGCTTTGCATCAGTCTTTTTTTACTGGTTCTCTGCAGTATTTCAAATGTAGATTCACCTATGTATTTCATTAGTGATCTCTTCAGGTCAATGCGGTCCAAACTGTTTAACCCAAAAAATGAAAGTAACTGCTTCTTTTTCTCAATAATTTTGTTTTCTAAATTTCCATCTGTTGGTGTTATTTTGAGCCTTTTGAAATACGTTAAAGTCCCTGCTCTTCTTCTTCCTCCTCTTTTCTTTTTCTTTTATTGTTAGCCACATAAATCTATGGTATGTAACTTAATTCATATGACATTTTAGGAAATGCACAGAGGAATAACAGAAAGCATACAATGCAGAGTCGGTTGTGAAGATACAGAAGTTCAGCCCGTGTGCTTCAATGTTTCCTCTGCCACTTTCAGAATGACCCTTAGGAAAGTTAATAAGAGCATATCATGCAGGGAGAACGCCTCTTTTGGTTTTGGTTTTTTTTAAGATCTGGTGTTACCTTATTATTTTTTGTTTGGTTTGGAGGTTCTTTTGTTACTTCAATATCTTTTCAGTTGTTTCTAGTGTTTCAAAGGACGTCATCAGGTAGAACTATAGGCCTCAAAGAGATGAAGTAGCCAAGTTGTTTTAAAACTTAGTCTTCCTTTCACAATAACGATATGAAGGTTTCTTTTTGATCTTGTGGCTGAAGGAGTTTATGCAAGACTTTGATGCTTAAATGGGGAATTTTTCTTGGGAAAGGCGTGGAGGCTTTATCTTACATGTATTACTGAGATATCATCATTACCATTTTGAAAAAACAAGAATATTGTCCCTTTTCTCAGGATGTTTTCAAATCCATCTGAGATGACGTTTGCTTTAGACAATCACACCTTTCAGGAAGGGTTGATGAGGATTTTGCAAAGGGCTTACTCTTAATGATAGAAGTTAAAGGTCTACAGTATGTAACGAGTCACTATTTCTTTCAGTGGTCTGTTTACCTTTAAACTTCATGAACTTTAAACTGACTCATTAATTATTATTTGTGGTTTTGTCTTATTATTTGAAATATTTATTTTGTCAGGATATATTAGGAATTAAGGTGTAGTAGCCTTCTTATTTTTGTACATTCACATGCTTTTATATTCTCTAATTTGGCTGGTTTGAAAGGAAGATGCTGGGGAATACTTTACTTTCCTTGTTTCATATTGACTGGTAAAAAGTAGGTGTTTAAAAAATCCCACTCTATCCAAGAGAGTGCTAATGCAAACCCAGATTTGTTAACCCAAGAGATTTGAGTAAGGCTATTGGAGGAAACAAGTTAGATTCTTTTCTGAAGTGAGCCTGTCATGTTTTTGAGGCTCTCTAGTCTCTACAGGACAGTAGAGAAAACAAATAAACAAACAAACAAAAAATTTTATTGTGTTTGGCTTTCAGGAACTTTGAAAAAAGAAAATACCTGCAAGACCTCCTATACTTAGAGTTTGATAGCTGTCCCAGATTAAAAACACATAGAAAAGACAATCCTAATTATCTTTCCTCTTTCAATTGCAAAGGAAAAAAATTATTTTCCGCTATCCATGAATTTACTATGAGGCCTGTTAAAAGATACCTTCGGTGCTCATCAAGCTAATGAGTTGCAATGCCAAGAGTGTACTACAGTCTTGGCTGAACAGCCGCCATCAGACTTTGAGCTCAGCGAAGCATCTTGGTGCATTGGGAACAGGAAGATTTGCAGGTGGAGGAGCATCAGCGGGCTCTTCACAGATCTGAAACTTTTGAAAAGAGATGGGATTCTTTGGGGAGAAGAAAAATGGCATAATATAAAATCTTTTTCTGAAAGTAATGTAATTACTGCTGTGCATCAGGTACACATTTGTATACCTGAATTGGTTGGGAAAAGGTTGCTTCCTAATGAAAGATGAGACTATTTTATCCCAGTAGAATGAGAAGCAGTAAGACAATGTAGTTTACAGTAGATAAGGGTGAAGTTTTCTTTTATCTCCCCACTCTGTACATGGCTCTGTGTTGCTCTTACAGAGGCTGAATGTCTGCTAACCTGAGGACATCCATCAGACTGTGTTTCAGCAGGAAAAAAGTATGACTCTTAACTGTGTGATCTTGGTGGGAATGTGTTTGCAATAGAGATACTTTTGGCAAGAACATTTACTTCTTTAAAGCTGTATGGGAGTTATCCTTCCCTCATAAAGAAACATGCTTTATCATATTACTGTTTGAAATTATCCCTGGGAAGACATGACATGTAGCAGAAGTAGCACAATGAAATGGCTTCTCTGCTACAATCATTTACAAATGTATAAACTTTAAGCTATAGTAAGAAGTCTTGTTTTGCTGCTTTTCTTAATGTGATGCAGAATATCTTTTAAAATATTAATGGAAAATGTGTTATGTCCTTTCTTTTGGTCTAATCCTCTGTATTACCTGTACAAAGAACAAGGATTTGCACACCACCCGTCCCGCTTTTTTTTTTGCTTATCTATGCTGCAGTCCTACTGTCATTGTTTGATTCTGCTTAAATCCCTCTGTACCTAAAGGTACAGCCTTATCAATTGAAAAGCTAATGCTATATAAGAAGTGAAAAGAACACAGAAAGGTTTCCTAGCAACTACTGTGAATCCTTCTAAAGTAAGTCAGTTAAAACCATGTAGTACGTGCAATGGGTGTAAATTAGGGAGCTAAGCTGATCCACAGATTTACAGATGCCCACTATAAAGTACAATAAAACCTGTAATAGAAGGTGAATTGCTCAAGAAGAAAATCACATCAGAGTCTTGACAGCTTTATCATTATTTAAATGATCCAGCTTAAATTCTACTATGTAGTTAGTAAGGCTGAGTGTCAGAGCTACAGCAACAGTGTACAAAAGCGCAGTTAATAGCATTGGTTAGTGTCGCTGCTGTGATTATGTCTTTACTGCTCTTTCCAAAAACCAACCAGCAAACGTAAACAAACAAAACAAACTCCAAGGGGCAGTTGCGGGGGAGCCATTACAAGGTGCAAATATACAAAATCACGTCTGTGAAACAGAGTCTTTCTTGTTTTGTTCTCCTTTGCACACTATGAATTAAATCGGACATTTTTAGATTAGTAAAATCCGCTCAGTAAAGTGTAGGGAGGCTAGCAATTATCTGTCTGCACACACGCTGCTCTCCTGCACTCTCCCATACACCTATTTCAGTGTGGGATTCTTTACACAACACTTTCCTATTGCAGATCTTTTTTTAAAGAATTTCTTGGACTGGGATTATTTAGGGACAATGCCATTTGGGACCAAGATTTTGTGGTGGTGTTTTTTTGTTGGTTGCTAAAGTCATCACCCCTGAAATGAAACTGATATGTGAAAACAAGACCCAAATCTTCACAGTTTTATTATGGTAGTTTTAGTCTTTGCTTTCTTCCATTTTGCAGAGTCTGATAAGCAAACCTGCAAAGGTCTGAAACACACTCCAGTACTTACCCAATGCTTATCCCTCCCTGGTTTCTCTGATCTGAAAATCAGGTTGGAACTGTCAACAGACTGACCTTTCTCACATTATTGTATTATTTCTGCTTCTCCTTTTGACTTCCCACAGAAAGTGCAAAGACACAAACATGTTGAAAAGGAAAAAAGAAAAAAAAAAAAAAAACTGGAATAGGAGCACTCTGAACACCAAACAAGTTTCGAGTTGTTTTGAAGTTTGCCAGTAAACTTTGTTTATTCTTTGCTTGGCTCTTATTTTTGAGGTGCCTATTCATCTATTTTGTACTGTGAAGAACGGACTGACTTCCATAACTCTTCTGGAGGTCGTGTGAAAATTGTGAAGCAGCAGTTTTTGCCATGTACTTCTTCCTTACACTCTCCAACCTCACTCAGCAAGTATTGCACTTTTAGAAGTACTGTGGTAGAAATGTTAATTCACTCAGTAGATTTTGGCCCTCATTTACACAAAATGAATATATTAGGAGCGTTGGGATAGTGATCTCCAAGTATTAGCAGAGATCCTTATTCCAGGCTTAAAGGGAGCTGCCTGCCCCAAGGTCTGTGTTCACATTCACAGGTAGCACTGTACCTGCAGCTTTCTCTTGAGGAAGTATGGGAAGTTCCTGTAATAAATATAAAATTTGAAGCAGATATTCCCTAATGCTAAGTGCGTTTCATTGTTTTTTCCCACCTGTAAAGGGAAAGACTCCAGAGAATTTTTTGCCACACAGTCTGCCTTCTTTATGAGCCCTAAAGGAAGGCTGAAGGCTTGCAATATCAGGTGTATATTACACACTCACATACTGTCTCTGGCAACTGTATGTAGGCTTGCCTTGTGTTGAGGGGTATTTGATTTAGAAGTTGAAAGAAAAAACTCCAGAAACTCCTTTATACAACTCTGAAGGAAAGGCCTGTAACCTGGCTAACGGCAGGCTCCAGTATAAACTCATAGTCAGCACACGTATGCAGTAATGCATTCTAGCTAATGGCCTGGCTGAACAGTCATAATTTGTAGCTTTGGAAAGACATACTAAGTCATCATCTTTAGCTGTGGCAGCTGAACGTGTGTGTAATTACACCTTGCACAGGCTGATTGTTAACAGTGGGCAAAACTCGATATGCGCTGATTGTGAAACATATCAGAGGCTTTTCCTTTCACAGGTAAGCAGCATAGTAGATAGGGGCAATCACTTGCTTTCATCTTCATGGCATAAGAAATAGTCTCATCAAAATACCGTCTTCCTACTAAGCTTCTTCAATACAGTACTGGAGAGGAGGCCTTCCAGTCGTTTGTGGAATTTAATTTTTACCCTCTGTGTAATTAAATTGCCACTCTTTGAAGATTTGTGCTAAGCATAGGGAAATAATTTAGACACATGATGTAATAACACTTCCAGATGGTAAATTCATGAGTCTGTTTTCTGGTGGTATAATTGATGATTCTAGTCCTTCATAACACTTGAACCATCATTATCTACCACAGTGTCCTAAACCTGAGCCAAAATCTAGGTAATTGATCCTTATGTTTCTTGGTGGTATTCTAGTCTTATACTTGTCCAAATCCAGGAAACATTGTCAAGCAAAACCAATAAATAACTGTGAAAGTCATAGAGTGTAAAAATCTGTTTACTACTACCCACTATGGAAATTATTAGTATGCCACGGGTTTTTGGGGTATATTATCAGGATCTGACTTTCTGATAGTCTTTCTGATAGTCTGATACCAGGAGCAACATTGTAGTCCTAAGAATAAATGAATTTACCTTATCTTTACCTTCTGGCTTTTATGAAATGGGCTGAAATAAATTATGCTTCAAGTATTTTCTGCTACTGCATTCTCTATGTGCATGATTTTGTGTTCTCATACTGCATGATTTGCAAAAATTCATCTTAAATAAATGCAGTATCTGTAAATCTGTAATTGACATGGGACATTTATTTCAGTTTATCTAAAACGTATATACCGGTGTGAATAAATATTGCTTATCTACTCTGCGGGTGTGTACATGCACATATACATAGCATTTAGATTTCACTGTTCACCAGGTCATTTACTTAGCTTTAGCAGTTGATCTTTCTTAGGATAGTACTCATCTAGACTTTCACGAAATTACTTCCTGCAGTAAATCTCTTAAGTATTGAGATGTCCTGGACAGTTTCTCAAACTCATCCCTCACTGTCAACCTCTGAAACCTATTTCCATCAAGATCCTGTGCACATAATTATTAATATGTCCAAGAATCTTGGAACTAGTACAAGACATTTTATTGATATCTAAATATTCAGAAGGAAGAAAAACTATAGAACTTAACAGATCGTTAAACAGAAAGTTATATAAGTAATGAAACTGCTCATCTGGACTTGAAACTCTTTGCCTTATGTTTACGGGAATAAACTCTGACATGTTTAATTCACTTCACCAAGTTTGCTTTTTTATCAGTCTGGAGCATGGTGTTCAGGTACCATTCAGGGCCAAGAAATCTGGCAAAAAGCTTGCTTGCTTTGTCTGGAGTGTTCTCCCCGGTTGGTGCTGTGGAACAGAAGCGCCTGCACAACATAGCAATTGGGTTTGAGCAGCTCATGATTGTGCATGAAGCAATTCCTTATACATAGGATTTATAATCTGGTTAATCCTTTCTTCTCAATGCCCCTGTTCTTCAATTAGTGCCTTTTCACATGCATTTCTCTAATCTTATTTTATCTTCTTTCAGCCTGTGTGTTGCAGGCTCTATTCAGTTTTCTTTGAAGTTGATGGAAGGACCTCCACTGACTCCACTGTGTAATAGATAAGAGCTAGTTTGTTTTTCTGAGGAAAAGAAACCCAGCCTGGTTTCCAAGTGCTATGCCCAGCTATGGTGATTATAAATTTGTGTGCACCAACCATCTTTCAGAGTGTTCCTGTACTCGTTCGTTTCCTGAAAAATGACATGATTTTACTACTGTCAAGGATGCACAATAGCATGATTAAGGAAGAGTGAAGTCGATTCTCTTCTTTACGCATCAGATTGCACCTCACTTCTCATCATGAGATTTGTATTATCAGCACTAGTGGTAATTTAAAGCAAAAAAGAATCTGTTTTGCTTTGAAATCCTATGCCCCATTTTTTTTTTTTCCTTTTTTTCAAAGAGGAAAAAAAGTCCACTCAGAATAAGAATATATATAACTGAGAGGGAGGGAAACATAAAATATTACAGTATTATTTTACAAAGCACTTGTAGTCCTACTGCACAGTTAAAGCTAGCAAAAATAAAGAAGTGGGATGCTCCTTACAGGTAAAATTCCATCTGTACAAGGTTATCCATCACTGAAGTGCTACTTAAACCCTGAAATAAGTGGACCTCAAGTAGTTTATAGTCCATTGCGCAAGGATAGATTCCACCCAAAGAAATATCAAGTGACATTTTTCAATTTAAATCAATCATCTGGTAATAACAGTACAGTCAAAATACTGTTGATTTATAAATCTATGTATGTACAGGGTGCATACAGACAAACACAAAATACAAACACTAAAATGTATTTAGTTAAACTTTGCTGAAATAAAAGTCTTATGTCAAGAGTTTTCTTCTGTTTTGTGGAAAATTTTGCAAATCACACACTAAAGAGAACCGAGAATTTTGGAAACATGGACAGCATTTTGGTTTACCAACTGTGAAGTAGTAATAATGCTTTTATTTAGTACTGTACCTAAAATACAGTAATGCCATGCAACCATTCTGAAAAGACATAGTGATTTGGGCATGAAAAGACTAAAATCACAGGAAAATGGAGCTCAAAATTATGTGTTCCTGTGAGAATTAAGTCCTTGGTGTTCAAAAAACCAGAATATCAGATATAAGCCTATTATCCTTTTACCTGCCTTTCAGTTAGAAATTGCTGCAAGCCATAAAAAATAGTGTTGTTCACACTTCTCAAGTTTAATTTAATCAGATTCGTTGGAGCTTGAGTCTTTAATAAAGGACTTTTTTTTCAAGGAAGTAAACTTATCTCTCTCCCCTTCAGGGTTTTCTCCCTCTTATCCTTTCCTAGTGAAACTCCGCTAAAGTGAAAAACAGGACCACAACTGTATTCTATCATATGGCCGTTTCAAGTTCTAATATGACATTGTTTTTCAGAGATGACGGATACAGATATTAAACACGATGTCATATTTGAAGGATACTCAGAAGGATGTAAAAGGGGGCCTTTAATACTCACTGAATTAATGCATTAACACTTTGACCTTACCTTCCATGAATTCAAAAGGGCAATGCAAAACAAAACAAGCAAAACAAAAATCAACCAGCCAACCAAAAATATCTACATCTGACCTCAAAGATCAATAAATCAGAATTTCTAGTTCACTAGTTCTGGTGGAAAGTTACCATGTCTCTTCAGGCTGAGAGAAGGTATCTTATGTGCTTTATACTGTATGTTATATTTCTTTGTCTTCTTCTGTGCAATTTCTATGTAAATTGCCATAGACATAAACAATGAATGTGGAAATCTTCATTTCTAAGGCTTGAGAAAGAGAAAATGAATAACTTTCAGAGTATGTTATGGATTATTGAAGTCGGCGGTGATTAAAACCATGCAAAGTTACTCAAGACTATACAAAATGGCCATATATTTAAAGCCTACACACTGATTTTGTTCTCTGTACTTGAGACTTGGCTTTAAGAGTACATGTAGAAAAATATATGCGTAATTGCATCTTTGTTCATGTGAACAAGAGACAGTAGAAAAATGTCTCCTGTTTGTGGCTCAGTTATGTTAGTGTGAATACACAAACTCCCGGTGTAGTCATCGTTTTCTGCATTTAGTTTACTTTTCTGTACAACTAAGAAATGTGTTGGCACTCTTAGTAACTTTCCCAGATGGCATCAGTCTTCCCCCAAAGAGTGTATTTTCTCTGTTTCTTTTTTGATTTTTTTTTTTGTTTTTATTAAGCTGGTTAAGAGCTCCTTAAAACCCTAGAGTTTGTGTTCTCTTTCTGCTGCCAGGGATTTTTCTTTGGTTACCAAATGGTACTTCTTCCACACTGTCTTATGTACCCTATACTTTCAAATAGATAGACTCTCCAGCTCAGAAAAAAAGATATTCCCTTCGTACACTGGAGAAATATAATAGTATGGTAATACAAATGCTTCTACCACCAGGGTTGAAGGATCACCAGACCCAAAGGAAGAGGATGCTCCCATGTGTACCAGTTTCTTTGAAATCATCCTTAAAACAAGCCCAAATGATTATATCCTCCTATTACTTAAATCAACTTTTCCATATTACTTAAATTACCACAGATAACTTCCTATTACTTGTATTAAAAGGCACTTTTCACTGGGATCCAGCTGTCAAGACAATGTTCTTTGGTTGCATTAATGAAAAAGGTCTAGATTTAGGGTCCTATGTTTGCTTTTATAGGCCAGATTTAGCATTTGGGATGTATTCAGATTTCATCCTCGCCTCAAAAGTTTCTTTAGTCTTTAGTCGGGCAAAAACATTGACCTTCCTGCTACCAGTTCACTATCTGTTCCCTCCCGCCAATACCCCTCAGTTGTGATGGTAATAAGCCAGACTAAACCATTCCTTGACTAAGCTCTGTGTTGGGAGGCAGGAAACATGGAAATCTCAGTGAGATTTTGAAGACATTATACATTTTAAATTCCATTTGAAACTGGAATTTGCTTATCCTCCTTTATATAGAACCCCATAACTAGGATCAATGGATTTGGGGTGAATTGACTCGAATTCTACATTTGAAAGATGCTGTCATGGAATTATTGTGGTCCAGTGAATATTTTATGTCCATATCTTTTTTCTTTCTGCCAAACGTATATAATAATAAGATTAGGAACAGTACAAAAAGTTGTCTTCAAATTTTTTGGATGCTTTCTCTGTTATTAATACTTCTAAGAGTAAAAATCTTTAACTTCTTTGTTCTGGTTTGTTTTGGTTTTTTTTCCTTCTTGCTGCCATCATTTTAGCTTACATTAAGTATTTCACTTGGTGGTTCAGATGGGGGAAAAATGCACTGCTATTTACTTAGAGAAGTTATAAAATGAAATAAAGGGGTCTCAGCTGCTTTTACAAAAGTAAATCAGGTGGTTGAAATTCCAACCATTATAAATTCAGCTAACAATAAAAAAAACACTAAAAGAAAAAATCTCTTCCAATTATTATCAGCCAAAGTGGCTGACAAAGAGGTGAATGGTTTTATACTAGTCCTTTGTACTATCAGCCTGATACAGAAAAATTATTTGCTAGAGCCAGAAAATCTGGATTGCAGTGAAGTTGAAGTTTATTTTTAGATGAGCACATTGCTGAGATGGCGCTCTTAAGAAAAGGTTGATCAGTGCAGAGTCAAAATTAAGCAGGAAGTTGAGATGTCTCCTATTTGTCTTTAGACAGGGTTGTTAACTCATAACAAGTTCTTCATTGGCACTGTTGGCATAGATTTTCTTTCTTAATTTGACAAAGAGTTCTACAGCACACTTTATAAAATTAATGCCAAGGAATAATCTTTAATTAATGACATATTTTTTTCCTTTAAAATTAGAAACACTTATCAAACAGTAACTCACTGTCATGATTATAAAAATTAATAAATTATATAGATATTGTAATTGCAACAGAAATAATGGCCTGATCTAAAGCCCATTAAAATCAATGAGCCCAGAATTGTATTTTTCAGATTTTGGATTAAATATTTTCTTTGTAGCTTTTATGAATGTATCACCTTCTTTTTTTCTTAATGTGGTCCTTTGTTCACATAACTTGGCATTTTGATTTCTCTTTGCAAGGGTTATAGTACTGGTCCTAACAAAGCATGACAGGATATGAAAAAGGCCGGAAAGTTTCCAACATCTGTTGTAATCTATATAATGTTTTTTGGGTGGCAACAAAAAACGAGCTCTATTTCCACCTCAAACCTTCTGAATAGGCTGTAATCCATATTTAGTTCATTAATGGGAAAATTTGGTACTTGGTTGGCAATCAGGTACAGTGATTACCTTTATCACAGAGCATCCTTAGCCAGAGCCAAACCTCTCTTTTGGATATGATGGATAGATAGTTATCTTAATTTGAGAGAATATTGAAAATCACTGTCAGTGAACACTTCTTAAAAAACTAACGCATTTTGGATCCCATTTTTATGTTCTGATTTCACCTATCTTTATTATAGAAATCTTATTTTCATAAGGGGCTGGACAAAGAACTTACGAAGTTGGCACAACCTTGTATAGAACTAGATTTTTGATGTTTCCACATAGTTTGGTTTTGTTTGTCAGCTACCAGTCAGAGAAAAGATATGATGCTATGTGATTTGACTGACCACTGGCAGCTAAACTGTACAGCTCAAATAGTGAATTTTAAATACTCTAAGAAATGATCCAGAAAGATAATAATGAATATACTAAGGAAATCACTATCTTGCCAGTATTCTAAAAGCAGAAAATTAAGATCAAGTAAATTAGGGTAAAATTTGTAGGCTAAATTATCCATTTTGTATTCTTTATTCAGCTGCATTATTTTCCTTTTTCTAATCACAAAAATAGACAAGAAAAAGCTGTCTCACTGCGATCACGCAAGTGACAACTATACTACAAATCTATGCTACTTGCAGCAGAGTCAATTTTAAAGGACACAATATGAGTACAATATACATCAGAAGCACCAACTAAGACTTCCATAGGTGTATAGGCACAGGAAATTATCTGTGTTGCTGCATCCACTCAGAATTGCTTAAGTTTTTCAGTAGTGATTGGGAAGGGACTGAACTGGCTCTTGTGCTTTATTTTGTAACACCAAAAAGGAGTTTCAACGCGTAAACTGTTAACTTGACAAAATAAGAAACTTCTCATTTAATGTTAGAGGGAGAGGTATATACATGTGAACCTTACAATTAAATGAAGTCCTTACAAAAAAAGATTATGAATCTGAAGTATCCTCCAACATATCACTTAGGCTGTAGGACGGGTGGCTGTGCCGCTAGTGCTTCACCACCTGCCTGGCCCCCATGTTCACCACCACGTGTTTGAGCCACCATGGCTTGTTTGGGCACGCCTGAAAATATTTGGCACGTTCAGGAATATAGACTTACCAGGGTTGCAGGCTGAACAATATATAGAAAAAGCTCAAGCTTTCTCCATTGCTGCACTCTGGATACACAGGAGCACACAGGCTATTTGGAGGTGAGATGCATTTGGGTTCACACATGAAATGCAGTATAGAGAGAGCCACACAGACTGTCTCCAGAATGGGTGATCTCATCTAAGAAGCAAAGTGAAAACTCTATCAAATGATGTTAGACTCTGGAACCTGATAAAGTCAGGGTAGGTTAATTAAATGAGAAACTGCCCACAGTGTCTCTGCTCATTTGGGATTTTGCACTCACTGTGACAGACATGAAGAAGTATCTCTTGTTTTATACTACAGCTGCATCTTTGGATCACATGAAACCCCTTCTGCCTGAACTGATCAGATTCAGAGTCAGTCTCCTGCCACTGATGCTCTAATCTCCTCTCCTTTTACATCATCTATCACGGGGTACCAATGAACCGTACTGACCTGTGAGAATAATGGAGAGAAAGGGGGGCATTTGTAGGTTAATATGTCAGCTGTGCTGGATAACAGATGGTTGTAATGATCTGGTCCACGATGTGATGTTACAGTCGGTAAGGTAACAACAGCATAGAGGCGAGTTACAGAGAAACACATCATAGATAAAGCACTGGGGGGAGAGTGGGGGCAGGGGGCAGAGAAAACAAATAAAAAAAACTTGCTAAATATACAGGGAAAAGTCTTCAAAAAGATCAAGGGAAAGATGACAGAACAACAAAAAGAATTTAAGATTCTAAAGACAAGGACCTACATAAAAATAATTGTTTCATTCTGCAGCTTAGGGCAGTACTATAGCTCTTTATTAGGCAATTATTTTCTGTCATTTTGAAGACTTTATCTCTTCCAACAACGTAAAGATTCTACCTGAATTCTTTACAGCCATATTCCCTCCACCTCTGTAGTAGTAGTATGCACCTACTCTGTAATTCTTCTTTTCTCATGTCAAACCTGCAACCTATCAATACCTGCATAGCAAAACTGATAATAAAACTTACATTTTTGTATATTGACATGTTTTACTTCAATACTATGTGGGCCAGACTCTGATAACCTTATTTAGAATGAATAGTTATCTTCCTCAGAGTAGTAGATTCCCTTATGGGATAAAAGTGCTATCAATATCTGTCCCTTAAGTTTTAAATTAAAGGATCACACTTTATCAGTCGGTGAAATACCAGCACCTTTGGGATGAGATGTGACAACAGTTTAACAGTACATATCACCGCTACCTAACAATTTAAGACAGAAAACCAGGAACACTGTAGCCATTTGAAGCGGCAGAGGAAATTGAATGGGGTTTGTGGTATTGACAGGATTGGCCATTGCCAAGACTTGCATGCCTACAAAAAATGGCTTGTGAAAATGGTTGCCAGAAGACCTGCAGTTTCAGATTCTTTGAGAAAGGGCAGTGCTTCTTCTACTAGTATAGCAGCTGGCAGGGCACATGGGATAACTCGGGACTGACAATGCCTCTCTAGCGCTGCTCCCTGCAATACAGAGTGCATCCTGTCCTAACGTTACCTAGGTACTGCTAACTTCATCAAATCTGGAGCTGCAACTTTAGTTTCTTTGGCTAAGAGCGACAATATTTTCTGTCCAGCTGGGTCAGGACTTCCAGTCAGTGCTGTAGTGCTTTCCTGCCATCCAAACACTGTCTTGATAGCTTCATGTACTAGGAAAGATGTGCAGAATTGTAGGTGTGCCCTCAGTAAGCAGGCAGAACTGTGAGCATCAGTGTGTCAGTCCCCACTGCCTGCTGGGTTGGATAGCTCTGGTGTCTCCAGTCACATGAGCACTTACAACTGATGTTATAGCCCCCATCTGGTGGTTGGATATGCTAATTTACCCCTCAGTCTTGGCCTCTTTCAGCTGGGGGTAGTTGATTAAATGAACCTTGGAAGGATGCTGCTCCCCTTCCCTTTTGGCAGGAGCAGCAGCTTTTTTTTGTCTTCCCTCAGGTTTTTTCCTTTTGCTCTCCTTTGAAGTTCCACATTAATTTACTTTTCATTTCCCTCTGCTCCTGTGTAGAGGATCCTTTTGCAAACAAGCGACAGGTATCTATAAATTATTTTATTGTTTATTTTACTGATTTTATATTTCTGTTTCTATCCTCTTCTCTTTGATTTTTTTACCTTTTCTGTATTCACAAGCTTTCCAGTGGAATATGGTTTCATATTGGTTCATTGTTAGATTAGAAAAAGGTTATAGACTAAGTAAAGCAGGATCACAACTGCATACGTTTCTGGTTTTTACATGTGAGTAAAGTCTTTGATTGTCATAAAGTACTTGCATGTTTTATCTTCCCTTGATTTATCAGAGCTACCAAATGAGATTGTTTTGTTAGAGAAAACCAAACAGACCAATATATTCTTCTACTCTCTCTAACAGAACCTCTATTGTGAATTTTGCAGTGGAAAACATTGCAGTCACGAGGATTTCATTGTGACTAGGAAATACATTCTCTCTGTCATAATTAGCCACTAAAGATGCTGTCTGCTAGGTTGTATACCAAGTGGTGCTTACTGGCTGAAGGATGAAGGTTGACAGAGTGAGGGCAAGGAAATATTGAAAGTTAAGTGCATAGATTGAGTCAAAGAGACTGTGAAAACAAGATGAGAAAAAGGTTAGTGATGGAGTAGGGCTTGAACAGTGAGGGGTAGAATTGGACTGTGAAGCTGCAAGATGGCTTAGGAGAGATGAAAGGCATCAGAGCAGAGGGAGGAAAGAAAAAGGAAAGAGAAAATAGTCAAGAAGCTGGGATACAGAACGACAGGACTGAAAAAGAACAGAAAAAGTGAGAGGAAAAAAAATCAGAAAAGGAGGTGAGAGATTAAGGAAAAGTTGAAAAAGAAAATCCTGAAGTACAACTGGCACTGTCAGCCCAAACCTCAAAATGGAACCACAAAGGTTTGTCTTTTGGTCTTTTATAAGCACCTTTTGATTTGCATCAGGTTTCATGAGATATTACTGCAGGGTCAGGATACTGACCTGGGAAGAAAATAGATAAGGGAACAGGTGGCAAAGAATACAAATGAATACAGCAGAAGGAAAGGAAAAATAACATTAAAATTCAAGATAAACATCCTGAAGACTACTTTACACTGACTTCAATGAGCAGAATCCTGCTAGGCTAGAATTTTACCGCTCCGTTTCAGGAAATTTGTGTGGCTAGGATACTTGTGGTAATTAATTCCTGCAGACTCCACTGTTGGTAGTAACCATCTTAAGTCTGAGTTCCATTAACATTAGTTGGTAGGGCTTGGCTGGTGACAATAAGGTATGATTGGAAGTCCTTAATTATACTCCCTAAAATATTGCGCCTGATTATTTGTTGATTATAGTATAGTTTGAAACATTTGAGTTTAGGTAGTTTCCTTATCTGGGAGGTAAAATGTGTTGATTATTGGAGAAATTTTATTTACATAAATTATCTCAAATATGTAAATCCAGTGAATTTTTTGAATGCAGACAAAGAAAACCACCAATATCCAGTTTTGCAACCTGGCAAATGGTATGTTAATGTCAATATGAAAAAGGTGGGAACAGAGGTAAAAGCATTGTTCTTCCTTGGACAAAGAATTAATTTTCCATATTGATTTTTGTTCCACCCTATCTGTGATTTAGATTTGTTTACAGTTATTATACAGAATACTACATTGGCAATAGAATATTTTTTTTTCTCTCCCCTTTTCTTATTTTCCTTTACAACTTGACAAGCGCCATTTCCAGATGTATGTTTATCCTATCCAACACACAGAGTGTACTTTTCAGGAACATGAATGCAAACCAAAAGCAACAGTGTGTATGTTACAGATATGTGAGGCTTCATTCACAAGTTGTGCCGCAGACTGTGTTTTCTAGCAAGTTATTCTTTCAAATATATATTGCTTAGCGTGTTCATTATGTTCATAAAAGTAACGGCCATTTACATAGTGCATTAATTTCACTGAAGTAACTGTGATTACTTCAAATACCTGACATGGTGTAGGACTGCGCTGATCAAGGCATTTACTTAAGTACATGACTCGGCTAGTGAAGATGGTAGGGCTAAACACTAAAATGTGTACTTAAGATTAAAGACTGAAATCACTTTTAGGACTAAACACATTCCTCAGTAAATGTACTAAGAACCTAACATTATTACTTATATTATTATATCCCTCTACTTTTTGAGACTTGTAATGCATGTAATCTGACTAGCAGTCTGTCAGAAGATTATATCGTGATGCCCTACCAATAATATCCAGTAAATTCCACCGATTACAGACAGATTTATGATCATATATAGATACAGTCACATGCTGCTGTGGATGAACAGGTAATATGAATAATATGAAGCTTCAGGACAGAAAACATTTGGTGACAGTGAAAATGTCCATTCCGTTTGCAGGTTTGTTTCCTGTTACTTTGGTACTTGGCCCTCTTTGCACCCTGTGCAGAGTTACATGGCGGGACTATAAACCATTCCAATGAAGGTTTCACAGGATTTATTTATGTAATTACTGTTATGGTGATGAAAATCTAAATCTCTAGTGATGAGCATATAAAGGCACGTGGGTAGCACCTTTAATTGGCAGAATCAGAAAGGAGAATTTCAGAAGACTTGGCTGATAAGAGGATGAATGTTGGTGTCACTGAAAATCTCTCTGTACCTGTGCTCGTAAGCAGTCTGTGTGAAGTCTGCATACCCTCAATGAGTACTTCGAGAGATCGCTGTGTCGCTTCAATCTCAGCTGCACCAAGAGTGATGTGCCAGAAAACCTCAGTGTCAAATTCTGCCTATTTGAACTACCCAGCACATCAGCATGGGTAACTAAAAGAAGCTATCAAAGTGAGAAGCGCAATTTTGTATTACAACAATTTGTTTTCTAGAGAAGGCAGAATACCGAAACAAACCAGCTTGATTTATGTGTCAGTTTTTAAGTTCAGCATGCATTTAATATTTAGCCCTGAAAAGTGCTGAGAACCCACAACTCCCATTGAATCGGTATTTGCTTCCAGCCTAAAGAAAATGAGAGAAGGCTATTTCTGAGAGCTGAGGGAGCTGGCGCTCAGAGTAAGTGATAGGGATTGGCTTGGCAAGTAAATATCATCATCTTCCAAAATTGTTTCTGATCCAATTCTCATAATGACAGCTAAGCTTCCAAATCAAGTCAGAGTCAGCAATACGAACAAGTTGGAGCTCTTCCTTTTCACACTCTAAGTGCTTTTCTGCCCTCCTCGATAATCCTCCGACAGTCCTTATTTCCACTTCTCTCTTCTGTACGGCCTTTCTCACCACTCTTCTCCCTCCCCATAAGAGCCTGCCAGACCCCTGACAGGTTGCAAGGTCTCTCTGCTCCGCTCCCCCTGTTACAGGGGAAGGAGTGATGGTTTTCAGCCCCCCCAGGCAGACCAGCATGGGCCCCCAGTGCCCTTTGCAGACACGGACATAGTGCGCTTGAGCATCTTGTACTTTGGAGCTAGGTTTTAATCTCAAAGCAGCTGGGGAAGCAGCCTGTGAACACACACAGCCCTTAGAGCTGTCATATACTTCCAACAGCAGCAGCAGCACTCAGGGATTAATTCTGTACCGGACCTGCTGCTCCTGGCTTCAGCCTGAGGAACTGCACTTTCCTGGTCTGTGCTGCCCAGTCTGCCCTGCCAGTCCCTCCTCCCCAGACACTCTTCTTCTTGTGCCTGTCTGTCTTTTAATCTTGCACTTAGTAAGAAGGGCAAAGAGGAATGATTATCCACAGAGTTGCAAAGAAGAGAAAAAAAACTCACCAGATACTGGCCTGTTTTCTCTGTTCTCAGTAGTTTAATGTTTTTGGAGGCTTGATTTTGAATACTTGAAGTTGACAGTTGCCAGACTGAAGCGCTGAGCAATTCTATCAAGTCTTAAGAAATTCATGGAGTATTTTAGCAAACAGACAGGCTCTTAGTTTGACTGTTAAGTATCTATCAAATACTGTCACTTGGAAATCCCACAATAATAATATTTAGGGAAAATTCTCTCTCCTGGTTGCAGCCATGTTTGGTCGTGATGGAGGTGGATGTGGGTGGTGGTGAACCTGATGTAAAACAGACCCTGTCTTTAATGAGGTTAATAAGGGCCTGTGGCCTTTTAAATCCTACCTTCAAAAAAAAAAATCATATGGAAATTACATTTCTTTGTTTTGATGGAAGATTTTTATTGGAAACCCTTATCTATTTAAAAATACAGAGAAGCTTAGTAAAACATCCCTTAAATCATGCTTTCCATAAGGAATTGTTCTCTTTGTTTCTCATGTGAAGAGCAGAATATCACGTGTCTCAGTAAGGCCACCATATGTAAGGGCTTTTTCTTTCCTCATCTGACAGAGCTTTAACTCAAATATTCAGTTGTGTGGCTTTCAAATTCTTTCTGAAATAGTCTGCTTGCAAGCAGTATTTTCTAACTGGGGAAAAAAAAAATCCTTTCCTTAAACATCTCCCTGTGTAACTCCGAGTAGGATATGGCCTAGTGCATTGCTAAGAAAAACAAAAGCAATAGAAGTTTTAAATGGATAGAAGATAGATTCCACTTGTACATCTTTTATTCAAAATGTTCCTCCGGACTGAAGGGCAGGAGTACATGGTATTCATGAAGTCACCTTAGCTTAGCAAGCAATAGTAGTACAAATACTTTCAGCTGTAATTATGAATTTTGCTGGCACATCACTAAATTAGCCAAGTGACAAAATTAGCTGGTTGGTTGGCTAAAGACCAAAAACAATTAATCTGAACCACTGATGTTACTATCCCTGGGCAGTGCAAGGCTTTTAATAAACCACAGAATCAGAAAGAGTAAAACGGGAAAATGTAGCTTGCCACAAGCAGTGTTTGGTAGGCGAATATCGCTTACAAACCATTTAACAGATGGGTAAAAGAAATGCAAGCCATGAAAATGAGTAAACAGACCTGATCTGGCTTCCACTGAAATAAACCAATACAAACTTTATGGACCCCAAAAGGAAAAGGCTCTTAAGAAGTTAGTATAAGTCTTTATAGGTCAGAGACTTTGGGAAAAAGATGGAAAGATCTGTGCTTTCATAAGATAGTGTTAACTTTTCATCTAAATAGAAATGCTCCGTTATGTACAGCCTTCCGAACACATTCAAAACAAAGCAGATAATTTTGTGCATCATATATATATTATTTGAAGATAGACTTATAAAGATGGTATGAATATCAAAACTTTAATCAGTGTAGATATGGATCTAAGTCCTACCTTAGATGATGGTTAATGCCTTCCACTGGTGCAGCAAGTTTGACATGCAAATGGCCCTTAGAGCTTTAATTGTAAAAACTAAAAGACTATATAAGCCTACGTGGTTTCTTTGAGGAGGCTTTGAAAGCTTATATGTCAAACAGACACACAATTGGCAGCTTTCAGCCCTACACTATCAGTAAACTACTTATCTGAGTAGAATAATTGCAGTAAACTACTGAACTGAGAAAATCAACTAATACAAAACTTCAGTTAAATTAAAGTTGCTTGCATTCAGAAATTGAGAGAGAAATAGAATTAATGATAAAATGCTTTGTGTATAGCATCAGTAGGAGAGGGGATGAAATGGCAGAAGATAAAACATCAGGATCTTTCTGTGACAGGAGATGGAAACACATGATAGTTAGCATTAAATGTTAATTTTCTTTTTGTCCAGAAATAAAACTAGGAAATCTGTTTAACTTGCAGTGTTGCTTCTCTTCCTCTTGGTAAATAGTGACATCATGACCATTCTTTTAGGAAGGTGGCAACAGAAATAGTGAGGATGCTATTGGTAACAACATTCACATGGTAGCAGCTGGATGAAAGTCAAACTTGGAACTGCTGGATACAGAGCCAGATGCCATGTGTGTGCATTCAGAAATGAAGGAAAGACAATAGAAATGATGCTAAATAAATATGGAATACTTTGACAAAATAATACTTTTTTAAAGAATAGAATAAAAGAGCATTCAATCTGCAGAGAGAAAAAGCTATCCTTTCCCCTCCAGTGACTTTGTGGGCTTCTAGGGCAGGACACTTCTTGGTGCAATTTGGAGTTGTCTCAGAGCTGCTTTTTGTGATCAGGTCTCTCTCTCAGAAATTCAAGAGCACTCCCCGTGCTAGTGATGGCCAGGAATAGGTGCCTGAAGCTGCCAATGTGCCTTTCTGGCTGAGAGATCTCAGCTGGTTCCTCAATCCAGCTTTGTAAATTGGCAGAAGAATGAGGTTGCCACCTGGCTAGTTGGGAAAAAAAAAAAAAAAAAGGCAACAAACCTAAAATTAGTGCTTGGTTACTTCTTTCTGTGATGACTTGCGTATGTGCCAATGAACTCTTCCTGAGGCTTTCAAGGTGTGGCTCGTGCAGTGCATCCCTCTGGCCCCAGCCTTTGTGGGGCAGCTTTACTCCCTCTGCACCCCACCTCACTTTCCCCCTCAACTGCTCCCTCTGCCACCACAACACCACCAAGGCAGATCAGTTAGAAACAGCCGAGCAGGGGCTGTGTAGCCACAGAACAGGGATGGACTCTAGTGTTTTAGCTGAAATCAGTTTTGACAGTAGGCTGTGTGGTGCACCAGGGTTGCTTTTCAGATGTCTCACACACAGGGGAAGGCCCATGGGAAGGCAGAAGAGGTGAAGTGGGTAGCTCACCCTCTGCAGACCGGACACAGCTCACCGTGGTGATGAATTAACACCACAAAAAGCTCTCTCTGGTTCTCTCCCCAGAGGGCATTTTAGATGTGAACCAGCAGATGGTTGAGGTGCTGGAGTGCATCTAAAGAAAAGCAACAAAGCTGGTGAAGGGTCTAGAGAACAAGTCCTATGAGGAGCAACTGAGGGAACTGGTGCTGCTTAGCCTAGAGGAAAGGAAGCTCAAGGGAGACCTTACTGCTCTCTACAACTAAAGGAGGTTGTGGAGAGGTAGGGGTCAGTCTTTTCTCTCTAGAAACAGGCGATGGCATGAAAGGAAATGGCCTCAAGTTGCACTAGGGAGGTTTAGGATGGATATTAGGAAAAATGCCTTCACTGAAAGGGTTACCAAGCATTGGAACAGGCTGCCCAGGGAAATGGTGGAGTCACCATCCTGGAGGTATTTAAAAGATGGGTAGATGTGGCACTTAGGGACATGGTTTAGTGGTGGTCTTGGCAGTGTTAGGTTAACAGTTGGACTCGATGATCTTAAAGGTGTTTTCCAACCAAAACAGTTCTATGATTCTATAGTTGCTTGCAGGTTGTATATGTCTGTCTGTGTCATCTTTCTCATGTGCAACTGTAGACGAGAATGTCACAGCATCTCCAAGTGTTAACCCAGTAACTCCAGTCACTTTGTTGCCTTGTTCAAATTATAAGCAATCAAACACAAAATATTAACAATTACAGAACAATAAAAAACCAGATCTCTTTATAAACGCTTGACAATTTCTATTACATATAGTACTTGCATCATGAGACTGTTTTAAATGTTGTAAAAAATCGATTTCTTTTCCCATCAAAGACCAAGAATGTATGTTGCATACAATTTTTAAAAGAAAATATTTTCCTAGGAGCCAGATTGGAGACATGCTGAGTGTATTTAAAGCACTAATTACTGTTTTTAGAAGACCCTACACAGTTTAAGATGTTCTTAACCCTATGTAAACTAGAGAAAACATTGATTTGCTTAATAAGTAAAAGAGATTTTGTTTACCCTTTTTTGCGATTTTTTTGATATGAATTTTAAATATTCATCCAAATGTCTGAGAGGATTTCAAGTTCTGAAAATACAAATAACTGCAGAGCAGAGGATTAAGGTACAAGGATATTAAACAGCAAAATACAAGGGGGGCACAAAACCTGAAATACCAGAGAAGCACCCAATGAAAAAATAATCCAGAACAACTACTGAGCTGCTTCCAACTTACTTTCAAAAGCTTATGAACAATTATTAAAATGAGAATAATAAGCCTAACATAGATCTGTATTTCTAAAAACCTTGAAACCTATCTAGATGGTCTAAAAATAATATTTAAAGCACTCTTCTAAATAGCTAGCAATGTTTTTAGATAATAACCTGTTTTGGATAGTGACAACTCTTTCTGTTTCATACTAATCTTAGTGCAAGAGAGAGCTGTAAGAGGTGCCACAAGGTCCCTTTACCCTGAAGAGACAGGCACAGAGGCAGATGTTTTTCTAACTTGCTCTTATAAATCTTCAGTTTCAGAGATTCCCAAATGTCCCTGGAATCACACCCCCTGGAATCTACTCTAGCATCTTACCACCTCTTATTAGGGAGATGTTTCCGTAATGTCTTGCTCAGCTATCACTTTACAATTCAAATTCATTGGATTTGTTGCTTTCAGACAGCAGATTCTCTTCTGAGTAATAGATAAGCACAACATTACATTAACAGCCTTCCCTGAAGCCTTCTTTTAAATAGCTCTAGACTGTTAGGATGTAGATCAAGGAAATACAATTCTTTTTTTTCTCTTGTTGTTTCTTATGGTTTCTTGGAGTTTCAATAATTTTTGTTTGGCTCTGAATTCTTTTAGGACCCCACTCTATATTATCCTAAAAGGAAGACAAAAATGTCAAACTATTTTTTCATCATTAAAACGTTCAATACTAGGATTCTTAATCTGAAGTTAAATTTTTCTTTAATAATGGAAAAGATAAATATAATTTTTAAAGCATATAAAGGGTTAATGTGAAATCCAAATAAAATATTTTATCAAGAGAGGGCAAATTATTTTTTTTTCCCCAAGGATGGGTGGGTAATGCTTTAGGACAACAGAATTTAAAATCTTTTAAAATTTCTGGCTGCCTTCCTCAAGGTTAATTATTTGAACAACTTCAGTTTAAATATTTCCTAGGAAAAAAAGCAAGGTTAAGAAAGAACAAACTGCATTTCAAACTCTGCAGTGAGATAACCTTGTATGAAACTCCTCAAGACACAAATGGCAAATATAGATCCTAAGAAGACAAAAGTAATTACTAGTTCCTTGACTTCTCCCTAGGGTTGAAAAGAAAGAAATCAATAATAACCACCATTATCCTAACTCTTTGGCATGTGAGCTTTACCTTCTAAGAAGTGCCATTAAACAAATTCAGATAAATAACAGTACAATCAATGAAATTCACAACACGTTGGCTCTTGCAACATGCTCTTTAAAGACAGACAATTGGCCTGGAAAGACATCCTTTTATTTAAGCAGATGACAAGAAATACTTGGCCTGATCTTAGCTATAAAAAAAACCAAACACTTCATGCTGCCCTGAGTTAATCAAAGTTCAGCGAGAACCAGGACTGCCACATGGAAATCTGCAGGCTGCCATTCCAACATGAGAAAAATAATGCTCCTTTTTGGGATGAGTCATTTGACTTGTGCTGAAGAAGTTTTCTTATCTTTCAGGAGAACATTCCCCTCATGTTTTCCATCTTGATTCATGATTCACTCATGATCGTTTCGTGATCCTAAAAGAACAACAACCTTCTTCTTGAAAGCCTGCAGCCAGTACTGAAAGTGTTCGCAGGCTGCATGACAGGAATACCAACTAGGCTAGAAATATAAACAGGAAATTCAATAAGGCTGGATTTTGTAACACAGAAGTCAAGGGGCAGCTTTGTCACTGACTTGCATAATCAAGCCCTAAGTGAACTCAACAACACAAAGAGAGAGAATTAAAAAAAAAGGGAAACACACCACCATATCAGTACACAGCTCAGAGCTGGTTTTCTAAGTAAGACTCTTTTGTCCTTAATAAATTGTTCCTTGTAGTAAGTCTGTTTTCAAAATATGATTTTGGATAAATAAGATTATCATTAAAATCGTGGGTTGTGGAATAAAAATTTTTACAAAAATTTTGCTTACTAATAATGAACCATATCCATTGGAAATAGGTACTTCTTGGAAGAAAGAAAATGTCTTTTTAGCAAAGTGTATGTCCTCAGAGATAAGTTTGGATAGAGATTATAAGGAGAATAACAGTAAATGTCATTGAATTTATAAGTCTGAAAAGTAGATGGTGAATTCTCAACGTAAATGATTATGGAAACTTATCTCAGTTTTTCAGTTACCCAGGATTTTCCTCTATATTTGGCAAAATGGGGGCTTGTCTGGAGTGAACTGTGATAATTAGCACATTCCTTTTGTATTGTAATAATTCATATTTCAAATCATTTAAGAAAAGAGCATCAAAAAGAGCAAACAAAAATTAGCAGAATTTGAAACATTTCTTTATATCCCCTCAGAGCCTGTGACACAGCACACACATTTTCAGCATCCTGTCTGTGCATCTGTGCATCCTGAAAAACAAAACAAATGTCTTTGTAAGCTTCATAATTAAATATTTTGATTAGAGCAACTATTTAAATAAGGATAAGAATTTTGCGAAAAGTACCACTCTGTAACAAACCCAAACTGCCCGTTTCTTAACGTTTCCTGGTCAGATGAGCCATGGAGGCAAACTGATTTTCTTGAAACTGTTCCTCATTGAGGGGCTCAGAGGTTCTTGCCCCGGCTGGTGACAGGCAGAGGACTGAAGTGCTTGCAGTGCTGGGTTTATTCTCGGCCCGTTGGCAGCCCCAGAGCGCCCAGGGGTCCCGCAGCATCAGCTGCAGCCCTTGGACATCAGTCCTGCACCCACTGCACCCTTGGGAGAGATGGAGCCTGGAGCTCAGTGCTGGTGGAGTGTAGGGAAAAGAAGGCTTTCATGTGAAAGAGCACCTTCTTCAGAAGATGACAATTCACTCCTTACTTGAGTCAGTTTTTAACCTGGGGTACAGAATTTAGCACACTGGGGAGCCATGCAAAGATTCAGGTATTTAAGTGGTTCAGGTATTTAAGTATGCAGTGAGAACCTGTGTTGTTTTCATTTGTGTTCAAAAATAATGTGGTACATTTTTTCCAATCTGCTGGAGATAAATTCAGTGGTACCTTTTATGTTAATAAAAGTCATGCAATATTGGCACAGACCAACACAGAAATTATCCCATAGTGATGATTATATTAGTAGAGAAGAATGTGCTCGCTCCATGTAATACCAGCTCCTTTTTTACCCCTTTCTTTTTAATTTCTATTAATACAAATTATTTGAGCATTAGTATATTGGCTGTAATTAGCTTTCATCTTTCCCCTTTTGATTTAAATATTGCCAAACTGCATTAAAATGGCTGTATGAAAGCCAGAAAATGGTTTACTAGTGCATTCCAGGTGCGTGTCTTTGTTGCAGTGTAAATGGAAAGGTCGCAAGAAGTCATCTAATTGCTTGGTGTGTGTTCTATTAATTTGCACTTTTAATGTGTAAAGCAAACTTAAATTATCAGATAAACTGTGCTGCATTATGGTAGAGCATCAGACGTGTCCAGATCATGGTTACAGAAGACAACGTAAGAAAATGGAGCTAATGTCTGTTAAAAAACTTTTGATGCAGGTCCAGCTCCCTCTTATTTCAGTGGGCAGTGACATGCTCACCTCCACTGCTCCTGCTGTTGGCCCCTTTGCTTCTCAGAGCAGGGAAGCTTGGAAAATCCAAGAGCAGCAAGCTGCCGTCCCCTTTTATTCGTGGGATGGGCTCTGTCCAGGCAAGATTGTAGGAATTCTTTGTTACTTCTAAGTATTTGTCTCTCTTAATTCCTTCAGAAAGTGTGTTTATACTGTATCTTTTCTCTAAAGAAACATTGTCAAGATGAAAAATGAAAGGCCTAGGAGTTAGGAAAAAATTAAGACTGTGAGACTCTGATTTAGCTTTATGTAGTATCTGCAAAAATTGATGAATAACAGCTGCAGAATTGGTATTTGCCTAATCCTGCAAAGTGTTGGCTCCTCTGAGTGATAAAATGCACCCAAAATTCCTAGCTTGTAAGAGAATATGTCTTTTCCCTTTTTAATTAATCGGAAAATGTACAGTCTTGAGCCAAACTGTTGTCATTCAATCTCCTCTCTTTCCAGTATCATGATTACTTCCTGATACATATGTGGAGTTTATACTTATGCATCAGTACTTGCAACAATGTTTAACAGGAGTTAAGTTTGTCATCTTTCAAGCCTATATCATAAAACAAAGACCGGGAAAACAAAACTTGTTTTAAAGCAACTTGCTCAGCATCAGGTTGGGACATTGATCACTTTTTAGGACATATTTAGTAGTCTGTCATATTTAGTCCTTAAAAGTTGAATGATTTCCTCCTAGTTTTGATATATGAAATTATGAAATTTAATCTTTGAAAACAAAAAAAATTATCGCCTTTTACATAAGTATGTTATGAAATGACAGCTTTCAAATTGCTTACTCTTTGTAGGAATTATTATGGCTGAGAAAGCTAAGAAACCGTTTTGGCTCTAGTAGTAATTATGTACGGTCAGGAAAGGAAGATGGCAGGTTAAACAGAAACAAAAACATTAATTACAATAATATTCTTTTGCAAAAGAATTCAGATTTTTCCCTAAATATCTTGGCACAGTTTCAAAATGTCAAAATTGCTTTATTTGCTACATTAAATTATGTGTTTACTGAATTAAAATCCTTTTTCCCTAATTATTTTTTTTTAATGCAGGAATTTTCAAAACAGTTATTCAGCTCAGCAGCCAAAAAAAGACAGTAGTTTAGTTGCTGTGTTGTTACTGATGATGTAGGAGAAACCTGCTAAACCCCAAACCTAATTCACTGGGGTTTTTTTCACCTTCTTTGTTATATAGAGTTGAATGTGGAAAAAATGTAAAAGATTAGAAATTCAGTGGCATCCTTGACTGTTACATAAGGGCCTGAATTTGTGAAGGGACTTCCATATAATATGACTAACATACAACCCAAGTGGAATTTTGACACTAAATTAAAAGAAACAAACAAACAAACCCCCCCAAAAACCCCAAACCCAAAGATGAGAAGATCCTTTCCACTGGAATTTTCATTCAGTTCCAGATTCAGTTTTCCTGGAAAACATCCGCAGGTATCAAAGAGGTCACAGGCATGCAGCAGTTAAGTAACACCATTCTGCTGTCTGAAATATTCCCAAGAAGCACATTTCCAAATCCCCTGTGAGGATATTCTTGAAACAGAATTTCATCATCTCATGCATAAATATTTGTGCTGGGAAGACTTTTTTGTAAATAAAGCTTGGAACACAATCAGGCAATAAAAAAAAAAAAAGAGGTATGTTACCTTTATAGATAAGGAATGTTTCCAGAGAGCTGAAAACAAAAAAAAAAACAAAAAACTTTTTTTTTCAGACTATAGATGGGTGGGCTAATGATTTAACTATGGGAGGATGAGGTGCTGGAGCGGGTCCAGAGAAGGGCAACAAAGCTGGTGAGGGGTCTGGAGCACAAGTCTTATGAGGAGAGGC
>JAOQGH010000032.1:10654174-10714628 GCA_025769975.1 Gallinago jamesoni
AGGCTGGATGGGGCTTTGAGCAACCTGCTCTAGTGGGAGGTGTCCCTGCCCATGGCAGGGGGGTTGGAGCTAGATGATCTCTAAGGTCCCTTCCAATACGAACCATTCTATGATTCTAAGATTTCCCGGGTATCAATAAATTGTCTTTGAAGCATATCTAATTAAATTTTTTTCTGTAGAAGACTGAGCAGATTTACAGCCAGTAGCTACAGGATGTTAACTTTTTAAAGATGCCTTATCCAAGACAGTAGTAGTATTTTTATTTAAGGACATTTAAGGATGAACCAGAAAATTGACTCCACTGGATGTGCTTCCACACATTTGTGCAGGTACACTCTTAGTAAAAGTAATGACTGAAAAAAAAAAAATACCCTCAGGTTGTGTGAACACCAACTTCACCAGTCCTAGGCTTAATCTAGAAAACCTGACATCTTCATTCAGCTGTGTTCTATAAGAAAACTATACCCCATATCTTAAGGAAAGAAAACAAGTCCCTCCCTACCTTCAGTAGAGTTTTCCAGGAGTGTGCTCTCTCTAACCTGGAATGGACATCAGAGTCTTACGGAGAGAGCAAGAAATTATATGACTGTTTCCAGGAGCATTTTCAATTGGAAAGCTGACAGTAAAAATACTAGCCACAATGGCAGCAGGCAGTTTAAAACAATCTCCAGACATTGCATGAATAACCCTGATGCACAGAGGGGTTTTGGTATTATGTTGTATCAGTAGATATCGCAAAAATGAAGTATCTGACACTATGGACTTTAAGCCTGCTCTTCGGGTCAAACCCGCAGTTTTTCTCCTACTGGGAAAAATAAATGAGTGTGTGGGTGCTTAGTAATTCAAGCTGGAATGTAGGTAACTCAACTTTCAGCATCTACTCCAACTTTAAATAAACAAAATGAAATGAAATTAAGTGCTTGAATAAGGAGAACTCTCAAATAGGGAAAGCAAGGACTAAAGTCTGACTGCCATATTTCAGGTAACAATTTATTCCTAGGCTAGAAGTAACTCTTGATCCTCACATCTCCAAAGGCATCTCTCAACACATGTCTGTAAAACTATTCCAAGTGATCGTTTTTTTTCACTAATACGCAGTAAAAGTACATTTTAAAATGTTTAAAAACCTTTTAAATAGAAAATTTATCTTACAGTGGACCTCAAGTCTATTGTAAAACAATATAGTTCAAATGTCATATGACAAAAATTATGCCATACCTCAGTTATTTTTTAAATATTTAAATATTTTAAAACAATCTAAATCAGGTTGTAATGCTGAAAGTCTTTGACAGATTCAGGTATAAGAATTTCTAAAAGAATCTGAGCATCTTAGATGACAATTTCTTTTTACTTAAAAAATCCAAAGAATTTTTTTTTTGTAAATCTGAAACATTTCATAAATGCTTTAAGCCCTCTAATAAAAAGCATTTATTAAAATCCAGGTGGCATTTATTGGTGAAACACTCTTCTCCCTCTGGCTTTCACAGTGAATTGAACACTTAACTTTCTTCAGCAATTTTGGAAGTCTCAATTTGTAGCAATTATGATGAGAAGCCTTTACTTGATAGAAAGAAAGAAGAGTTAGTTTAGATGAAGAAATGTATCTAGATTCCTTTTAAAATAATGAGCACAGACAAATAAAAGGGAAATTCTTGCCAGAATTCTACAACCCCCTTTTGCAATTTGCATATTAAATTATACATCCACCAGTTTCTGTTAATTCAGCAAAATAAGAATTTCTTCTAAAACTAATTGCATTATTAGTCTACCTTGGCAGTAACGATCCTAAGGTGAAGGTAGAAAGTAATCGTATTTCTAACTGTGTCTTCTTTTTAATAATTAGTTGTAAAATTACGTTGTGCCTTTTCTGCTCTTGAGAACTTTTCTCTCATCTTTTGCACTGAGCCATCTTTACACTAAAAGGCAGATTTCTGCTAAAAAGGCAGATTTCTCTAGATTGTTTTGGTTAATACTTGTTCAGCATGTCCAAAGCCAATATTCTCACACCTTTTTCAGTTGTAAATTGCTTTACCTTTATTTTCATTTTCATTAAACTTTTCCATATTAATTCATCTGCTTTATACAATATGAAAATAGAAATAATATCCTTGTTTATAAAAGCTTTAACCAGTTATGAGAACAGGGACACTGAAAAGCAATAACTAAACCTTGACCAAACAAACAAGGAACAAGCAACCACCTCTCTCTCTATACCTCTAGCTCTCACAAAAAGAGTAGTTTTAAAAATCTAACAGATATTGGTAGAATTCTAGTTGCCATATATATTCAGGGAAGTTTTATCTTGCTTTTGCTTTCAGATTTCTTCTGGCATTTATCTAGGTCAAATTGTATTTATATATATATTAAATTTTATTAATAATAAAATATTCCCTCTTATCTCCTTACTGCCTAGGAGAACGAAAAAAAAGTCTACTGGCTATCTCTATTGATTAAAAATTAAGTTATCACAGGTGTGAACCTAAGGGAAATATTTCCTACCAAATCCTAGAAATGTGGAGTCTACTGTAATCTCTCAAAAGACTGTCAGCTGTTATTTATTGCATATATTGACCAAAGGCTAGAAAAAGCAGTCCTGTATCACAGATCTTTTATGTTTAAAAGAAATAATATGTTCCATTTGTGCATTCTTTTTTCATCAGCTAGAAAGATGCTGAACTCGTGTAAATGTAGAACCCAGGAAAGGAAAAAAGCCCAACAGAATAAATTGTTGAGGCTGCCCCAGTGGATACAGCGAGACAGTGAAAATGAATTCCTCTTCATCCTGATGGCTTGCTTTCTTACCGTACGTTGTTGCATTTTATGAGTCACTCCACGCAATGCAAAGAAAAGGCTTGCCACTATAATTTAGAATGTAAACTCATTTTTTCATTTTAAAACAAAACAAAAACAAAGGTAAAGAGATCAGTGTCAACACTGTATTATTATTTGTATCTTTCTGCCTGTCATGAACATAATTTATTTATTCCAGGTCATGCAGGCATTAAGCAGTAATTACTTGCTTTGTTTAGACAAGTCATTCCATTTAGAACTATAGCTATTAGAGATTTTTAAAGAGGAAATTTAATTGTATCATTTATAACTTTTCTACTTCTAGTTCTAGAAATGTCATACTCCTAGTTGCATTTTTTACCTAACGTATTTTATTTACTACATATCAAGATGACATAATTTCTTTTTGCACCAAATACTGATTAAAAAACCCTGTTCTGCCCTACAGAGTCTTCTTTCACATTTTGAATGCTTACAAATACTGAGTTCAGGGAATAATTCCCACTTAATATCTTTGAAATGGTATTGAAGTTGGAAATGCATTTTTTGTTCATGCACAAGCTATCCAGTGTCCAACAGAAAGCAACATAATTAAGTTTTCTATGCTTGTAGTCTTAATTTTTCTTTTCCTACAGAAACTGAAGCAATTTTTCAAAAAAGCAAATTCTGCTTTTTTTTTTTTGGGGGGGGGGGGTGTCCATGCTTTTACTATCTTAGGGAATGTTAACCTTAAGGACTGCATTGAAATTTGAGGGGAACAACAGATCGAAAGAGTTGTCAAAAAGGAAATGGAAGATCAGTTGTAAAAACCAAAACCAATATTCAAGAGGTAACTCAAATTGATAACGCATTCTTCAATGGGCAGAATGGCAGAGGGAACATTTGTCATCTAAGTAGTCCAAAATGAGCGGCGGTGATAAGCAGTACTACGCGTTACTAAAAGTATTACACAACCTTGAGTAGCTACAAGAATTATTTAATATGATCAGTCTTTCTTTACTTTTTTCTCTACAACACCCATAATTTAAGAGTTTGCAAATGTTGTCCTGGCACTGCCAGAAACAGATTCACATTGACCTCAATATGTCACCAGAAAGGTTTTCTGGAAATTTGTTTTCCATATGGTATCTTCGTATATTGGAAAGACAAGTGTTCTGTTATTTCTTTAGTCAAGCAAAGCACTCTTCTTTATTGTTACAAAATATTTATTCACGTCACATTACTCTACAAAGTAGTATTTACTGTGCACCAAGTAGTCCAATGTAACAAACTTTCAGTTTGATGAATGGTGGCTAGATTGAAAAGAATTAGACAAGATCCATTTTATTCTGTCACTTAAAGTAGATGTTAATTGCATTTATTCAGTCTGATCCTTAAACATTGGAGAATCCTGCAGTTGGAGTTACAAATTAGCATGGCAGAGTCCAAAGGATATATGTATATGTGGATGTATATTTATGTATGTCTTGGAGTGTACTTTTGGTTTTTGTAGTTGTGATCTGTAGTGGGACTCGAGAGGAATGTCACAAGAATGGAGATTAACCCACTCTAGATTATGCATAGTTTACATATTTCACAGTTTTTAAACTCAAACACCAAACATATTGGTTACATTTTTCTTTAGTGAACTTCTCTGTGGTACACACAGAACAAGAAAGAAGAGTTCCCAAGTAGCACATTAAATGTCCCTCTTCTCTCTGTTCTACCTCTCTTTGCAGATGTTTTATGAGGAGAGCTTGAGGTTTCACTTGTGAGGAGAAAAGGCATCTCCTCCACTGAGCCGGAGGGGCAGCAGACAATTACAGAAGCAGGGGCAGTGCATGCAGCCCACCCTGCAGAGCGGCGAGAAGGTGAACATCTGCAGTGGGTATCCACGTGCTTTGGATAAAGTCCTCCTCTCTCTGCCTCCTGCTCCCAACTGCAGCTGAGACCCAGGCAGTCAGAAGGCGCTCGGCATTATCCTGCTGCCGTGTTTGCTGATACGGAGCCAGTCCCATCACTGACCACTGGCAAGCAAACGGTCTGTAGTGGCATGTTCATCCAGGGACAAGTTTCTCAAATGCCAGAAGCATACCTGGGGTAAGACAGCTACTGGTTTCTGGGCTGCAAGAGTTAAAACTGGCACCTGCTTACTCCTGACTGGAACACGTTTGATGGATAAATGGGAAGGGTGGAGTGGTAGCAAATGTTCAGTTAAAGGAGAATTGTTAACGTGAACAACATTAGAAAAATTTTAACTTCTAAAACCGCTCATCACCATGCTTCAGCTTTTATTTGCACTATTGAAATATCAAAGTCTCAATCTGATACCCTAAAAACAAAACTTTTTTTTCCTAATTTTCTGGTTTTCTTTACAAAACAATGCTTAAGAGAAAAAGGGTAAAGTGATTCTAACTCAAGACTTAATATTACATATCCAAATACTTCTTTTGTTCGCAAAAGAAAATATCCTCTCCTTCAATCCTAACTGTTTTCACATACTAAATATTCTCAAACCAGTCCCTATAGTTTTCCCTGTACTGCTTCTATACAGGGACTACACAATGATCAAGAAGTTCCTCCTGATCATCTGTTTACTGATGTAAACCAATAATGTCTTTCAGGTAGTAAAAGGCAGTACTGCATTTTATGTGACATCCGAGTTAGATTTTCAGAGAGCAAATTTTACAGCTATGGTTTGAGAAATAATTAACAACATGTCTTTGGGAGAAGCCCTTCTTGATACTATATTTGAACTGAATTTGGAACTGTTAAATTTATGTTATTTTTGTATTTTTTGTTTTGTTTTGCAGTCTGGTTGGCTGACAAAGCCTGAAAATTTGTTAAAAAACAGAAGATCTCTAATATTTGAAAATCATACAATAATACTGAAGATGATTCAAGACAAAGATGTGGTGTGTCAATAACCAACAGGTAAATGGCAAAAGTATCAGAAATTCTTGAATATTTCTGTTCAAATGAAACTAGCAAACACCAAACAGTTTGCAGGTAATACAAACTGTATTTTTACAAGCATTGTTCTTGTCTGTCAGCTTCGAAACCCCTCTTACAGTTTGACTCCAAATTCTTTGTTGCAATATTTATAAACCTGCTCTCATGTGTCTTTTAAAGAAATGTGAATTAGCCAAATAATGAAGCTAAAATTATAATCTGTTTTATAGCTGTTTCAATGGAAAATCAAAAACTTGCTGTTATCCTGCAGCACGCTGGAGACTGCCTTCTGTTACTAAAAGGTACTCGTTTTATTACTTGTAAAGATAAAGACTAATTAAATGTTACACAGCCTTTCATTAATTCAAAAGCTCCACTAATGAGGAGTACCATCCTGTTAAAAAAGTTATAAGGCAAACAGGTCTGAAGAATGAAGCCAGCCCATGGGAGCACTGAGTGCTGCCACAGAGTGCAGCCCTGTTTGCTGTCATGCTCACAAGGAGCAGTGGCTGCACAGGAGGTCAGTGTGACCACTCTCTGGGGATGAAGGGACTGAGAGCAGCCCTGCCGAGAAGGACTTGGGGCTACTGGTGAATGAAAAGCTGGAGATGAGCTGGCTATGTGTACTCACATCCCAGAAAGCCAACTGTATTCTGGCCTGCATCAAAAGCAGCTTCGCCAGCAGGTCGAGGGAGGTGATTCTGCTCCTCTACTCTGCTCTGGTGGGATCCCACCTGGAGTGCTGTGTCCAGCTCTGGGGCCCTCAGCAGAGAAAGGACATTGACCTGTTGGAGTGGGCCCAGAGAAGATGATCAGAGGTGCTCCTCTAAGGACAGGCTGAGACAGTTGGGGTTGTTCAGCTGGAAGAAGAGAAGGTTCCAGGGAGACCTTATTGCAGCTTTCCAGTACTTAAAAGGGGTTGTAAGAAAGACAGGGACAGACTTTATAGCAGGGCCTGTTGTGATCAGACAAGGGGTAATGGTTTTCAGATGAAAGAAGGTAGATTCAGACTAGAGATAAGGAAGAATTTTTTTACAATGAGGGTGGTGAAACACTAGAATAGGTTTCCCAGAGAGGTGGTAGAAGCCCCATCCCTGGAAACATTCAAGGTCAGGTTGGATGGGGCTCTGAGCAACCTGACAGTGGAAGATGTCCCTGGTCATTGCAGGGGAAGTTGGACTAGATGGCCTTCAAAGGTCCCTTCCAACCCAAACCATTCTATGATTCTAAGAGTATTTGGGGGGGCTTTTAGAGTCACAGAATCATAGAATCATTTTGGTTGGAAGAGACCTTCAAGATCATCAAGTCCAACCGTTGATGTAATACTGCCAAGTTACCACTAAGCCATGTCCCTCAGCACTGCATCCACACATCTTTTAAATACCTGCAGGGATTGCAACTCAACTACTTCCCTGGGCCGCTTGTTCCAATGCTTGATAGCCCTTTTACTGAAGACATTTTTCCTATTATCCAATCTAAATCTCTAAATACTGCTTTAGAAACATAGTGATTTGCACAGTGTACATCTCATATAAGAAATCTGACCATTCCGGAAACTGTGACAACCCTTTGACTCCAGTGTGGGAAATCACTTAGGTCTGTCAAAGATAGAGCTGTCGGAAAACCTATGTACTGCTAACTCTGCAAGCGTATTTGCATGGATAAACTGTTGTGGGATTTGCTACGTGTTTTGGCTGTGAGCAGGTGGCATATATCAGACCTCTCTTCCTGATGGATTCTGAGTTCAAGGCTCATCACATTCCAAGGTTGCTATGGGGGCAAAGTAGAAAATAAAATTACAAATTGCTCTGGGTTTCTTACCTTCCTGCCCAGCTTAACATGCTGTGTAGCCATTTTTACCAGAAACTACTTTCTGTTTCCTTCTATGGTTTATACAGAAAGACAGGATTCTAGGCAGATCAGGTTGTGTGTTTAGAGACACATAGGCACAAATCTGTGTGAGTTTGTATATATATGTGTGCATATATGTGTGTATATATATGTCTGTATGTATGTAGTATGTACTTAGGTACACACATTTTATATGCCTAAATGTGTTCACATGTTTTCCAGGGGTCAGTCCGACCATAGGAAGCAGTGTATTAATATGTGACTTCCCTTTGCTCAGTTTCCCTTGGACTATTGAGTCCCTCTGGATGGCAATGAGTTAGAAATAGTTTTGTCAGCATTGCCTGGAGCAGAGCCCAAAATGAGTGGGAGAGAGCTTAACCCTCTCCTCCGCTCAGGTGGGTAAAAGAGGGCAGTAGGTGTGAAGCTGCCTTGATTGCTCCTGCCTGAGCTTTCTGGCTCCCCAAGCCCAGGGGGAACAAACGCTGCTTGAAAGGGTTTAACTGGCTCATTTCTGAAGACATAATCAGTGAAGGTAAGAGTCAAGCTGTCGCATGATGAAGTCTCAGGGCACAAGTTTAGCTGCAAAATGTGGGTTTATGCACCTATTTATGATTGGTATTTCTTAGAACTCTAAGTGACTGCAATACATGCAGGAAGGGTTGGTTTTTTCCTTTAATATTATAGTTTTGGTAAGTGCAGTTAAGGTTATTCAGGCTCAATGCTGAGTTTCTTTAAATAGAAGTAAATGAAGGGTTAATACCTCATCCTAGGAGTTTGGAATGACATTTGAGCATGAAAAGCAAGTTTAATTTAAATGTGAACCTTTTCAAATTATATTTTCTGTGAACTGGTGCCAACTTGATTACAGAAACAGCGTTTGTACTGATCTGGTTAGTAAACTGCCTGTTTGTTTTAAATCTAATACAAATGCTTAAATTTAGTGACATGCATATATTGTATAGACTCTTTTGCTTTGAGTATTGGTGATTCTGTCATTCTTAAACAGACTGCTCTGGGAAATAATATTAAGGAAGAAAAAATGACCTTAAGAACTCCTTCGAACGGTTACACACAGAAGAAATATGCAATCCAGAATTAATTTTTTATATATTTTTTTTTTTTTTCTGACTACAAAAGGATCTTGCTGTTGGGCCCTACAAGGGACTAAACTTTATTTAGACTCTCCCCCTTATATCTCTGGAATAATGGGAAATAGTTAATGAGAATAAAGTAACCGTATAAATTCTGGTATTTATTCCCCTACGTGAAAGATCGGCGATTCTGTGACTTGCTGATTTCCAATTTGATAAGTTGTGTAGTCCTCATGATGTTCATCACCGCTGCTATGGGTTACGTTCAGAGGGAGATTGGGAGTGGAGCAGCTTGCTGGCATCTGGATGTGATAAGAGGTCATCTAGCAGTGCCATGCCAGGTGACACATCTGTATGTTTACCACAGAAAAAATTGACTTTGCTGTATGGTCTTGTCAGAAAACAAAATGGTTCAGGGTGTCTTTTACATGGAAGGAAAAGGAAAGCTTTATAAAAAGGAAATAATAGGAACTCCAGTCTTGCTTGTAAAGCCTTTCTAAAGGAGGTGAAGAAATATTTTTTTTTCCTAAAATACAGCCAGACCATGGATTTGAAAAAACTTTGTTGTTTCTTAGTAACAAATACATTGATAATTAAGTCAGGCTTTGTTGTCTTATGCCCTTCTAGAATGTAAAGAATATTAACAAAATTTGAGCTTCTAAAAGCCATGGGTCCTGAAAATCTTCTGTTTCACTCTTTGGAGCTGGCAGGAATCAGTGGGTGTTTTCGTCAAGAAAATTGTATACAGTTATATCTCACATATGAATTCCCTGAATAGGGAATTGTTTTTCCTAACAACACTAACTGTTGAAAAACTGTGATATGAGGGAGGATGGTGGTTGAGTAATCATTGCATAGATATGATGGAAACAGTTGCATTCATCTTACAGCCATCCTACCTTCCTTATTTCAGTATACCATTGCATAGATTGTACCGGTAAATGGGTATAGAAATAGCTTTCCTTGAACTTTGTCAGCTAAATGCAAATATGGCACAAAAGCTTTTCTCCAAAGAGTTAGGTTCATATTTATGTGAACTGCTTAACTCCAGTTTCCTTGTTCAGTAGTTCTTTGCCAGAAATAAAGTGGGTTCCATCAACAAGCTGAGATATAAATCTTGAATGACTGAGACCTTTGGGAAGTGGTTGGAATAATGGATTGAATGTCATCTGTGTATACAAAGTTGACAGAATCTGTCAGTCTTTAGGAAAGCTTTGATGTGTGTGTGTTTATACACCTGTGTGTCTAAGGTGACTGTGCTGTGAGAGTCCTTAGTTTAAGTGACAGCTTATTTGGATCATTAATCTGGACCCTCATTTTTATGATGCCTACCAGATTTCAAGGCAACCAAGGAAACAGTCACATGTTCCTTTTGGAAAGAGCTGGAGTAATTTAAATATCTTAAGAGCCACTACTCCCATGCAGAAAGTGTGTGTTTCCATAAAATAGTCATCTGGGTGCATCCTCATGCACTGCAATGCCCAAATCTGCTGTTTGGCTTACACCTTTTTGTCTTAATTTGACTGCACTGGTGCAGAGAAGACACCTCTGACTTTCCATTTTGCCAGCTGAGTTTCATGGTTTATAAATTCCAGCTTGGGAGCGGCAGTGACCAGTTGTAGGTGATCCCCTCTGCCTAGGGATAGTGCTTGAGAACTGTGATACACACCAAGGATGGGTATTCTCAGCATGTGGCTTCACTGAGGCATATGGATACTGCACACTGAACAGCATGTGGTGGGAACCACCATAGAGCTTTTCCAGGTACCACAAAACCACTGGTTTCACTTCTGAGACCATCAGCAGCCCTCCCCCTCTTCTCCAGGCTTCTGTTCTTATGACCTGGAGGAAAACCTGTATTTTGCCAACGGTCGCCTCTGATTTTTTTGCCCTGTTAGGGGAGCACAGAAGACTATTTGGTCCTACCCAGCACAACATGATTATCCCACCTTCCAGCACGTGGCACAAGAGAGGGAGCAGGGATCTGGGAGCATTCCACATCTGAGTGTAAAGGGAGTAGAGAAGGAAGAGGGCGAGTGACTCCCCCACTCTCTGTTCTGCCAGGAAAGGCTTACCTGATAAAAACACTTGGTTGCCTCCTTGCACACTGTAACTCCTTTCCCTCTCTCTTTAATCCCCATCTGTGCTGACCTGAGCCAGCCAGCTCTCCTTATCCCTGATTTTCTGATGACTATTCACTATTTGAACTCCTCTAATAATTGATGGTTCTAGGCAGACAAAAAGCAGGTAGATATTTGTTACTGCTTTCATAGTTAACATTCGAGGACAGCCTCCTGCAAGCTTCCCTGGAGCCACTGTGAGGGCTTTTCTGGGAGCTGGTGAGGCAGATCCCTCCTTCCAGAGGAGAACATTTGTAGGGGAAATTTCTTGTTCCCCAAATAAAAATAAAAGTCTTAAAGAATGCAAATAAACAGATTTTATGTTAGTAACTTCATCTTTTTTTTCTCCAGGTTTATTTTGCTGTAAAATTTCTCTTTAATTGGACCCCCTTAATACCTTGTGGTCTATCACTCTCAAGTGAATTACTTCATTCATTGCAGCTTTTAACATTGAATTTCTTGCACAAAGGAGGTGTCGAATGTATTGTCTTTTCTGTGTTCTGTTATTTAGCTTTATGAATAAGTTGAATGGTATAATGATCATCTTTGGTACCCTAGAACAGAAGAGTTCTGGGAGAAAGAAATAGAAAAGTTTATTCTTTTTCCATTGCTAACAATTCATAATTTATTAATGAAAATCCTCACTTGCACCAGTGTCCTTAAACTTCAGGCTTGCAGATATTTTTTTCTGTATTTATAATTCCAAAGCACATAAAATGATTATTATACTGCAGTTTAATATCTAAACATTAACACAAGCACAGGAAGCTTGTGGATTCTAGAGGAAAATCCTGATGCATTTACTGTGTCTCAGTTCAACAACTTACACTAACCCTCAGCTAGTGGATAGCTTCCCACGGCTGGTAGACAGCAAACCTAGACAGAACTCCATAAACATCCATCATTTATTTCATTGCGAAGTTATTTTTTTTGTCTCAATTGCAGATGAGATTGATTTGAACAACCTGACAGAATTTGCAATGAAGTAAATTATGGGCTTTTGTCTCCTCAGTAGAAAGTGGGCAGGTGGAAAAGAATAGCTCTTCTGGAATTAGTTCATTTCAATAAAATGGTTGGGTCTAAATTGTCTCGCAGGAGTGTTCCAAGACCTTGGTCTCCCAGAGGATGAGTTAGCTCATGAGCCCTTATGTTTAAGTGTCTTCTTCACAGATGTAGCATGGAGACAGACCATGCTACATGGCCCTCATTTTAGACCTGCCTTCAAAAATTTAAGATATATACTGAAACAGAAAGCGAAGCAAAACGTTGTGGTATATATTTTCCAAAAAGGGTTATTTTTATGTTTAAATTTTCATTTTGAATGTACATTTTAAAATTAATTAAGAATACTAAAGTTTTCCAGGCATTTCAGTTGGCCACTTTAGACCACTTCAGTGGTCTAAATTTCCTGTATTCAGGAGTAGGTACTGTACCTACCTGCCTTTTTTCTTATCTTTCTTTCTAACTGTCTATTTTTAGTGCTCAGTATCTGACTTGCTAAAGACAATGGCAAAGGTTTTCATGAGTTTGCTGAACCCTGCGACCTTTTTTAGTCTGTATGGAAACAATGAAGTTGATCAAGAGAAGGCTACTTTTGTACATCTTTTTAAGCACCATAAGTAAGAAATATTGGAAAAAAGTAATCAGTTTCTAAATTAGAGCAAATATTTGAAACAAGATTCATAACTTGGATTTCACTAATGCTCTGTTACACAAAGCATCTAAAAATTTAATGCTAAGGGTTAAAACTGTAAGTAAAAGGAGTAAGTTAACAATACAAAACATCTTACCTGAAGGATATCAAATATCTAAAAAATTGCTATTAGATAAATCAGAGAACTGTCTGTTCTCTAACCTAGTCTGTTGGTATTCTCAAAGGAGGTAATCATTATGTAATTATTTTCTTGAGACAGACAGCATCATCAACCACTTTTTTATGAATTTTATGACATGCTAATTTCCCATCTGTCCCAAGTAATATAGACTCCACACTTTAGTTCATTCACCATAACTGAATAGCAAAATTGCAAGATCTAAATGTCTGTTCAGTCCTTCTGAAGGTTGGGTATAGCTGAAAACGTTCAGGTTGTTTGTACTGGAGGGAGCATCCCTCTCAAACATTTCTTTTAGCATCAGTTATCGATGCCTTTATGTTGACAGTAATCAACAAAAACCACTTCTTGGTATGGAAATCCAGGCCCAGCCACTTACAGTATTTGCAATACTTATCCATAGCAATTTCAGCAGGTGCAAACAGATGGCTGACATTTCTGTTAGGCCATAAAATACAGAATACTACTGTCCTGCTACGCCTAACTGGAATCAATTAAGTATGAAGCAGGATATCAGGCTATGAATCACAAGTCATTTGTTTCCTGTAAATTGCACTTTGTTGGGTTTTTTTTTAATGCCTCATTTCATGGAAGCCCCAGGGATGGCAGGAAGAGCAGCAAAAAAAGGAAGGTAAGTTCATACTCAAAGCAGTTTGAAGTTCAGTTGGAAAGTGAGCTTCTCTGTTAAAATCTCTGAGGATAAAGCTAGTTTGGGAGGTCACTGCCACACCCCACCTCTGGTGTTGCATTCCCTCTCGTATGACCTCCTGAACTCCTTTCTAAAATATGCTGGATCAGTTACTTATGCTGTGCTTATATGGCTAAAACAGAACCAAAACAAATAACGATAACCTTTATCAAAATTATTTTTCTGAGCTTGATTGTTTCACTAATTCTCTAAGAATAGCTGTATCAGGGCAACTAATGGATGCAGGAATCTGCAGCAGAAGTAGCTTCAAGGGACGTTTAAGAGCTTTTTAGCTAGCTTTGGGAATTCAGAGTCTAATATTTAAATAGAACAAATTTGCTGTAAACAGAGGGCAACTGAGTGGAAAAAGAATAGAGGGCAGAAAAAACTTGGAATGTGAAATGCAAAATTAAAACAAAGAGGAAAAGATTATTAAGAGTCTGAAAGAAACCCTATTTTTCTTCGTAGTTAGTGAAATGTAAGAGGAAGGTGTAAATATGATAATAGAAATTTTATTTCACATCATGCTCCTGTTTTATGTTTTCAGTTTTCTCCGAGTCAATCACAGTCCTTTGCTAATTACTGCCACAAAGCTGAATAAATGGCAAAGGGAAATAAGCAACATTTGTGTATAGGTTGAGTGTAGTGACATTATCTCAAAAGAATAAGTTGATGTGACAATGTTTTAAATATGAGCTGGCAACTGCTAGTGAGCTTGCACTGCCTGATTTTAACCTTTAATTTGTGAGAATGCTGTGAATAAAGATTAACTTCCTTTACTTAATATTTATGTTTTCGGTGCCTTCAAATTGGAGCTGTCATCATTAATGTTTTGAAAAGCTGTCCAGTTTCCCAGTGCTTTCTGTAGGTTCGTCACCTGATTCACTCTTCCAGTGTGGAAGAGTGAAGCACCAGTGGAGGTCTTTTCTTGTGTTACCTGAACAGGGAGGATTTAATAGTCTAGAAGCTTCAGAGTAAAATGAAAATTCCTAGATGTTCATATACAAAGACTTGTACGCTGTTCACACACCTTTCAGGTGGCCTTGAGCCACCACGGGCTCCGGCCTCTATTACTTGACCTCCAAAATATGTCACAGAAAGAACACATTGGATACGGAGGAAGTGATTCAATCCATAAAAGTTGCTGCTGAGCAAAAAAGTTCACATCTATAGTTGCAAAGGTTCCCAAAAAGCAAAGAATTTCTACTAAGTATTCTCCTTTGCTTTCTCTACTCCCGCCCTCCCTGTGCCTCAAGCCACAGGATTTATGAGCTTGGGAAGCGTATGATGTGAAAAACACAGGTTTAGTGGCTGAATTAATCTTTGCATCCTAAAAGAGCGTCTCAGCCCTGAAAGATGTAACAGTTCAGAGCTCTTTCGTTGTCTCAGTATCCCTTTAATAATCCTGCATTAACTTAGATGCATCTTTTGCCATTCACTGGCGTAGGGTATAGAAGCCTGATCTGCCACCCTCCCATTTACTCAGTCACCTGAGTATTATAATGTTCAGATTAACTATTAAATCTCGATGTTTCTCCCTAACTGCCATGACTATCCAAGTGAGGAATATTTTAAAATTTTATATTCAAGAGAGAAAATATTAAAGCTGAGAAAAACCCAGATTCATTAAAATTATCTTTTTGTTTTGAGACAAACTGAAAAATCAATTAGTCACATAGCCAAGAAATGTTTGTTTTCCCATGATTTCCTTACAAATAAAATAAAATATGACAAATACAGGTGAGTCTGTATGAGCAACTAATTCAAATCAGTATCCACAGAGAAAAAAAACATGTTTTGTGGTGTATATGAATTGATATCAGTTAAAACCAAGAAATCTTTACATAGTCCAAAGTAAAAAATCACATACAGTTTCAGCATGTAGCTTCTATTCTGTTAAAAAAAAATCCAACTCTTTCCTTTCATCTTTTTTTAGGAGAAGTGAGCTGTTGAAGTTACATTTGTCAAAGCTAAATCCTATGTTGGAAGCACACAATGAAAACATAAAATGAATTGCAAAAAATGCATATAGAGACTGATAGTCTGCCTCTCATGAATACTTTTAAATATGTATTTCCATTTACTTAGAATGGAACGAGCAATAAAAAGAAAACAATGAATTTCTTGTTACTAGGTGGGCAGCTTTTGCAATAGAATTTGGAAGTAATTTATGTGATGGCAGGATACACACCTAAGATGGGATGGAGATACAGGGGAGCTTTGAAGGAAAGTTATATAAATGTGAAGTAAGCAGGAAAGAGGGGAAAGGGAAATAAAGATTAAAAGATTTTAAATATCTGAGGGCAAGGCAAAAGGAAAGTAAAGGCATCAAATTCATTGCTGTGTACTCTATTAGCAATGAAGGACCCAAGTAATATGATCAGAGTTTTCTAAAACCAAAAGAAAATATTGATTTAAATTTGTTTCTGGCAGAGAAAACATGCTTGTGGGATAGAGGTTCTTTTCCATCACTCATTTTGAATGCCAGCATTCAAATAGGATATATATCAAATAGGATGTATACCCTGATAAATATTCTATAGCTAGGATATTTAATAGGACAGGATGTCTTATTTGTGAGTTCCTCTAGGGAAGAGCCATATAATCCAGAGAACATGCTACTTTACTTTCACCTGGTGGAGCTAACTTTTAATTCCAAAAAGAGACCATGAGATACGCATGGCAAGTATCCATACAGTGTCCCCAGGCGTGTGCCTTTTCTGTATCTGTGCTTCCCCCTTTGTTTTTGTTGTTGCTAGTGTTCATGTGCAATCCCAACTTGCTTCTTTGCTACATTAAGGTTGCTGGCATTGCTACACCACCTTCCTTGGATATTTGCTGCCCCTTTTCCCGGGAACAGAACGAATAGAAATTATAATTCTGACATTAATTAGCTGAGAATCTGTACATCATCAGAGAGGGGAGAAAATACATTTCTAGAAAATCCTTCAATGAGAGTGATTTTGAAAGCTCCTTCACGGCTATTGGATTTAAACAGTGAAAGAGAAAATGGTACCTGGGACACCTGAACATTTGAGAGAAAGCCATTATTAACAAAAGCCTAGCTGGAGTGGCTAGGAAGAAGCCTGGTGGGTACAGCAGAATGGAGGCAGCTGGGTGAGAGTTGTTTCATCACTCAGTGTGCTCTAGAGATACCAACAGAATCAGAAACCTCCTAGAGCAACTCTTTGCTACAAATGAATACATAATAAGCTACAGTCCATGTGACATGTTAAAAATCTAATGAAAAGCACAATTATGTGGTTATTTATACCCTAATTTCGCAAGAGGAAGTGGAGATATTTATGAATGATTGCTAAGTCAAATACTCTGATTTTCACAAAAGGGTTTTAATTTGTCATGACTTGCCACAAAGTAGAGATGAACAAAATCAAGAAATTAAAGAATGTCACATCCTTTCAGAGTGACAGAAAGGAAATAAGCTGAAAGTAGAATTGGATTGGCCGCAGGTAGTACGCTACCCATCTTTCATGAGAGTGGAAGTGGACGTCATGGGCATCTTGGTTCTTCACGAAAGACCTGGCTTGACTATGTGCTGGACACTTATCGAAGTCCGAATTTTGATTTAAATTTCTAAATGCTTGAGACTTGAAGTCTCAAAAATGAAGTTGCAGAAACCCTGAAGTAAATCTACTGGAAGAACAGTGCATCTCTAATGTGAATAACAGATTTCAATTCTGTTGATACCGACAGAAAAGTGAGATCTGAATGCTGCTTGTAAGATTAATAAGAAAACTCTGAGGTGTCAGCAAATGCACTAGGGAGGAAGAAAAGAGGTAAAAAAAAGAAACTCAGTCTGGATACTGGAGATGATTGAATGTGGAAGGAAAGTAGGGTTGAAGGCTAAATCAAAGAGTAACAATCCAAAGCTTAACTACAGCAGATTGGCTGGGTAGAGGAGAAATTAGAAGACAACAAAGAGACTGAAAGAAGATGTTTGATATCACCAATAGCGAAAAAAAAAAAAAAAAAAAAAGGCTGAGATCCTGACATGCAGAAAAGCAAGTGCCAGACAGATGAAAGAATTCCATGAAGCACAAAAATAAAGAACTGGTAAAAGGTATTTTTTCAAAATGTAAAAGAGACCACCTACACTAAAACGCAACTATTTTCACTCAAAATTAAAAGGGAAAAGCAGAGAAAATCAGCATGTCCAAGAAATGTACTAGTAACATTTCATAAGTGGATGAGGTTGTTTCTGGTTCTGTTGAAACATGGCAAAGGACAGTTGATTTTTTTTTATGTACAGTCCTCAAAAACATTATTTTATTTGACATGTTCAGGTGAATAGTACAGACCTATGGTTTTTCCTCTTTTAGGAAATCTTATTGTATTGCGCAGTATAAAATTATGAAAGAAATATCATACTATTATTCATAGCTATATTTGTTACCTTAGGATAACACAACTTTGATTAAAAGGAACTACATTTATTTGGGTTTTATAGATATTAAATTAGTAATATATACTAATATGCTAATGTGTATGCTAATACAGACTAATATGCTACCATTCAAATAGCAGCTTATTCACCCTGCTACTATCTGCAGCTAAATCTCATCCCTTGCTTTAATTCATTCTTTGCCACATATTCCTGCATCCGGCACTGTAATCATACCCAAATGTTTGGTAGATTCTGTTAATGCAGATATTTCTGGGTTCTTCTATGTTTATGTTCCCCTTTTTTTTTTCCCTTTTCATATATGCTTGCAATGATTAATTCCTCCTAAATCTACTCTAATGCTTTACATTTTTACATGGACTTTAGGTTGTAGTTACCATGATCTCTAGTCCTCTTTCTGAACATAGGCAGTACTGCTCTAATTCTGCCACGAGTTGGTAGATTTGCTTGAAATCTTCATCACTGGGCCTGCAGTCCCGTGCACCAGGTCTCTGTTGGCTTCAGATTTTCCCATTCCTTTACTACATTCAAATGCATAGTACTGCATTCAACTACTTACATTATTATCAGTCTTTTATCACAGTAATGTTCATTTCCATAACTTTGTTCTCTTGGGCTCTCATCCCTTGTGCAGTTGTCCACACTGAAAACTGAGGCAAAGTATTCATTAATTTCAAGAGTACACGATCTCTCTGCAAAGATACTGACATCAGAAGGTCCAGGTTTATATGTTATCCCTCTTTGCCTCTTTCATACCATTAGCCTACAATAAATTCTGCGCCATTACTTTGTTTTTTAATTTTTCTATTCAAGCACATAGTTCAGTACCTCCATGTCATTGGTACTCATCCTCCAACCCCTCTCCGGTAACTCTCATACTTCCAGCCTGACACATTTCAGCATTAATTCCATTGCTTCATTTTGCTCCCTAGGTACCTGGAATTTCTATACAAACACTACTAAAGTATTTATATGATGATGGTTTCTCTCATTTTTCATTAAGAATACGTTTTCCATGATGACATACACACCATTTTCTGTGGCAAAGGGAAGTAACAGGAATATGGGGAGACAAATAGCTTTGCTGGTCAGTTTAGATTTATCTTTGGTCAGTGTCAACAGCTTCCCGTTTCTGTAGCCCAGTTATGCGGCAAGTTGAATCCACATGATTTCTTTGTCAGCAGAATTGACTTTCTATATGATTTCTGCCAAGACACTTCAAAAGATTGTTTCTTCCCTTCAATGTTAGAAGAATTATTTAATGGTTTCTGTTAGTGCTCATTTTCAAATTGCAGGCTACATTTGATTCAATCTGTGTCAAAGTATGTTTATTTGATATGAATTAATACTTTGCACTTTGGTAGTATCTTCTGCTTGAGCAAGTCAACTTGCTTTACAAATATTAATTAAGCTTCCCAACTCTCTTTATGATAGCAATGTAATTATTTCAGTTAGCACATGGGTTAAAGAAGACACATAGAGCAGCCAGAGCAGAGCTGTGTCAAAAACTCAGTCCTCTGATTTAGCTGCGAGACATTATTTGCTCTTTGGTTTAACTTGGTGTAGCTGGGTTAATGTTCCTCCAGTCGACGTCAGTGTCGGTGCTTGGGTTACCTGCTGAGGTGAATTTCATATTAAAGGATTTATGAGTAAGTTCTTCCTGTAGGGTTTGTTAAGCTTTCTCTTAAGATCATATTTATTCCCTACCCATATTTGAGCACTATTGTCTTTATTAGATGGTGTTTCCCTCACTCCCAGGAAACACTACCAGAACTCAGAGGTTTCCAAGGACTCTGAATGTACAGATTTGAGCTATAAATATATAAAGGAAAAATGAGGGCCAGCAATAGTTCTGTCTCTTAAACTCTTTCTTCACAGTTATAAATATAATCTAGAAATCAATCTAAAAGCCAAATAAAATGTTAGAGGAAATTATAAAATTTGGATAAGCAACACATGGAATTCTGTATATAATATCAAATAAGCAAACTGTCTGCTGCATGTACTAGTTTCCTTATCCCCATACAAGGCTCTGCTCCTGTGAACTGGCAGATGAACAAACAAGCAAACCTTCCTGTTCCCATGACCCTGTTCTCAGGCATCTTCTAATGATGAAATGGTTTTACTTGTTAACTACTTAATTATACAATTGAAAGTCTATATAAGCCAAAATAATAGATTGCAGACTTTCATGTGTGTGTGAGAGGTTCTTCGTTAATTGATTTTTTGGCAGGAAAAGTGGTAAAGTTGATATATTCAAAATATACCTGTGATGACATATCATGGAGTGAAAGAAAAAAAAAAGCTAAGAGAAAAATTAAAATCCTACCATACTGGTTGTAGTGTACACCAGGTAAAACACATAAATGTACTTTGATGATTATGCTGAGACAAATGAGAGGGAAAAATGTCAGTCAGGTCATTTTTTAAAAAGATAGATGTAAAGGATTTTGATCAGCGGAAAACGTAGATGAGAGCACCTAGTGAGCCTCGTTACCTTTAGGTTTATGCAGATGGTGAGTGGGTTTACTTCAGAGTGAAGTTTTGGACTCACACACCAAAAGTTCTCATATATCCTGGGTTTGGCACTTAGGAGCTTTTTTTAGGATATGGCCCTTATGGTAGGAATATAAAATTCTTACTCATGTTGCATCACAAACTATTGCACCAGACTTTCACCTTTTTCTACTTTCTGTATAATGTGAGCAATTTCACTCATTTAACAGAATAGTGCAGTGCTTTCCTGTTGTTGGATAGTTACCTTCCACCATTTGTGGTCTTAATGAACTTAGATCAAATATTTTGGCATGAGGTACTACTCAGTGTGAGTAGCAGCATTACAAGATGGTTCATACGGTGCATAAATCATCAGAATATTTTGAAAAATTATGTAAGTAGCTCCACAGTTATGTTAAAAAACCAAACTCAGACATTGAAATATTTTGTATCTATGAATTCTTTTTCTTTATTATTATTTTATATTATTATTATTATTATTATTACCCTTTCCCTATTTATGAATTCTTGGTTTACTTATGGGCATTTCTTTTTTTTTATCAGTTCTAGTCCAGTTTGGGAAATAACTCCATAAAGGTTCTCTGCAGAAAAATAGTTGTTAGTATAAAATGCAATAAAAGATTAAGTGTGGAAATATACACACATGTTTTCTACCGATGTTTAAGTTTCCTGTGTCTCTGCACAGCATCATCTACATCTGATAAGGGAGGTTTATTTGTCTTGCATCTTGCCTTGCATACTTAACTGACTTCAAGTTTGTAATCAGTGCGTAGTTAGTGGGCAATCTACTCTGTGGATAATGAGTGGAGGAAGAGGGCTACATACTGAGAATTAGTTTTCCTTTCAAAATTATCTTTTAGCTGAAGATGGATTTATCATCAACAGCCTTTTGGTAAGACTAAAGTAGTAAAATAGATGCCTGTGCTTCATTACTGTGCCTTTAATATCTCTTCAGAATCTCTGTAATCTAATTGACTATTTATCTTGGTGGTGTATTTCTTTAAATACCTATTTACATGTTTTCACCTGGCATTATTGATCTCAGTGCTAGATACAGAAGAAATAGATACAGTAGAAATCTGTCCTTTCAGTTTGTATACCCTGAGTGGATCATCAAGAAGTCCATAGCATCAATAATACGATCCCATCCCTATAAATCTTTCTTCAGTGTTGCATAATTTGGATGCATTTGGATATTGATGTATTTGCTCATCTTGAATTATAAAAATAATAAATACTGTGAAATCTTAAGCTGATAGTCTGTGAACCTGGAAATAAAAAGAGAAGCTTTGTTTTACATATGGTATATTTCTGTTGTTTGGATGGTTTTCCAGATAACCATCTGTAACAGAGAAAGGATGGCAAGAAATCTGATTTCTCATACTTGGTTGCCAAGATTCATGAATATCTGCTTAGTATGGCATGTTGCCTAATCAGAGGCTGGTTGGACTTTCTGTCACAGGTTTCAAACAATAATGTGTTTAGAGCCTGCCTTTGGGCAAGCCCTTTGGCATCAATCTAACAAATTTCTGCACATATGATTAAACTTTGTGTAGAACTGTATCTGCTAAAAAGCGAGAAAGAAAAAAAAGGTAAAACAAGGGAGCAGGTGAGGAAAAGAGGAAGGGCTAATAAGACAACGTGGGAGAGCACAGAGCCAATTCTGACTGCCAGCAAAAGCATGCTGCCTCTGGTCAGTTGGAATCTAGGGAGATTATTTGGATGAGAATGTAAAAGTGTGAGTAACAGGTGATAATAAACAATAGCAACAAGAGAGACCAAAATCAAGCACCTGAACTGAAGGCACACATTGCCCAGTAAACTTAGTAGGTCAATAAGGTGCTCCAGAGGTTTGATCCACACTCTGCTAAAATTGGTGTGAAGGTTCCCTAATAGCTTCAGCAGACTTGAAGTTCCCTAGTACCTTCCACACAAAAAGAATCCATCTAAATATAGTTTTACCTGTTCCAGAACACATTTCGCAACAGCACAGGTAAAATCCAAGGGATCTAGCAAAGATCTGATATGGCAAAAAAAAGAAAGGTTTATTAGCTGAAATACAATGGAAATAGGCAAACAAGCCTTTATCTTAAATCAGAAATTTGCTTTAAGCTGAAGTAAGTATACTGATCTATATATAAATGTATATAATTATACTTGTATAACACTTTAACAAACCTCCTCTCCAGTTGTATATAGGTAGAGGTCTCCTTGATCTTCTTAAGCAGATTAATTGAGTGAAATTTGTGAGTTAGAAATTTGATAATAATTACTATTTCTGTAGTTATTATTTTTACCATATATAATAGTATGTAATTCCTGTTAGGTAATAGCAAACAAAAATAGTGCTATATTAGCACTATTTTGATATTATGACGGGAAAATCATGCTGTGCATCCTTTCAATTAAGGTGATTATTTTGTTTTGCTAAATGGAGAGCATTTCCATAGAAAATATAAAATGAAGGCTCATTGGGAAAAAAAAGATATAAAAATTCCCATACCAAAAATCTCAACTCTGCATTCTGAAGATGTAAAATCCAAACGCGGAACATGCTATAGTCTGGCAGACTTTCTATAATGTTTTCTATGTCTTTTTTTCTCTGAATTTATCCCAAACAGCTTTCGGAACTTATGTTAGAACTCGCATATTTTCATTTAAGGGGGCTGATTCCTTGTGACTGGGCTGCAACAATTCCTATATTGCTTTTCCACCAATTTCACCCATGACTTGTGCAAGAATCAGAATTAATATTATACAGGGGATTATCAAAGAGGTAAAGAGGCAGCGAGACATCTCAGCTTTCAGGGATGACTCTATTTCTGAGACCCAAGCTTTCTATCCTGCTCGAGATCTCACAACAACAGCAACAACAAAAAAAACCCAATGGAAACCTAAATCGACCAACAGCGTAAGGTCAGTTTTTCCTCCTTAGTGGCTTGGAAGCACCACCTTTGACACCTTTTGACATCACTGAAGCAATTAAAAATTGTTATCTGACAATATTTGATCGTTTACTCCTCTTGATCAGTCCAGAAGTGTGGATGATTGTCTCTGACCTTCAACATCCCTTCCTTTCATCTCTGTTCTTCTGCTTAAGAACAGTTCTGTACTTAGCCTGCTCTAACACTTAAATCTATCCTTCACTTGTAGTAAACAATGATGAAAAATCACTAAAGCAATCCTTTTGTTCACTGTGGTGACATTTCCTCTAATTAAATTTTCATCTCTGAAGGTATTTGGGCCTCTCTAGTCCATCTGGGATATGTTTGCCCTCAGCATTGCCTCAGGCCAAATGTATTTTTGTTGATACGCTGAACAGCACGCTCTCCTCAGTGACTGGGGGTATTCCCCACTGGTGGTTTATTTAGGAGATTATTTCACCACTTTCAAAGTACTTTTTCTGCAGTCTTTTTTTTCTTTTTTTCTTTTTTTCCTTTTTTTCCTTTTTTTTTTTTTTTGAAAGAGAGAGCGAGTGCTGAGTGCCCACCCCTCACCCCAATGCCCTCTCTTCTATGAATCAATGTGATTTTATGTTCTTTTCCAGGCGGTTTTTGAACAGGCTATATGTAGACATATGATGTGATAGAAGGGACTGCGGTTCCACAGAGGTCAAGAGCCACTTGAGGGACTTTCTCTTCATAGTACTTTTTCTGTGGTTTGAGCATCAATCTCATTAAAATGATTAGGGGAAACTGATTTGGTAAGGGACTCACAATACAAAGAACAGTAAAATATGGTAGCAAGAGGCTTTGCAGGCCTCATTTTATTACTCCATGGTAGGACGTGCCTGGCAGGAAAAAATGGTTTGCGTCTCTTTTTACAATTCCTATACCACCTCTCTCAGCACGTGTCTCAGCAGCCAGATTACAAAAGGTCATTTTTGCACACATGCACAAACTACTACAGTGAAAGATATAGTTTATTGACTTAAGAAGAGAAAGGCATGGATCACTGCAAAATTTAATGGAAGTGTTTTCTCATTTCCATTCGAATAATAGAGGCCAATGGGACGAATGTCTCCATATTGGCTATGCATCATAGATGATTTTCTAATACTTTTGAGATAATAGAGTCTCATCCCAAAGAAAAGACTGCATGAGTTCTTTTAGTATAATTGTTGATTTGACCATACTGCAGCTCTGATATAATTTAGAAATATCATATCTCAGTAAAAGCTGAGGTTACATTTTCAAGGGAATCTGATTATTCAGTAATTAACATTCCGAAACAATTTTATCATACTGAGAGACCTGGGCAAAGGTAGCAGCCTTCATTACCAGAAACTATCACTTTGCAAATTACTTCTCAAACTTCTTAAAAACCTACATGGTCTCTTTCCCCCTGTTCCTCCCAACTTTTGCACTGAAAAAAATGCAAGTGCATCTTGCTGAAACAAAGAAAAGGACATTGAGAAAAATAGGAACAAGCTATCTGTAGCATAATGGCATTTATGTGTTAAAATTCAGTAATTCTAAATGAAGTCATGCTGTTTGGAAAGCAATATTATGGCTTCCAAAGTTCTATAGTTTGAAATTTCCTTGCGTTGTAAGTCAAAACTGGTAACTTGTAAGGAGTTGCTTTCTGTACTAGGTTAAAATACTGGAATATCACAATGGCAATAATAGGTCGTTCAAGAGACCAACCATGAATGGTTTGGCTGTCCCTGTTACTTGGATTGTGTGTATCTTGCTGTGCACACCCCAGTGAGGGGTACTGTCATTTACACTCTTGCAAATGGAGTGAAGCATCGGGATATGGAAGTGACAAATTGGAACAATGACAGTGTTTTATGCTGACTTTGCACAGATGCAAATGAAAAAAAGAAAAAAAAAAAGACAGTAGAGAGCAGGACCCGTACCATTTTGGTTTAAGGTTTCAGTCTTGGCTTTTGGGCTACAAAGCTGGTTTTTCTATAGCACCTGTGTAAATGCAGAATTCTATTCATCTGGATCGGCCTCCATATGAAATCAGAGGCTGGCAATGGCAGGCCAACCCCCTGACTGACCACACCTAAGCCAAAAAGCTTGAAGAGCTAGGGATATTCGGTCTGGAAGAAAAGTAGCTTACTTCTAAGAGAATGCTGTGAAATTATTGTGATGACTGCATTGGTAGTTGTACGGCATCCTTTAGGCTTTATAAACTTTACAGGAATCTCTGATTATACTTTCTACCTCTGAAATGTGCAGTTATGCAAGAGGCAGGGAAATTACATTATAGAATATGTATAGACATTTATTTGGCCCTGGAACTTTTTCCTTTTTAGAGTTTTGTATAGTTCAAGGTACTCAGATTAAACAAGAAAAAGGTGTATTCTATTACTGCACTTGTTCATTTTCTTCTTAAAACTCTATTAGTATTTGCTTTCATTCCATACTTGGAAACGACAGTTTTACCCACCCTACATGATATAACTAGCTCATGAAGGACAAATCTGCAGGAAAATGGGTCTCAGGGCTTCCTTTTTGCAAGTGAAAAGGACAGAAGTTTTTCTTGGGCAAAAATGGAAACGTACACAGCACAAATCTGGCATTAGACAGAAAAAGAACAGTTGCAAGAGCAATATAAACCCAAATTGCATTATGAACTTATTTGAACTTTAAAATAGCAGTAGCTGTGTGTCACAAGTCAAAACTATCTGTCAGCACAGTTAGGCTTAATATTTTATCTGGGGAGTTCAACCTACCTTTTAGGTATCAAGGGGGAAGTCTGTACTGACAACACAAAACCTCCAGTTCCCTAACCAGAGTCTAAGCACACATCTCTGCTTATAAAACAAGCAAATTTACATGTATTAACAAAATCATATTAAAGTTCTTAATGCCTTTTTAGAAGTAATTTCTTATGCCATATAATCTCATATTGAGGCAAAATATTTGTTTAAATAAAAAATACTATCAAATCAGAAGAGATGACTAAAAATAATTTAAAAAAAAAAGTATTTTATGACTGTTAATAATGAAATGTTCTGTTCAAGCAGTTTCTCCACCTCTTATAAAGCACTCTTCAAATAAGGATGCCAATTGGATTTTTTAGGAAAGCCTTGAGGAAATCCAAGCACCTTAGGAATTTACATAAGAAGGTACCTCATCCTTCTGCAAACTTGTCAAAAATGAGTAGGATAAAGGCCTTTTTTACTGGCTTGATGCAGTCCAGGTAGGAATGCACCTGGCACTGGATGCAGACAACAGCTGTCTCACCAGCATCCATAATCTGTACTGGTGGCTTCCTGCCTGTACCTGTGTGCCCTGAATGCAAAAAGCATCTGTTTCACATTTATTCATTTACTCAGATGGCATTATCTACATTACTTGCTACCTTTGGACACAAGACTCTCATTTATAATTCATAGTACACAGATGCTTACAGAGAGTAGAAGCTTTGGCTACATTACCTGTCACTCTTAGTATATTTTGTATTCATGGTGGGTAAATATACAAGTATAAAGCTGCCATATTGTGTATGACTATCTATAATGCATTAGCAAACAGTTGTTTGATCATTTATACTGTCATTCTTTGTGGTTGAAATGATGTTAGAATGAAAAATGAAACAAACTATGGGTTCACTCTCCCTGTTTTTCTTTTCTTCTCTCTCTATGTCTTTTTGTGTGGTGTTGGTCCTTTCTAATTTTGGGGGAAAATGAAGGTGATTTTGTCTCGTTTTGTTTCCCTTGCTCTTCTCTTCATACAATTATCATTCAGTACTCGGTCAGCTATTCAATAAGTTCACCACTGCAGCTGGCTTCAGAAGAAGATGCTTCCTATTCTTTGCTTTCATAGGCTCATAAATCCAGCCTGCTGAGAATATTAAAAGGAGAAAAATACTCAGGCAGGAATAAAGCATATCAAAAAGAGAAAGTGAATGTAACTGGGGAAACATTTACTCAAGATTACATATTAAGCAATTTGCTCTTTAGTACTGAAGGAATATATAGAGAGAATATATTAACTGTACTTACCAAGAGCCCACTGCATCCATCAAGTGCTGTTAAAAACGGCCATTTTTGAACAAAGAGAACATTCTGTGTACCTTGTATTGTTTTTAAAAGCTATTTTTAGTGCAGTAAATATTAAAGAATGTCATTGTCCCTTGCATGAGCTCTCACTCATTTTTTAGGAGGGCAACTTTGCCAGAGATGCTTGACTTAAGAACCCATTAAAATGAAAATATACTCAGGAGCCTTGCAGGAATAGTGCTTGAAGACATTGGCGCCAAGCATGCTTGGCAGCCTGGAAAGCTCACAGAGCTCTCCTAACAGGAATGCCATCACATTAAAGAATTAGCATAGCCCCAGGCAACAGTCTTTTTTTTTTTTTTTTTTCAGTAGACGTGAATGACATTTTGTATCTGCGGTGCATTTTTAAATATTCCTTATTCACATGTAAGTTTTTATGACTACATTAAAAAGCAAAAGGTTGGTTTGTTCTTGTTGACATTTGTTCCTATTCCTCTCTCTTACTGGGCACTACATCTCAAATACAGCTCTGATGTTCATCTCTCCTTCCACAACTTTCTCCCTCTCTCTCCAATGTAACTACTGCCTCCTCCTCAGACTTTTGCTGCTAGGCAGAACCTGTTCTGTCGTTCTTTATAATCTCTACCAGATGCCACAAATTCAGCAAAACTCCCACAAAAATCCATGTAAAGTCTTACCTTCTCAGCACTGCCCCCATATTCACTCTTTGAAAATGCAGATAAAATATATTAATAAATACAGAAAGAATCTGAATAGTGGTATCTGAAAACTAAAATGAACTTCTCTTTTCACTGACCCTAGTCACTGAGAATTGAAGTCGGGGAAAACTGTAGAAATAATCAGTCAGCAGCCTCATCAATCAAACCAGCAGCTTAAGCTGCTAATTATTCCCTTGTGGGGATACCTGAGAATTGAGAATTACAAATATTTGGCTCTTCTGACCACTCACCAAGGAAACTCAGGTTACTGATTCCACTACATGAAAATAATCCACCTAACTCTCAGTTTCTTTCTCTTGGGAAATCTTCTTGCATAAAGTTCTCTGGCAAAGAACTTATAACCAAAAAATATAGTTGCTGACAGCTAAGCTTCGTAATATCCTAATGGACTCCATTTTGTCCAATTGCTTTGTGTATTTGCAACGCTGAAAAAAAAGCGGTGTTTTCTCCACTTAGTCAAAAATTCTGCGTAGAAGCAGCGTGGGTCTTTGATCACTAGGCTGCACAAAGGCTGAAAATGAGCAGTGGGGAGGCCAGCTCAGGAAGCTGCAGTCCTTTCTGGTTTCCTACACACATGTGGCAGAGTTTGAAATTGCTCCATCCATCAGGCTGCTGCAAATTGTCCTTTCAGTCTTTATTAATCACAGCCAGAGGACTAATCTCGCTGCGCCGATGGTGTTTATGTGGGGGCAAGAACACAGTCATGACCTGGTTTTGGTGGCTTGTTTCTCAATGAAAATCAGGAACAAGTAGTGCCTAAACTCTCCGGTGCCTGGGAATCGTTACTATAAGTGTTTTGCAGAGATGTGCCAGAAGAACGAGGTATCCTGTTTCCATGCAAGAGCTTCCTACAATTTGTCCCTGACAAACTCCAGATATAGATTCCCGTTTTAGAGGCTGTGAACAGCTAAGAACAGAGAGTGAGCGAATTAGGTCAGAGAGCTGCTAAGCCATTTTAACTGAGGTCTCAAAAAGAATGATTTTTAGGCTCACTTGGTAATTTCTTGTAAGGGCCAAATATTCTGACTTTCAATCCACAATTCAAAATTTTCTATGATTGCTATGTTACACTCCCTATTTTTTACCAATCTGTGTTCCAATTTGCAGCAATTGCATCCTAGATATCTGAAGCTTATTGCCAAGTGACTTAGGAAAGTTTGTTTCTATATTATTGTTAATTTTTCCTTTAAAGCATGTGGGAAAACTTTGCTGCTAGTCCCTAAAAATATCTGTGCAGGAGTTATTTTTTTTTTGCCCAACTGCAATGGACGCCTGCCGAACACTCAGAATCTGGTAACATAACTTTCATGGCACAGAGCCCGAGAAACCTCATACATCACTGCAGTCTTCAGCTTAAATCCATAAACACTCAGTAAAGACAGTTACAACAGATTTTCACACTTTCATAAAAAATACGCTGTACAATTTTGATTATTTTTTTTTTAAGAAAGCCCTCATTGCCTCACTGTTCTAAGGCCACTTTGGTACAAGGATTTGTTATCTTGGCTGACAACTGCACTGAAGCCCATAATAAGAATCTCCTTCTTTCGCTCTAACAAGCAAATTCCCTGTTTTCCGAGAATCCTCTCTAGGAAGGCAGTGCTGAATGTGTATCAGACTTGAAAAGAAAGCCTATCTACACTGCCATTTTTGCTTTTTATTTTTCTAATTTGCAACTCAGCTCACGTCCAGCTCGAAGAAGCAATTCTGCGTTGAAAATGCTGCAGCTGGTTTCCTCCAGTGCTCCCCCTATTCATAGCAAGGGAGGCAGTGGTGGGCTTACGCAAGATTGGTTTAAATGGGAAATCAATACTGGTTCCTCAGTTCCTACAAAAGAGCTGAACTGGGCTGGATTGGCTCCAAGGAGAAAAAAAGGAGTTGAGTGGAAAAAACTGGCTGCCAGTGGGATAGGTACTCTGCTGCCTATGAGGCGGTTTGGGTCTCTGCCACTGAACCCATCACAAGAAGTCTGAGATAACCTGGCTTACCTCCTACCATCTGTTTTGGAATGGACGATAAATATTGGAAAAATCAAAGTTGGAGGCTTTTTTTCCCTAGGCATACATTAGCTTATAAATACATAAATGTTTCTGTTAAGCATCAGTAGGAATTTGTACCTTGTACTATACTAACCAGTTACAAAAGGCATTGAGAACTTGTTCTGCAGATGAAAAGTGGAATCATTGGTGTGATTCCTTGTTCTACAGCTAAGGAGAAATATGTGATCTAATTAGCAATTCCATCAGACATTGCTCAGTGATTGGAACTTAGTTTCACAGGGTCTCACTTGACAAGACTTCCTATTTAATCTCTTGTATTTAAATTTTCTGTGGAATAAATCTCTATAAAATTCACATTTCTGAAATCTGTGCCTGTGTGCCATTTTATTTAAATAAACTTAAAAGAAAAATAACGATAGTGAAAACACTGGAATACCTTAATTGTTGTGTTTAGCTGGATGGTCAGTCCTTTAGTTTGGTTGTTCTTTAACCTCTGTTAGTACTGTGCAGAATGCAGAAACACAGTTTAGGAACTGCCTTTAGACTTTCTGTCATTATTTGGCAACACACCAAATACAGAACGAGAATATTTTTACTGAAGGTCCTTCCTCCATTGAATTCAGGTTGTTGGGGAACCTGCTGTTCCCCAAGCCACCCCAGAGCTGGAGAGGCAAAGGGTGGATTTTATGGGGGGAAAACAGACAAGGGACAAAAATGACTTTTTATTTAGAGTACCTTTGTGATTTGAGATTCACAAAGCTTTACAATATTGTTATAACCAGTGAAAATGACTGATGATTACAAACAGGGAACTTTGGGAAGGCAGTGAAAGAAATCTTTCAACATCAGGCACCATTGGATGTGTAATGGGAAGGCAGCCCTGGTAACTACAAGGAGGAAATCTAAAGTTGGGAAGGTAGCTGAGGAGAAAGGATATTTCCTGTTAAGAGCACTGACATTTAAAATACTTGGTTAAAACACCATCATCCCTATTGTTTAGACAAATGGAAAACTGTTTTCTCCTAAGGTGTATAGTTAAATCTTGTGAACAGCCAAATGCTGCCTGAATGAAATTCTGCAACTCTCTTGTTGCATTTTCAAGATCCCACTGCTCTAATACAGCAAAGATGGTTATTCATGCTATCCGTTCTTAAACTTACACTATTTATGCAATTTTAATAGCTCTCAGTGTAGGGATCTTAAGGTTTTGCCTGGTATAATAAAGAACTGTTTACAATACTAACAGAGCTATCAGCAATGACACCTTAAGCCAAATATGCTTCCTTTATGCAACTTGGTTTAATAGTCATTGTGATAACTCCTGTGATCAAGGTGAATAACAATTATCTTTTTGTGTATTGACACTAGTGTGATTATTGTATGATTGTTGATGTTTTCACAGTATTTTCTGCTCGGAAGCACGGGAATGGATACACCGTGAACTATGGAAGGAATGGAAAAACCCATTGATACTAAGGTAAGGATTGAACAAAGCGGAAGGAGAGGAAAAGAAGGGAAAAGGGAGGGTTTTATGTCTTGCAAAGCCTTGTTTTGCCACCTTAAATGCACAGGGAAAAGAGGAGAAAGCAGCGATACACGAGACCTGAATTTATCAGTTGTAATTCCTGAGAATTATCTGGTAATTCTACTCAAATTTTATCCTTAAATTCATGTTAATCCTTTTGTTTTGGGGCAGGCAGGAGAATGTGCCCTAAGTTAGTGTTTAGTACTTCGAATCGCACTGCAGCGTGTTGTGGCTGTGTGTCCACACCATAAATTGAAAAAATGTGTCTTCGGTTTCTAGATGGCTGTTCTCCAATGATCTTTCTCTGCATAATTCTTCCCAGATTAAAGCAATGATTTGCTGCAGTAATTAGAAGTGAGGGGAAAAAGTTTTCCAGAGTTTTCCAAGTTGGGGTTCTGTGTTTCTTCTCTCTAAATATAGTCTGTGTTGTTTCTTTCTGTATATTGACTGATGTATGGGTTCACAGGTGCCTCATGTATTTTAAAGGCTAAACCAAAATCTTTTAAAGCTAAACAACATCTTCATATTAGCAAAAATACTTTAGTTCCCCTCAACTCCATCTATTCTACTCACATAGAGCTGCTTTTTCCTGACATCTGTTAGAGAATTTTCACATTGATAATATGAGCTTGGATGTGTTCCCGATGAACATCACTTTGTCCAACAGTACAAGTATCATTCATCGGTAAATATAAATATCATTATATATGTAATGATGTATGTACCTATCTAGACAAGCAGGATCTGTTCCCGTCTGGTTGAGTACTCACTAGCTCCACGGTTGGTACCACAGTGTGTTAAATTGTTGGATGGCTTATCTAGCTCAGCGTGTCCAGACCCATCACCAACAGTGAATCCTGTTGTGCTGGATAAATAACACAGGGTATCTCCAGTCGCATGTAATGAATGCTGCCGTTCTCAAGTAACTAGTAAGTGGTTTTAGATCCGTACTAAGCCTTATTTTTCTTAATGGTCACCACTATTAGACAGCTAAGCCATTCTGTGATAGTTGCACCAGGTAAACTGATGAATATTCTGTGCCGGCTTTGTTTCTTCCTTGATGACTGCTAATAAAACTCTGTGTTCTGTGGTCTTAAGCACTGTAATCAGAGCTTTTTTCAAACTGCAGTGTGCCATCTCTATGATCTTTCCTTTGAGATACGGTTTTTATTCTGTTAGAATGTTAATCAGAGCTCATGGGAAATTTTTTCTCTCCTCTTCAACGCAGAGAGGTCTTACCACAAGCAGAAACATGTTTTGTGCCACCTGGATGTAGGTGTGCCTTCAGGATACTGTCCACTATTCAGAAGCTAGCCATTTTTCTCTTTACTTTCTTGTTCATTTCTACTGCATAAGCACTGAACAGTGATGACAAGTTTTTTGGGGGTTTTTTTGGTCCTGTTTCCTGGTTGCATTTATTGATCTGAACCAGTAGGTATCATTACTTTGTTCCAGTTCAGCTCTTCTTGCATTTCTTGATGTGTTTCTTAATGGTTCAAAGAGATGCTTGACAGAGTCCTATGAAGTGAAATCTCAAGTCTTCATGTGGTCCTGTTTCTAATAAGTGAATCTTTAAAAGCTTCACAACCATATGTGTTTGCCAGAGTTCCTAGTATCATTATGTGTTTATGCATTTTGCATATTCTGCATATTTTTGCATTTATTACTACTAAAATAAGTGTTTGTAGAGATGCTGTAAATTTGGCTAGTTTCGCATGTGTACGCAAGCCTACTTCCTCTTGCCTTATGCAGATAATTTACTTCTGTGTTCCGCCACCTGGATCCATATAGATTGCTAGGGTCTCAGACCCCACCAAAATTCACTATGTTTTGGAAATACTTGTCTTCTTAAAAGTAAGGTCTTAATTAAGGTATTCAGGTTCTAAATTTTAGTGTTTTAATAATATTAGCTTTTGCTGGCATATCTTAAGATTTTGTTTTTATTTACAAATTATTATCAGAAAACTGTGGCTATCAATGAAATCTCTAAAAATCTCAGGGAATATTAATTCAAACCTAATGGATCCTGGCTGGTATGCAAGTGGAATTATGTTACACAGGCTTCTATCTGAAACACTTTTGCTTTCCACTGGTTTGTAGAATCATAGAATGGAAGGGACCTTAAAGATCATCGATGTCCAACTCCCCTGCCTTGGGCAGGGACACCTCCCACTAGACCAGGTTGCTCAAAGCCCTATCCAACCTGGCCTTGAACACCTCCAGGGATGGAGCATCCACAGCTTCTCAGGGCAACCTCTCTACTTGGTCTGGATCCATGGCTGCCTACTTAGAGGACTGATACAAGTTTCTGATTTCCTAACTTCATTTGCCTTCTTTACACTTAGTCTAGTAGGCCAAGATGGAAGCTTGCTTGCTTCCTTCATTTCTTTCTTTCTTTTTTTTTTTTTTTGGTAAACCCACAGCTTAAAGTATCTGTAGACAAAGGAAATCAGATTGTCCTTAATTCTGAGAATCAAAGGCTTCCATGGCTCATGGCTGCCAACCAGCTGGGCTTCATCAGACTTTTCCCTCACAAAGAATTTTAAGGAGATTTATTTTCAAACAGAAGTAAAGCAAAATGAAAAATCAATTCTAAAAAATTGTAATTGCCTGCCAGTTGAACAAATATACCTGGAAGTACAGAGGTATCTTGGTATTTTGGGAAGAACTGGAGAGTGTTGTCCTCTAAGGTCAATGAGACATGATCTGAAATATCATTAGCACAAAATTTACATTTCAGGGTACAGATCAGGGTACACTCTGCTCAGTTATATAAATTTCACAAGTACTTACATGCACCTTAAATCTCTAGCATTTCAATGACTGAAAAAGAGAGGGAGATAAACATTAAAAAAAATCAGTAAGTTTGAATATAAGTCAACATTTTGAAAAGACCACAAACTATTTTTATATTTTAGACAGCAGAATACTTTCAGTCATCAAAGAGAATAAGAAAAGGCAAAGAAAAAAACCTCCACACTAAATAAAAAATATCCCTCCAATAAAGACAGAGAGAGAAACAAAGACAAGAATAATGACACGGGATGATAAGGACCTTGTGAAATTTCATACCATACTTATTACTTATAGATTGTATTTGCCACTTTCATATATTATGATGAGAAAAGCCATAGATAAAGATATAGCTTATAATCAGAGCACAAATGATTGCCATCTACTTTTTAGGACAGGAAAAATAACGAAAATGATAGAGGAGAAATTTCACATAATATTAAAAGCTGAACTATTGTTACTGCCTTAATATAGTGTGAAATGAAAGACTGTGATTTGACCCATGCACTAGTGACTGGTAACTTTTGAAGATGATAATGTGTTAGTAACGTGGAGATTAAATTACTAATTTTTATTAAAGATAGATGAACCTGAATGGGAGGTTCAGGGAATGTGGACCCAAACTGTTCTCTGTGAATACGGTCCCAGGTCCTACAGGTCTCCCAGTGAGCAGGCAGCACACAGCACAGGGGCTTTCACATTTTGACGTTATGGAATTTGCTAATTACAAACCTGACTGATTCATGGGAAATGACCCAAACGATGTGTGTGTCAAGGTGTGAAACGCTGCAGTCTTTGTGGGAAGATTTTTCCTTTTTCTGTTCAGCCAAGTGCTGTAAACATTTTTTTCTGCTAGAGAACTGTTCTATAAACAATTTTGTCACCCCGACTGGATTGTGCAGAACACCCTGGAAGGCGCTCTTTGTTTGTCTGTAAAAAATGCCTTCTGTCAGATTGGAAGATTGAGACTGTGGGTATAAAAGGAGCTGCTCTTTATCCCTCAGTTTCTGTCTTACTGCCATTAGTTGTGACTCTGCTCCTAACAGTTGCTGTTTAAGGCTTGCCATGCTTTGTGATATCTTTGCCATTAGGTTTTTTGGAAAGAGTGAGTTATGGAAATGGTTGTTCTGACTTTCCATGGTTTATATCACAAAGAACTCTGAAACTAAAGACAATGTCTGGTGTGGAGGAGGAGAGAAGGGGCTCAAATATAAAAATCTTTTTCTTTGCTGGCAGCAATGAACTCCTCTGCAGATGCATTCACACAACACATGTATCAGTAGCTTCTAAACTCACAGTGGTTTTGACTGATTTGATCTGCACCATTTTGACTTTTTCTATGTTTTAAACTGTAAGTGGTTGTACTATTTACAGAAATATTGCAAAATCAGCCCATTAGATGCAACCTTTCTTTCCTTTTATGAAGGATTCGGTTATTTTGCTTTTGTAATTTACATCTCTCACTCTTCGTGCTTTCAAACTAGGAACTGAGCAACAGATACACAGACCCATTGATGCTCACTTCAGCAAACACCATCTCAACTGTAATCCTTAATCAATGCTTTACCTTCTAGCCCTTGCTACTTGCCAGTGTGTGGATCTTGCCCTCAGTGGGCCTGATTACCAATTAGGGAACAAGAAACATATGCTCCAAATCACAGTTCAGTTTACTGAAAATGTTTGAACACTGACAGCAAATACTAGTGTATCTACAAATGTGTGCATAAGCTTTTTGAAATCTCTCAGGACATTAATTACCAGGTCTTCAGTCTACTTCAGAGCTAAGCAGACATTGAATTATCAGTGGATTTTGAACCATCTGTGAACTGTATCACTGAGAGTTTTGAAACTTTCAAATCAAGTATGAAATTCTATGAAAGACATAAATGCGCTACTAAAGGATGACCATTTATTTGCCTGATGGGACATTTACTATATGGGTGGGGGGGTTTGTAAGACAAAAAGCAGAAATTCATTTTGCTGCCTTAAAGAGCATTCTGTGCAGGAGCAACGGGTCTGATACGTCACTGAATGTGTTACATCCTTCTACTGTATTTTTCTTTTCTAAATAACCAAAGAAGAACAAACCCAGTATTTCCTGAGAACATGAACACTAGTTTATGTCCAAAATACTGCATTAAATATGGGAGATGGACTATAAGTGTCATTAGCAATGGCTCTAATATTAAAACATATATGTTTTAGGAGCACTAAGAAGAGCATCTGTCTATCTATCCTCATAAAGTAAAATGAAAGTATTATTTCCACTAGAATAATGAAATCCATTGTGTTTAAATAAAAAGCAAAGAAAAACACCGTTATCAATGGAGATGGCAGGAAGCTTAGATCTGCTCTTTGCTTAGAACCAGCAGGGGCCATCCCTTTTGCAGTACAAAGGCAACAGGACCATCAAGGTAGAAGCGATGTTTGGGTTACATTTCCTTCAGGAAGACACTGATTCTTTTACTAAATTCTTATGACAAGGAATTGTCACAGCTGTAGTTATTATTTCCTAATGGTTAATTACATTCACTGATAAAGCACTTGGCTGTATTTCTGGTATGAAATTACCTGGCTTGAAGTCCCAGTTGTTTAAACTTGTTATGTTTGTGTCTACAAAAGAAAAAGGCCACCTACAGATACCTGCTTTTCTTACAAACATGTTGATACTCAGGGTTTTTACCAGCTTTTTTAACACCTAAGCCCACCTTGTGGACTTTTGTAACATTTCAGACAACACTCCTCAGCTTTTCAAATTTGACCAAGTTTCTATGCCATATGGCGTGTATGGTAAACTCTCCAAATGCTGATACCATTCCACGGCTAATGAGAAATTCAAAACCTAATCTAAACCAGAAGCTGGTATAATGAGAAGTGAGGGTTTCTTAGAAGTATTTCCGAAGTGGACATTTCCCATCAGTATGGCCTGACAGAAGACAGCTGGCCTCAGAGAGACAGGGGGAAAAAAATATTTGTGTCCTACGCCATTTCAGACCTAGGGAATCTTATCACAGACTAAAGTATAAAAGAATGTCAGCCAGAAATGATGGTACTTACATATCTAGTAATATGTGACTTCACAAATATTCCCACTGAAGTCATTGCTACAATGAAATAATCATAATTTTTTAGTTCCAGTAATAAAACCTTTAACAGATTAGGATAACTGCATAGGCTTTGACACCAGCAGGTTAACTCTCTTCCTGGACAGGGGTGACTTTCTAAAGAAATGTCAAGTGGTCATAAAGTATACAAAGAGAAAGTTGACAACTATTTAAAAGTTTAATGGAAAAAATGCTGTTTGTCTCATTTTTACTGTGCCTCAAGTAGTAGTATTCATAGCAAATTTAGATTTATTCAGTAACATTTAAGAATTTATTGATAAGTATTAACTTATCAAAGTTATCTGTGTTAACTTATTAAACTCATACCTTTAATAAGTTAACTCAGGTTAAGTTATTAAAGATGACTAAGTTTTATCAAAACATTTTTAAATGTTTTACTGCCGCTTTTTTATTTAGCAGAGCACGACTCTGTCAGCATCATGTTTATTCCTTCACAAAGAGGAGAACTGCGGATGAGCTCTGAGAACTCGTTACACGCTTCTCAGTTCAGTGCTGAATTCCCAACATTGAAACACTGGAAACCAAACCCCTTAAAAAGCCCCCGGCATTCCAAGCCCCAAGCCAGTGAACTGACCGATGTTTTTAGCAACGATAATGAGCAGACGCTTAGATGCAAAACTCTTGGGGTTTTTTGAGCTGTTTCAAAATTGTTCAAGGAACATCTGAAAATGAAAACAGAGTGACAAGTGCTGTTTGAAAAAGCAGGTATGAGGGCTGGCAGATTAGATTACATTTTCAAAGCCACATAGTGTCAAAGTTCCTGCTGGTTTAAATGCTAGTGGAAACTGATTGTCCAAATGCTTTAATTTCTGAAAATTCCAGCCATTAGTTGTCAATATAGGATTAAAACACAGCTCACTCTCCTTTCATGGATAAGACCTCTTTCCCTACAGTAGCAATTTTTCATGTGCTAAGGGCATGGTTGGGAAAGGGTTTCAAACAGAAGGAGCTTAAAAGATTTCTTCCTTTAAGATAGTTTTACTGTGACCAGGGTATTTCCACAAATTCTAACAGAGTCGATATGATTTTGTGATTCTGTGATATACATACGATATAAATTAGTTTCACGTTATCAAATTATGTATAATTCACAGATCAAGCAGTTACCTGTGGATCTTATAGAATGGTTTGTGTTGGAAAAGACCTTTAAAGGTCCAACCCTCCTGCAACGAGCAAAGACATCTTCAATGAGATCAGGATAGTAAGGCTGAAAAGCAACACTGCAGTAAGCAAACCATTCAGAGTTCAATTCCAGCTTTTCCCTGACCATCGGTTTTACCGCATATTTTTAACTCCTATGCACGCTTCTCAATAGGAATAGAACTTGTCTCACAGATATGATACACCTTCTTTCTAAAATAATGCTCTGAATTTTAGATAAAAGCTTTGCATTATAAATGTACAAAGCATTCTGCCAGGGAGTGTAATAAATCTGCCTTCAAATATCACTCTGATGTATAATGTATAACAAAAAAGAATAGAACCATTTTAAAGGAAATAGGCACTTTTCTGTCTTGCTATCTTTAAAATCTTTCCTAACCCTTCAAAATGTGGATGGCCAGTTCCCAATCAGAACTAGAAAAATGGGTAAGCGCTGCACTTAACTTCCTAACTTTAACAGGGGTCTTTAAATCACAAAGATTAGCCACGCTTAAAAAAGGAGGAAAAAAACCTTTCTTTTTCCGAATACAATGACTACACTCATTTCATGGTGAAGTCATCCCTTTATCTGATAGTTCATTCACTGCTATTCCTTTCAAAACGTCACAATTTCAAAATATAAGAAAACAATAAAACCTGAAGTGATCCCACGATGGCTTTCAGATACTATACTCTTGAGATATCTTTTATCTTTTTTCATACCGTACATGCAGGGCTTTTGTTTCTAAAGGTATGTGCAAGAAGGTTTATTTTTCATGTTAGAAAAGTCATGTAATTAAATAAATGGACCATAACTGTCTTAATGTTGGAAAGCTGCATTTTACATTCAACTCTGCTCCTCTACAAACAAGAGTTTAGGGAAGTATTGTATTAAAAAGAAGAGTGAAGGTTTTGCTTTCTTAATACAGTACAATTTTGCTCCCAGCAGCAAAATAAGATAGGATTTCAAAGGGAGTTTGAACAGGAACTAAGGGCTTGAGGCAATCAAAGTTATTAATTCCAGAGAAGTTGGAAATCAGCTCTATCAGAATATTTTGTGTTATTATCTACACTATTCTTAGACAGAAACTCTAAAGCCATAAAATGTCACAGACTATTGTTCCATGTTATGAAACAATGTAATTATTGATAAAAATACACTTCTATTAAACATCCAGTCTGTTGAAAATTGGACACATTTAACGTAGCCGTACTCCTGTTACAACAAGACGCTAGGAAACAATGATACGGAAGAATTATGGGCATGGTTTTCTACCCTTTATGTAAGTAATTCTTATGTGCACAAGCAGCCCTATTAATATCGATGTGTAAGTCAGGGCTGCAGAATCAGATCATATAGGACTTGCCCATACAGGGAAACTATTACAAAATCAAAAATAGCAGCAAGTTTACTGCTTATTCATCTGCTTCACTTCCAGGATTAAAATTCTTGCCACAGTGATAAAATGCAGTAATAGGAAAAGAAAAAAAAAAGAATGTAAGGAAATATTCAAACTCAGGTCTTGAGTTCTTATTTGCAGGAGTGGTCCCATTTTCTCTCATTTTCACTGATAGGGAATAGCAGAAAATAATATCTGCAGCAGTTGCTGAGATCTTAATGAAACAAATTCTTGACTGCATTTTATTTTGTCACTGTTTTATTTTGTTTCCCATTTTCCTTCTTAATATAATTAGTCACATGGATTTCCCCTTTTTAACACCAGTGGAGAGGACAACTGAAAGAATTTCCTATTCTAATATAATATACAATTCATTGTATGCATTAAAATATGCATGTCGTCTTCTTCAAAAGGCAGTTTTTGAATGATTCATGAAAAAAAGTAATCTACATCAATAAAAAAACAGCTTTGCGAAATTCACAGGAAAATTCATTTTGGAATGTGCAGAATGGCCAAAAGAACTGACATCTTCATTCTCTCCATCCCCTCTTTTTAAAAATTCTTCTCCCCTGCCCCCAACATTTTTGAGAGTGCATACTAAATATTTTATCTTTAATTTTATATTGTCTATATCTAATATGCATGCAAGTTCAGTGTGCATCATAATCCATAAAAATGTTATTTATAAAAATTGCAACCCCAGCAACATATATCAAAGGTGGAAGAAAAGGGATAAAGTAAATTGTCTATATGAAAATATGCAGGATTTCTACAAATATTAATTTGACAGTAGAGGATAAGCCAAGCAAACTGAAGTCTAAAGCCACAGGACTGCGACAGTCAGCTGACTTATAAAAATTGCCAAGTTGTGCAAGAAAAGCCTATGTTGTCCCATGATATCCTTCAGTTATTCTGAATGGTCCCAATATCCTTGGCTATTGACATAATTCACCAAAGAATGTAGCTGCTTTGGAGGAATATAGACTCTACTGTCACAATGATTATTATTTCACCTTGTGAAAAAACAGAAATTAAGCTGCTATCATCTACATTGGCTATTATTTAATATAGCCCTCGATGACCAGATACTGTCCTATTATAAACCAGTGTTCTTTTCCTACTTTTTACTTCTCGTGTCATATTAATGCGTCATTATAAAGCTTTGCTTTTACTGGATTATCCTCTTACCAGAACAGGAGACATGACTTCCCAAAGAAAATTCAGGCAATTCAATAATAACAGTAACCACACAAAGCAGTGGCAACAAAATCCTCAGCTTTTTTGTATATTAGAAAGCATAGGTCAGCAGCTAATAAAACAAATTGCAGATTAATATTATGTACTATTAACCAACTTGCTGATCTTTAAAACGTCTCTAATTCGTACCATTTATATTTGCTATACAGAGCACATAAGGTAAACTCCTTAACAGGAGACTCCTAATCATGTACATGTTTGAGGTGCCCAGAATAGTATCCATCTGATTGCGTTCAATAGTCTAATTGTAGTCAACGGATGCCCTTAATAGCATTTGCCGACTGCTAATTTTGCCTTATGGTATTTTACTTGTAATCTTAGCAAACAAAATCACTGACTCTTCCTGTTTAATTCTGAATAATGCTCTTTGCATAATATGTTTGGGGAAATTCATCACATGAATATTTCTTTGACTGAATACATTATACTAAATAAATTAGGACATATATGTGTATTTACTGTAAAAGTATAATATACTTAAATAAAATGGGAGACATCTAAAATGTAAGAGGAATTTTTCACGTGTACTTGTTGCATATTCTGTGAAAAGGTTATCACATTAATGCTTTGCTCCTCTCCCTGATTAGAACAAGAGGTTGTAGAAATAAGGTTTGAGCATGCAAACTATTTGCCTACATGAATTACTCTTAACACTCCATAAGTGAGAAGTCCCAAAGAGTGAAGATTTAAAAGACTTATTTCTTGGACTTGGAAGGTTTATTTATTTATTTATTTTTAAATTCGAGTCAGATTTACATCTCTCATACACTAGGACACTTTTCATGCTTTGACAGTATAAAGAGACCAGTATGTTAAATAAGCAATGTGAAATTACATTCGCGCAAATGAAAATTAGAACCAAAATGGCTGACGGGTCTGGTTCTGATCATTTACACCAGCGTTATAGCTCTGTAGCTCAAGTTTAATTAGCAGAGTTAATCATGATTGATCAGTCTCCTGGAAAGGGAGGGTGTCACATTCTCTCTTGTGAGGAGTAAGTCCTGGGGCCAGTGAGATGGTAGAGATATGTGATCAGCTCCCTGATTCTAAGGCCAGGCCGGACTCCAATGAAATTAGGAGCCGCTGCCAAGGAGCTTAGTGTTGTCAGGTCCTGGGCATTTCGCCACTGGAAAATAGCCACATTGGATTCCTGTTCTGCTGTCCCAGTTCACCCCACGTGCTGGAAGGAGGCATGGAAATGCAGAGCCCAGCTGTAGGGCAGATGCACCAGCTCAGATGCATGCTCTCTGGAATACTTGTTTCTGGGTTGTAGCACAAAGGGACCAAAACCCAGCCTCTCAATCTGTTATTCTAAAACAAGTAAGCTTATTGATGGAAAAGGAGAAGCAAAATTAAAGTGGAAATAAACTGGGTGCTCAGAATACAGAACTGCAGGCACCTGAGCAAAAAATTCCCTGTGCAGTAAATGGAAAGACACAGTCGAACACAAAGGTTGATGCAGAGTCAGACCTCGGTCAAGCACTCCCTGTTTGCTCCAGTTTATAATCACCTTCAGGATCCTTTAGAAGAGATGGATGCAAGACACCCATTCTCCCATCGTGTGACTTTCCTTGATACCTCTATTTCTTCATACCTACCAATGGTAAGAGAAGTTGATATCCCATTTTTTTCTTCAAAATTTCACATTTTTCATCAGATCAACCTAAATTTGTGTGATTTTACAAGTATTTTTAAAATTCTTTCTTTTTATTTCTTTAAGTATAGTTTTATTTTGTGTTTTAATTAAAAATACTAAAAGAATACTTGACCTGCAAAAAACCCTTTTACTTTAAAATACTTCGTATTTTAATACCTTAAAAGCCTTTTCCAATTCTTTTCTTAGCAGGCAATTGCTTGAATTGAATGAATAAATTTTGTTTTCTACAAATCAACATTTTTCTAATGAAAGAAAATTGAAAATTTCCCAGCCAGTTCTAATTTTAAACAACTTAGCTTTACTGTGCTTGCACTTCTTTTGTGTCTGTCTTATTCAAACACTGTACCAAATTAGTTTACAGAAAGAAATACTGGAAAAAATAGCAAATAGTGATATAATGGTGGAAAATAATAATCAAATCAACATTTCAGACTCTAGCCACTAATACACACGGCATAAATCTGAGACTCAGAAGTGCAATAATCTAGCTGTTTTGCCTGTGCCGTGTGACCTACACACCTGATTAAACCAACTTTAAAGACCAAATGTTTCACATGAGATTGCTTGTGAAGCCAAGCAAGTTACAACTTCAGAATTATTTTTAAAAAATAATCTGTTTTACCAGAACACACACACTCCCTGTATTATTTATCTAATCATTTATTTGAGAGAAAATTCGAACAGAAATGATGTCATGGCTTCATTATATAAATGTCATTGGTGTCACAGGGTGCACGTCCCACCAACTTGTTATTCATGTAAACAGGATAAAAGAGGTTAACTTAGATGCTTTTTTTTTTTTATCATAAGGTTTTATAAGCAGATTTACACACTGTGTACTCTAGTTTGCACACTTAGTCATATGTTGCATCCGACAGCCAATCCAAATTAGTATCAACGGAGAGGAAAGAAGCACACACAGAATGTAAAATTGCCTATAAAACATTATGTTATGGCAAGGAGGGTTACTGGCTACACATCCTACTTGCTATTTCGAGTAATTAAAAAAATTAGCTTCGGACATGGCCACAGATGTTCCAGGCTCATGATATTCAGACCCATCTTTTTTGCTTGAACAATTTGTGCAGGCCAGCGTTTCGCCTCACAGCCAAACATGCAGCTCCCATCCTTACCAAGAGAAAACAAATGATCTCCATTTACAGTAGGCTTTAAATTTGCCAGAGAGACTCAGCCTGATACAAAAGGTCAAGAAAGGAAGGATATTCTGTGTAGTTTCAGAAGCTTTTGACATAGTAGTTTCTCTTCACAAGAGCACGATCCTTTGACGATACTCAGAAACAAAAACTGCTACCAGTATGCTACCAGAACATAGCAGGCTTAATATTGAATTTCAGCATTGTATTGGAAGCCATATTTATATAGACATGAGGTATTTGGAAAAAAAAAAAAAAGAAAAAAAAAAGAAAAAAGGCAAAAAGCATCTTTATGGAACCAAAATACTAATCAGCATACCCTAAGGAGTGTGTCATCTCATATGAATGCCTCCTAAGGCAAAGTGCGTATCAAAAATTATTGCTAGTGACAATAAACAGCTTCAACAATGACTAAAGGATAAAGCAGTAAGTGTCTACTGAATGAAAAAAAGACTCTGGATGAGCCAGAAAGGAGAGCGAGTGCGAGTTTTTAAATAAAGGGGCAGAGACAGCACCAGGAAGCTGGAGATGGAGAATAAAAAGCAGTTAGTTTTGTATTTTCTGTACACACAAAGCTTATCTTTTCAGTAGCAGGAACTTTGGTTACTAGCAGAAGGGAGGACATGCCCATTTTCAGGCAAGCCCACCTGCCAAAACACCTCTCAGGGCTCAGATCTGTGCTGGTGGAAGTCTAGTGATAGGGCGAGAGCTTGGTCAAGACAAACTAAGAAATTTAGTTCTCAAGGAAGTAAAAAGGTGCCTTGTGGAATTTTCAGGAGGACATAATTGTGTGATACTTGCTGATTGTCACTGGAGTTACTGTATATGTCTAAAGACTCTTGGAAAACCACACATATTATCAAAACCACACAACCATAAATCCCTAGGCATCCAACTACCTGAAAACATTTGGTTCTCAAACCCTAGAGATATTTGAGAGATTCAAGCAGACTCAGTGAGCAGCTTAGAAATCAGGAAAAAAAAAAGGTCACTAACTTTCTTAGCAGATTAACTTTTTCCTTATCATATTATGGTACATCCTATTGCACAGCCGTTTCTGAAATAGCTTACTATAGCTGATGCACAAAAAATAAATATGATTGACTCAGAAGAAACATGCTTTAAAAAATTCAGGACAAGATATTTAGGCTAATAACATTTCTGAACAGCTTGTTTGGGAGAAAAGGTACTTGTACACATTTGGCAAGCATGCTATATTGCATCTACATGAAAAACAGAGTAAAAACAAGCAAAGCGTTACATGATATTAAATAAGATCAGATGCTGTTCTTGAATAATGCATTCAGCTACACTTGTTCCAATTCAGAACTGAAAAATAATTATTAACATGCTATATTTAAAATATGAAATATTTAACCTAACTTAAACAAGATGATGTTAGCAATGAAAGACTGATTTCGTGAAGCCACTGTAAAAAAAACCATCAGAGAAAAAAAAAAAACAACAACCAAACAAAAAACAAACCTAAGAATGGCAATGAAGAACATATCACTGAGAATGCAGGCAACAGAGCACAAACGTTGTAACACCAAATCGAATGTCTTTCAGCATACAGTGCATATTGACACTTATTTTGATTTAGGACATAGTTTTTCTAAGTATTACTCCAGTAAGTAATCTCTATATTACAATAGTCCTGAAGTTCAGCTGGGACAACAGTGGCTATTCTGGCAGATAAGGACAATCAAATTTTAGGCTAATATCAGGAGTGAGGACTGCTATTGATCAGCCCATGCTGGAGCGTGGTGGCATGTTATCCTGCCAATCAGGGAAGAAAGAGCCAGAGTGCTAAAAAAAGTAAAATATTTAAGTTTTAGCCTTCTGCTAGGGGACAAAAAGTCTACTTTTTAGGACTTTGTGTAATGTTCTACTTTGTGACTGTATTTTGCATAGCAAATAACAAATGTAAAGTACCATTGAAATTCCATTAAGTTATTTCATCTTTAGGATTAGAGGAATATGCAAATGAAAGACGTTATTTTTCTTTTAAAGCCAAGTGTTCCTGCGTAGCCAACCTTGAGGAAATATCTCTTAACATTATCAGTCATACAGAAAACCCTGACATGGCAGACTGTCTTCTATTCATCACAGCCATACCAACTTCAAACTAGCATAGAGATTTAGGATTTAGCTCTGCTCTGTGCAGGACTGCACATTTTTCCATTCCTAACTATCATTTATTTTATGCAATATAACTGAGATAAATTTCTGACACTACCATAGCCATCTGAATATATTCAAGTTGGCTGACCTGTGCAGGTTCTGTAGTCATTACAAGTTGAGGGAGCATTAGAAAACACCTATGTTTTAAAAGCTTTCTATATAGATTTGTCTAAGAAGTTCTCAGTAGCTAGTTTTCAAAATAACCTTGTATATTGCAAGGCAGTACCTGTTTGTGGTCCAAACCTCCAAACTATTTTTCTTTTTGATATTGAAAACAAAAAAGTAAGGTAGCTTTGCTTAGCTGGGGTAGATGAAATTAAGAATTACATAATATTTCAGTGATAAAAAAAGATTCTTCATGTATTTTCAGATACAGGAAGATTTGCATAGCCCTTTGTTATTTTTTTAATAGGACGTTTAGGAAATTCATCAGCTTCTTGCTTTAGAAAATCTGCATTACATCGATATGCATGTCCAACGGGTTATGCACTGTCCCACTGTACCCTATTCAGTGGTTTTCCAGGCAGAGCATAGTGACAATCTCCACATTTGGTCGTGGTCCTGGTTCAGCCACGAGTATCCATGAGCTGAAGGGCAGGTAGACTCACAGGAGTGTAAAGGTTGAGGTTGAGCCAAGGAAGGTACGAGTTCACATTGATTGGGCTAACTGATGGTTATCTTGTTTTAAGCTGAGAAAACTTTGGATTGACTAACAGTACATCAACACAGACCGTGCATCGTAAACCAGAAAATACTTGAGATAGAGCTGGTACAAGGCCACTATTCAGACTTCAGCATTGTGAGTCATCAAGTGGAACAGGACATTAATGACATTTTCTCTCTTTTTGCATCAGATAAACTGTTAATTTGACAAAACCAAGCATTTAACACAAAAGAGTTTTCTTATGGTTTAAATTTTCACAATGTTTTTGCTTATATTTTTGGTTACACTGTGAGATTTGTACTGTTTTAATACAGTTATCGATATGTTTTTCTTCTAATGACATTTACTTTTCTCACTATGTTGTTTGAAGCTACCCTATTAATACGAAAATGTATTTTTTCTAATCTTTGAATTCCAAACTATAATCACTGTGTGTTGTTTCCTCTCTCCTTTTTCTGTAGCTGCTTTTTGTGAGTTTCACTCCCTTGTTGCTGCTGCTGCTGCTAGAGAGGGGGATTTAAAGTGACAGATAACACAGCACTCGGATCAATTATTTCTACTGCGTGCATACTTTCTGCCCATGTTTCAGACTTGCTCTTTTTTTTATTTCCTCTTAAGTGGCTCAAACCCCTTTTAATTCGTAAGAAAAAGCGTTAGGCATAACGTTTTTTTAACCATGATATGTTATGATGTCTTCTTCAAATTGTATTCCTTCTGTAGATAGATACTGGAGTGTTGGGAGCAATTAACATAACTCAGAGAACTAATTTCCTGTGGTTCTTTAACTCTGTATTTATGGCTTTCAAAAGAGTGGATCTGTACTCCAAGGATTAGTACAGTCTATAAATTTTAGTTGTCTGACTTCTTCTTTTAAGGAATTAAGATAAGAAAAATTCAGTGGTGGCTGGAAAACGCAGGGGAATAAAAATATATGCATTTTGTGGAGGGTTTTCTTCTTTTTCCTACTTAAAAAAGGAAATCACCCTTTTAAGTGATGTTGAAGGACTTCTTAAGCATCTCCTCGGCAGCCAGGCCTGTGGCACGCTTCCCACCTCTCTCTCTCTCTGAATGTTTTGAGCCAAACTTGCGTGACCTGGAGCCAACCCACAATTCCCTTAACACATATTAAAAAAAAAAGGCTTTCAATTTGTTCCCAACGTGAGCGATTGGTTTTTGCCCCATTCAGGCAGGCACCAGCACTGCCCACCCCAAAGCGCTTGACCCAAGGTGGCCACCATGGGCCTCAGAGAAACTGCAGGGCGGGGACTGATCCCCTTCAGTTGGGGTTTTCCACTACAAATAGACCATTTAGGGGTAATTTGGGTGCTGCCTGCTGCCGGGGCGTTAGCGGCTCCTGATGGGCCTTAACAGCCCTGAGTGGCCGCACCTGGAGCCCTCCAGCTGCCATTTTAGCCCAGCTCTGGGCCTCTAGCCCTCGCCTCTGAGTCGCCGCGCGGTGGGCCCTCGGAGCTGCCTTGTTTCCTCGCCGTTGTTGACCAGAGCCCTCGCGCCTCCCCGGCTGGGCCTGGCTGTGCGCCCTGGGGGCGAGCTTCTCGCCCGGCTCGCGCTGCCGCTCCCGCCTCCGCCCCTCAGGAGCCCTGTCAGGTACCTCCTGTGGCGGGAGCGGGGAGGGCAGCGCGGTGGTTTTTGTGGGCTTTTCTTTGTTCGTTTGTTTTTTTTAATAGGCGACTTGTTGGCTTAGGGTGTCTCTCGGGGGCTGTGCCCGTGGGCTAGTGGCGGAGACGCGCTGGGCTTTGGGGTTCTCTAACCCTGGTCTCCTTGGTGTTCACCATCGCCACAGCCGCGCCTCTCTACGCTTCTTACTGTATCGCCGGTGCCCGAGATCGCGATTGTCCACCTCAGTTTAAATTTGTTTTGAGGCGAGGTGTTGGCTTTGGCCTTGGAGTTAAAGAAAGGGTGGCTCGCAGACACCCTTCCTCCCCCGGGGCGACCTGAGGTGCCAGCACGGCCCCGCCGCCGTGGTGGGAGCCGCCCCGCCGGCTGCGGAGGAGAGGCTGCAGCCGGTGGCAGGGGACACCCACCAGGAGTTTCGTCGGACGAGGGGCGGGTGTCCCGCCGGCTGAACGCGAGCTTAAGGTGTGTGGAGTTTCGTTTGTCTGTGTTTTGAAACTGAACGTGGTGGTATTCCTTCCGAGCTCCTTCCGAGCCCCCGTCTCGCAGCCGCCGAAGATGGGGGGGGGGGGGGGGCCCTGAGGCGCCCGGGAGGACCCTGAGGCGCCAGGGAGGGCCGCGAGAACTTACACCGTTGTTGTGTCCGCCCCCCGCTTTGAGATGTCTGTCTTTCCTTGAACCTTTTGCTAAAAAAACCACGTACTAAGCCCAAACCCTACTGAAAGCATGTAGTCTGCTACGGAAATTACTTAACAAAATCGAACAAAAATCATCTGAAGGTGAACTTTGTTCTTTAAGTTCCTTGACTGGATGCATCTTGTTGTTTTGTTTACCGTCTCTTAGAGCCCGTTTTATTTAAATGAGTTTAATTAGCTTCACCTCTGGCACCTGAAGCTGCCACCGATAGGTAGCTGTGCTCTGCTACCAGAATAGATGCAGAAGCGAGGAATGCAATTACTCTGGTCGGGGCTTCTGAAACTGTGATGCATAGACCCATCTCCTCCCACTCGTGATCTCTTAACTTTACGTAGCAAGTAAAAACAATTATTCACAAGAGAGCGTGAAGTAAGTTCTAATGTGTTTTTAGCAGCATTCTAATGTAACCTAGCAATGAAAATATTAAAAATTATCTAGGGATTTTAAAATCTGTTTTGCAAGCGGTGATCAGAGTTTATAGTTGAGGTGTCTCTTACTAGGTCTGTAAAATGGGCTCCCGATTCATTTTTGTGCTTTTCTGCTGCTGGCTTTATGGGCTAAGAGTCTTCAGTACCCTTTTAAATTGAATGTAGCCTATACGGATAGGAAGCTCTGGGGACATAAGGTATATTTAAACGCAAAAAGGGCGAAGCAGGAGTGAAAATATCAACATGCATGTGTTTGTTTTGGATACTTCTGGTCGAATGCTGAAATACTGTGGGCGGTTTCCCAAAATGTTTATTGGTTGTCTGCAGCAGATGCTATGTTTTCCTTGTTGTGGGGAGGTGGAACAACAACCCACTGCTACTGAGCTGGGACGAAATAGTTCAGTGAACCTCTGAAGATCTCATCAGGTCATCGGCAAAATAATTTGACATTCTAACTGTATTTTCAAGTGTAATGATACATTTTTGTTACTAAGAGGGCTCTACACATAGAGTAGAAAAATGTTCGGTATGGAATGAATATATACCATCATTCAGGCCGTGTGGAAAAAAGGAAAAAGGTGGCTTGAAATAAAAGGAGTTTTTACCCTGCAAACTACCCATGCTGTGCTTGCTGAACCTAGAAAGCATATGCTAATATAAATCGTGAGAGTCCAAACTGGTTAAAATCCTGTCATATCCAATCATAAAAGGGAAAGAGTTGAGGATTTTTACAGGGCTCTATGAAATCTTGTGATTCTCTGTGCTCTGTTGCATGGGTGATGTAGATCATAGCAATGACTGAAAGACTCCAGGGGCATACAGTTGTGTGAGGATGTTTGTTTATTTTCATCTGTTATGCCCAGATCCTGCTAGAGAACCACAACATAGTAGTGGACTCTAAACATGCTTGATTGCCTGAAGGATCAGTGGCTAATTGGCCACCTCCGGAGTGGAGGAAACCGTTTTGGCCTGTTATATGCAGATGCTGTGCTGCAGTGATGTTCTTGGAGTTCTCAGCACCGCAAAAATATTTGGAGTTGTCAGAGGAACTGCTTCTAGATGTCATCCGTCTCTGGCAGATCCTAAGACCTCAGTTTTTTTGGGGTCTTATTTCTGAGGATTATCCCATAATAATTATGGGATACTACAATTAGATATTATGGGAATTGGAAACTTTCTATCTTCTGTGTTAAAGACACATGTCATCAGGGAGCTTAAACTCCTTCTGTCTATTTCTCCCATTGTCTTGTATGTATTTATTACTTAGTATGTAGTCAGAAGACATAGTAGTTATGGATTAAACTTAGTAGGGTTGCTTGAATAGTGAATAGTGCCTATGAGCCAGCAGAAAGTATGCTGTGGAAGTTAGGTGGTTCCTCAGCCCACAGTCCATATGCTGGATGCTATAGCTCAGAGTGTGTCCAATGTGGAAGCTTATGTAAGAATACTGGCAGTGAGACAGATTTGTTTGACTTTCAAGATTTTTGTCAAAGAAAGTAGAGGAGGGTGTGGAAGTACAGAAGAACTTCTGCCAGCAGTTATATGGCCCAGCAAGAACCAGATTTTTCTTATTCTCAAAGGTTTTGCAGCTGGTTAGAGAGCAAAATAGGTAAGGCATGCAAGATTTCGGCTCTTGCTTAAGGTGATAATAATTCCCAATCCTGTGATGCAAACTAGATAATTTAAAATAATGTTAGGGCATGAAGTGGGTGGGGTGAGGCAAAAGGATTGTTTTAAGGAATTCAGCTGTCCTAATTGCAACGCAGTTTCTAGAGGATAGACTGTGAGGCATGTTAATGTCATCATTGTCCTCCTTATGGAGTATTCAGGATGGTTTCTGTGTATGAAATTGGCTCAGTCTTGTCCTACAGGCTCTGGATCCAGGCTCAGAATGATAAACCAAACAAATACCTCGTGGGGACCTGCATTTTTAACTAGAGAGTGAAGTAAAACACTTGCTGTGCCTATAGGACTTGGTGTCTGTCTCCTGTTGACAGTGTTCCACTGCACGTAGGTGAACATGCACTCACTGGACTGATGAGCTAAATGAATTTGTGGATAGCATCAGTTGACATGAAACTACAGTTCCGGTGAGTAAACTTTTTTTGGAAGAAAGGTTGTTCCACCTTCCTAAAAATCTGCCTGTGATAGATTCAGGCAACTAGAGTTTCCCGTGCCTGCTGTTTTCTTTGGAATTTATCTTGTGAAGAATTGCCATAAAGTGGGGATTAAAAGGAGGGAAGTTGGGGGTATTTTTACTTACCCTGCTGGAAAAATTAACTCAAGCTTAGTCCTGAATGTCATGATTTGCCATGTGTTACAGATTGCCGAGTCTCTGTGGCACCCTGTGGGCTTCAGTAAGTCACTCTGCAGGAGAACAGCTATCTGCCTTTGCAGGACCTTAGATCTAGGCACTCTTCTTAGGATGCTGCTGTTGTCTCAGAGGGTGAATCATTTCCTTCCCCTGCCCTCACTCTTCTCTTCATGGATCTGAAAAGGGCTCCCATAGAGGTCTGGAATGGTCTCCAATGTGATGCCAGAAATATAAAACCTGGGGGGAGATTAAAGAAATTAGATTCAAATGAAGTTTTTATTATAAACGCTGTAGGAAAACCCTCCGTTTCATTCTTTGTGTCCCACAGTCTCTCCTTAAAGTGCATGGTATTTGCATGCTTGTAGAGGACTATCTACACAGAAGGAACATATCAGCTTGTGCTCTATGTCATGCCAATACAGCTCTATAAGTTCATGACTGGCTTGACTCATCCAGTCAGTTCAAGTAGCAGAGAACTACCTGGGGTTGATCTGCACCTAGCCTGAGACATCTTTGGAGTATGTTTTATTACACAGCTACACATATCATGTCTTACATAACTTAAGTAATTTTTGGCTTTAAAAACATCTCAAGGGAGAGGAGGCTGGTGCAGGCCTATTATTTATTGTTATCGCCCTTGCAATTCTGTCCTTGCTAGACTCTTTCTGAACTTGCAAGCTTTCTAACCTGTCAGGTAAAACAAACCACAAATGAAGAAAGGTTAGAATGTAAAATCCCCAGGTCTGTGTTAAACTGCTATTTTATCTACTACCAAAATTGTATGTTGCAAAGGTGAAGGGAACCATTAGAGAACAGGTGCCCTGAATGAGAAAAGATTTCAGACCCTGGACCTGGAAGCCTCCTTGTTGATTTATTTGAGAAAACTACAGTAGTTAGTACTTGATTCAGAGCAAAAATGGAGTTTCTCCACTCTTCATCTTCAAGTAAAGACGAATGAGCTTTCATAATGGACCTTGCCCTGCCAATAGGAATAAATGACTGTGATTTCTGAACACTTTCAAGGAGACCTGGAGACTCAATATGCAAAATCTCTCATTCTATCATTGAAAGTGCAGCCTTGGATTATTACTGACAGCCAAGATGCAGTTAAAGTAAAGGTCATGCAGACTATTGACAATAATAAATTCCAAGATTTGCTATCTTTTTGCTGAGGCCTGCGTTAGGCCATGCATCAAAAACCTGTATAAAAAAAGAAAATGGTTTGCCCTCACACAATAAAAAATGCAATGTACATTTTTCAAGTTAGCTTTTTGAAGGAGCTAGAATAGACCTCTCATTTCAAATTCTAATCTTTTAAATTAACACGCTGGGAGCACTGCCCACCAAAAAAATCAGTTTAATCCTCTGTGCCCACCCATAATGTATAATTGAAGTTGCATAAAATGATCTATTGCTAGTAGGTGTAGAAATCAGCATGACAGTATATTTAAATAAAGGCTGAGTGTAAACACTGGCAAGTTTAATTCAGTTTTCAGCATGTAAGTCTGAGGTAAAAAAATAAACAACTTTAATATTGCAGGTTAAGTAATTGCCTGTTCCTAATTGGGAAACAAATATGTATTGCTTTAAAACTCAGGGCACATGGTAGTTTTTCTTTGCAACCTCTTCATGATTAAATGGGTAAAAAAAAAAGTACAAAACGAACAAACCCATTAGCTTACAAATAGAGCTGCTGAGGGATTTGGTTATCAATGCCTAAAACTGCATGTAAGAGTAACTCTAAAATTAAGCAACAGTTGATAAATGAGTTGTAATTTTAGCAGTGAAATAAAGATATAAAACTTTGCTTTTTGATTTTTATTTATAAACTTTTGATAGGAAAGCATTATTTGAGTCTTTCTTTGAATATAATGAATGAATTAGGCTCTTACAGAGCAAATTAAGAACCCTGGATATTCACTGCAGTTCTATGATTTATTTGGAGAGCAGATAGCCCATAGTGAGCTACAGTCCAACCTGCCATATTTAGAATTGCAACCTAACCCTGACATGGGAAAAATAATCTTTAGAATAAGAGAGGGCAGAGAAGTGTAGCTTTTTACCCTTTGTGCTGGTGCTAAAGAAACCCATGCATATTAAGTGCCAGCTGTCGTGGGTGGTCTTGCTACAGGAGCATTTGCCCAGCAGAGACTGGACAGACACCACTGAGTAATGTCATTTTCAGCAGACAGTAACAATTTAGTCACTGGCAATTCAAGCTGACAACCTGGCACTGAAAGATGCCATTTTATATTATCAATCCCATGGGTTATCCCCCATCCTTTCTTTGAGACCAGTGAGAGTTATATAACATATGCATATATCAGGTTTTAAGATACTGTTCAAGTGTCTGAATTTGCTTGTGGACATGTCACACAAAGACTTTTTTTTGATGGTTGTTTTTAGTAGTAGCTGGAGTGGAAAAGCAGTGAGAAGATAACAATATTTTAAAACCTAGGGCTCCAATATCACCTATTAGGTAAACAAACACCTAATTAAATACTGCTTCAAGCACATGAAACAATAAGAATACAGAAGGGACTTTGTCATGTGCTGTTAAGTCTCTTTACTATGGTGTGTTTGATTGTTGAGATATGACATTTGTTATTAAGTAAAAATGAAAAACACAAAGGTTCAAAATATCTTCGCCACTTTTATTAAAACCATAAAGCTTCTATGAGGCTATCTATTGCGACTGTAAAATCATTGTACTCAGAACTTGTTTTGTTTTAATAGTCTGTACAAGAGAAATGTGTTTTTAACTGTTTGGTTTTTTTTAAAACTAAGCTTTTAACTTGCCCAATTACCAGTCAGTTCAATGAGAATTGCTTTGCACTGAGATAGGACTGTAGGCTTTGGCCTGTAGATAAAACTTAGAGAAATTGCAGGATACTTTCTATGGTTTAAGCTATTCCAGTGTCGTTGAGGTAAGGAGGGTGTATCTGGTGCCACTGCTATGGCTTCAGACACCTAAAGTAAATGGGGTGTACACACAATATGTCAAACTGATGTGGAAATACTGAACAAAATCTCTCTATGCGTACTTTCAGACCCAATTTATTTGTGTGATGTGTTGACCCAGTATATGTTCAAATGAAAGCTAAAACATAATCAACTTACTCTAAGTTCTTCTAACTTCTAGACTTGCAATTGGGTTATACTGTGATATTTCTTAAAGATTCCTAAGTCTTAGTTTATAAAGTATATATAGCTTGTATTGTTTTACAAATTGCTGAAAAGCTAATATGCATTGCTTAGTGATCCAGAATTCAGGTCTAAACCTTAAGGAAAGATGACAGCTGGACTTGCAATGGGCTGTAAAAGAAAGGTCTACCAGCCTAGGCAGCATTGGGACAGTCAGGGCATATCTGTCTCAAGCTATTTAACAGTTCACTTTTTAAAGAATATTGGGATTTAGGGCTCTGTTTCAGCACCCTCAGCTGTCAGGGTTGTTACTGAAAGACCTTAAAAAAAAAAAAGTGCCCTTGTTTTTCTTCCATTTAGACTTCTTAATAATACAAAAGACAATGAAGATTAAAGAAATGCTGCATGAGTGAATGTGGAAGGCAGAGTATACTCTGTCTATATATAGACAATCTCAATGGATGTAGTATGTTATGTATGTTTTTGAATAATTGGATAAAAAATGTTTCATAGCTATAGAGTGACAAAAGGGAAGTTACCTTCAGGTAGTAGTTGTTGGTTTGGGTTATGTGATTAGGATTTTAACCTTTTTGTTTGCTTTTGGATCAAGAGAAGAATAATGTGGCTAGTTGTTTGTCACGTTCCAGGTATAAAATACTAAATTTCAGAAATCGTGCTAAAGAATTCAGTTCAACTGAAGGTTTTTCTTACAGTCTTACCCTTGCTGAGCTCACATTGTGTGGAAGAGAGTATTAAGCTATGTCTAGGTAGCCTTCTAGTACTACGGGTGAAGACCTGTAGCTGTGAGAGAAGAAATGGTTCAAACTCAGCCCAGAAAGCTTGCTACGGATATAGGTGGGAATATGTGATCCTAGGCAATGCTGTAAAAATACTGCTAAGAATCTGTTGTTTCAGATGCTGATAGGACTGAGGTTGGTGTGGCAGTAACACTTTTACTGTGCCTCATTGTGTTTGTTTATGCCACAGTTTATTTATTCTCCCCTTTTGTCAGTCTCTTGTTAGTGTTGCCCCTTCCAAAGGAGCAGTTCCTGTGGTGATGGCCGTGTCGTTCTTCTGGAGGAGTTGAGTGAATTCCACAAGTGCAGTAAGAAGGGCTGTTTCTCTATGTTGAACCAATACTGTGTCATTTGGATTCCCAAGTTAATGCATTTCTTTTACTTTGCTTTTAACCAGCTCTTAAGCAGGGTAAATCTAAGCAGCTGAACTGAGGCCCTGTGCAAAGCCCATCCAAACCACCACATCAGATTATAAAAGGAAAAAGCTAATTCCATTTGAGAAGCTCAGAGGAATAAATTTCTATCGCCAGACTCCCCAAGGTCACTGTAGTGAGCTCGTATCCCCTTGGAGCTCTCCATTTGCATTACTTCCCTTTAATAAATTATACAACTTGACTTATCATGCTATCATCCAGCTGTTAAAAAATTTGTCTTATATGTGCCCAGAGGTAGACCATTAGCACAAAAAGTCTTTTAACGCTCCCCATTAATGCAACAGAAAATCTTGCCAACCTGAAGGATTGATTTACTGATCCTGCTGGTCCTTGTCTCCCCTCCGCTGCTGCAGCAGCGTTTGGAGGTGGCCCAGGATGGTGAGGTTGCTGCGTGGCTGTGCAACAGCTATCTCGACATACTATTGCTGTTTTCAGGCAATTAGGCTTAGGGAACAATGTGTACTCAAAATGATGTGTGTTGGAACTGAGTCTTGGAGCTGTCTTCCCTCTTATTTAATGGGGCTCTTTATTCTGAGTGTACCAGGGAGGCCTGTCAGCTGACCTGTGCTTTGAACCTTACCAAATGAGTTCAGAAAATTCTGATATATTGGAAGCTTTGAATCTAAACATAATAGTTTTTTTTTTACTTCTGGGATTTGCCTGGGGGCCGGTGGGGGGAATAGAGCTTTGTGTGTGTTTTGTTTTTTCCTTCAACTTAATTTTTTTACCTTTATGCCAATTATTCAGTGCTCTAAAATGCCTAGCATGAGTCATGCAGGAATTGATTGAAATGTGACTCTGTGTACAGTATTCTATTTAGGAGTCTCTGTGAGGTCAAAGTGAATCACAATAACATTTCTGTTTTATTTTTTTGTTGAAGTTTATTACTATGAATCCATTTTAGACAGGTTATGTCCTTTTCTTATCATTAAGGATAAATTGCTGCTATTTCTTTCCATATCCTTATACCACAACTATGTGTTTTTTTTCTACAAATAAGATACATGATAGGAAGTGCTACAAATGAGTTTCTAAGTCTTTAATGTTACATGGCTTTTCTAAGCGTTCATAAGTCTCACTTCCTTGTGTCTTTTACATACAGTTTAAGGACCTCCCTTCTGGAATATTGTGCCTGCTCTTGTTAAGAGGGGCTTTAGATTTGCTTAGGTGGGAATCCAGAAGAATTAATGTTAATTTGCAGTCCATGATCAAACATACTGAATTTGGCGTTTCCAGTGATGCTTTTTTTTTTTTGCATGTATTTGGGTTTTTCAGAGTAATTCTGCTATGGCAAGAAAGCTGCCAACTTCATCCTGCTGATGGTTCCAGTATCTCTGTACCTGCAGTCTGCTGTGTGAATTCTTTATTTTATTTGAGAATGTTCTCCTGGTATCCAGAAGGGCAGCCTTGGCACGCAGGTCAGGATTGCCCTCAGAGTAAGGCATCTAGTACTGTATCATCCGTAGCGCTTGCTCCAGATGTGCAAATACTCCCCACATTGGCCATGCATTAAAAAAAGGGTACAGAATAAGAGAGTGCAAGTGCAGGGGCTCATGATACCTTTGAAAGAGCCTCTTAAGACCGGTGTAAACTTCCAATATGCTGTTCAGGAATCCAGTATCACCCTTTCCTCTGACGTGCACATGAAAAAGCAAACAAATGTCCACTTGGGTAAAACAGAATCTAAGAGCAAATGAGTTGTGCCCTACCCCAAATTACCATAGTTGCCTCTTAGAGTTGTGGTTTGACAGTGAAAATCTGTCTTGTAGTTGGGCTCAATGATATATAATATTTTTTTTTACATTTTGATTATGTACGCTAACAAGAGATTCAATTGCTAAACGTTGGTCCCTTCCGTGGAAGCTGAGTATTAAAGATAATACATCCACCTGCAGCATGCTGGTCTTCTGCCTAACAGAAGTCCGACACACGGTCAACTTGCTCATGCAGATTGTATCAGTAGCGCTATGTGATGGTCTTTTACCACACAAGATACTGAAACAAAAGGTTTCCAACAGCTCTTGTGTCGTTTCCGGGTTTTCAATGCTGTTTCCAGTGTGCTGAATGCTGAGCAGCGTGTGGCAGGTAACCTGACTTCTCCAGGAAGAATGCGGCCTGCTATGATGCAGGGGGCTAGCCAGTAAGTGAAATATGCTGTGAAATCAGGTCTGAATCTCTTTGAGAGACCCTTCTCCTTTTGAGAATGACACAACTAGTGTTGGTTTCTGTCAGCGTTAGGTTGATGGTTGGACTAGATGATCTTAAAGATCCCTTCCATCCTGGACAATTCTATGATTCTAACTGAAGCTAGCTGCTGTGTTTTAGTGTCTGTATACGTGAAGCTGCTTAATATGTTGCCAGCTTTGTAGGTTACTGGTCTTGAGAGTTATCTGTAAGAGATGTCACCAGATTTTTTTTTTTGCAATATGCTAATTAATTCCCAGATTTTTACAATTGTGTATTGCAGTGAAATGGGCTTGCTTGTTTTAATACTTAACATCTTTTTCTGACATTCATACTGTTCAACAATATTGTGCTACTGTTTTCTCTTTGGACCATTAAGTTCTGCATTATCCTTTGCTAGTTTGGAGTTCTAAGATTTCTGCAGGGCATTTCTTATTTCCAGTGTTGTATTCAATACAACTGCAGGAGCCTATCTGCAAGATGTAGATGTAGCTTCTTAGAGTTTGTGCCCCTTTGAAAGGTAAAGGGAACTTGAATGTTAATGTTTGAAACAAACAAAAAGCAAAACTAAAACTTGCTCTGAGAGACCAGGTACAAAATTAGATTTACAGTTTGAAAATCTAACTCTAAACTGAAGCTGTATTTCTGTTTAAATTCAGCCATAATATAGTTTTCCAAAAGAAGGTGTGAAAAGGGGAAGAGGATACATAGAGGGGCTGAGAACAAAATAAACTGAAAGAACAGTTCCAGGTAAGGAGAGTTAGGAACTGTTTCTGTTTTCCACAGAACTGTTTTTCTTTGATTTACACTCTAAATTGCAGTATATATTAAATACTATATCTCATCCCCTGTAATACATATGCATTCATATAAAATAATTACCAATATATAGTGTCTATATATAAAATCCTATGTTACTTAGCATATCGAAGTACATAGTAGTTATTGTTTCTTCCTTGTACTCTAAAGAAAACACCAATGTGATATGTGACTCCCTAAAAGTGGAATAAATGGAGCTAGTTGTGTTCTCAGCATAATCAGATAACTTCTTTATACACATACCTGGCTTGAAATCTCAGTAAGGTCCAGTCAGAAACCAGTTATTATTATGTAATACTTTAGTAACTTAAGTGTAGTAGAACATCAGGACTTCATTCTGCTTGGTGTCTATAGAATATTGCAGAAGGTGGTAACTTTGGTCTGCTTTTGTTCTAATCAGCTACTGAAAACATATGCCTATATTTAATTTTTAAATGCAACACTTCATACACTTCCCCAGGCAGGTGATATGAACAAAGCCAACAATTTGGGATTTACATAAATCAAATGCAAACAACCTTTGTGAAGGGTGTGACCAAATGCTATCAAAGAAATAGTATGTGGGTGGGAGATAAACTGCTTTTTAAGCTTCACAGTAGAGATTAGTTGTGGACTTACTTTACAAAGAAAGTAGAGAAGCTGCAAATTAACTGTTGTGTATCCTTTCATGAGTTCAGCCACTACCATTTAGACTGTGATTGCAGGGTGGTGCTGACTGGCTTCTGAAAACAGATTTTTCTGTTGGGTAGAGCTGCTGCATCTGTATATTCCTGGAGTTTTTTGGCCTAATTCTGCACTTTTCCTGTGTAGGGAGGTTTTTACACGGGAGTCAGTTCAACTATTTGCACAAAGGAGATGCAGATTCAGGTGTAGGAATACAGAATATCCTGGTGCCTGTACTTTGCTGGGAAAAGGTTCTTCTGAAGAAGTTCTGCATCTCTCTGTGTTAGGGTCTGGGCTTGTTCTTGCTCCGGCAGGCAAGATATTTGTAGGTGAGACTTTCACCTGCTTTAAGGGATGTTCCCAATGAGCACTTGCTGCTGTAGAAACTGCCAGGCCTCAGCAGCAGCACAGTATTTGTGAGACCAAGAGAAATCACAGAATCACAGAATCTTAGTGGTTGGAAGGGACCTTTGAGATCATCGAGTCCAACCACATTAAAAAAA
>JAOQGH010000032.1:10714728-10776819 GCA_025769975.1 Gallinago jamesoni
CTACAGTTTCCTTTCAGGTAGTTGTAGAGGGCAATGAGGTCTCCCCTCAGCCTCCTCTTCTCCAAACTAAACATACCGGTCAAAGGTGACTGTCAAACCTAGCAAAGAGGGGATTTGTCTAGAAACTGCAGGTTTTACTTTGAGGAGTAGGCTTTTTCAGAACTGTTATTAAAGACCTGCCAGATAAAAAATAGAAATTATGGTCCAGTACACCAGGTTTCTTTCTTGGTTGATTAACTGGGCTGGGGGAGAAGTTAGCCCAGCTCCAGGCTTGTCCCCTGTGCAACCTGAGCACAGGAATGTGCTGTGCACTTACAAGGTGAGGACTTAGAGTGCTCCTCAGCTCTCCATCCAGGCACATGTCCCAGGTGTTTCCTGGATCCATACTGGGGAAACACCTGGGCAAAAGGAAAGGAAATCTGGGCAAAAAGTCTGGTGGAAGCTGCCTTGTGCTCCAGCCATGTCATGGCTGTGGGCTTGCTAGGCTCAGAGCTGCAGTCCTGCCGTGGGAAACAGTACCCACACAGCTTACCAGTAGCCAAAGGTATATTCAGGCTTTGGAATTAGCTTTGAGCAGTCACTGGCATTTGGGCTGAGGCACTTCTGAAATGGGCAAAAATGCAGGTGAAAAAAAAGAGGTTCTTGGAGTGTTGACTCACTTCAGAAAGCTGCTGAGTCGGTTCTGCTTTCAGATGGAAGCAGTTCAACCAGTCTTGTTCTTTAGGTAATGTTTTGTTTTGTGGACTGCTAATGTTTGTGCACTTTCAGAAAGTACTATTCCAGGATGAAAATCATCACATAAACATGCATATAAAAAGGAAGAGCCTCATTAAAAGAGAATAGGCTCCAGAAATTAGAGCCAAAGCATCAATCCTTTCTTACCAAAGGACAATTAATTCAGCTTATAGAATTTGGATTCTAACTGATTATAAATGCATTTTACTCTAAGGACTAATTTAGCAACTGGGTCAGTGGCTACAATACCATCCTCATCAGTTATATGATGGATAGAGGCATCTGACACTACCTTCGCTCTTTGAAAGGTTTCCAACAGATTCCTCTGTCATTTTGTGACTGCATTCGATCTCTAGCTTTCAAAAACAATAAGACATGTAATGACTTTGTAGTTGCTAATGCTGCATATTTATCAAGAACAAAAAGAAATAGTCTACCCTGAAGCATAATACTTTCATTTATTGTTATCCAGAAGAGTAATAGTATTTCCTCATAATAATTTATTAAAGTTAGTTAAAATGAAGAATGACCTATATGCAGGAAATCTGGGGTGAGGAGAGCATCTAATTGCTTTTTATTTTGCAGTGTGGATAAGACTATGTTTCTTACTTAGTTTCTTCAGCCATTTTGAACGCACAGTATTATAGTGTGCAATTTAAGAAAGAATACTGAACTGAATATCTCTTAATGTTAATAAAGAATATTTTTACCGGTTTAATTATTTACAGAAACTAACTTGAACGCCTGAGCAGTGAGAATCTGACTGTGATTGAGCCAGGTATAAACAGACATTTTGCTGGCTTTCTCCGTGCAGCTGTCAGTGCAGGTTAATCCACGCCTGACACAATCCTCAGACTGACTCTAGGGCCTCTCAGCACAGGCTCCCCTCGCTATGAATAGTGTCAGGCAGCGTGATGGCTTTGTGTTGGTGATGTAATGCCACCACTGCATCTAGCACAAGCTGCCACTTATTGTATTCTAGCTTGTGAACCTGAAGTGTGTTTGAAAAAAGAAAAACCTCCCTACTCCCCCCCAAAAACCCCACCACTGATCCCAAACACAAACAAACAAAAGAAAAACAAACATAAGCATATTTACTTTTTCAGTCATCATTCATAAGCAGAAGCTCAGGCTGACCAAGTTATCAGACTTTATAAGATATAAACTAGTGTTTGATAAACTGCTTAGGTCATCAGTGACTTAATTGTATAATGCTAAAGTACAGCCTTTAAGTGATGCAACAATATAATGTATTGGAATTAACTAAATATATTTCAAAAAAGCTTAAGATTTTTTTTTTACAGGTACTGATTTGTTCTATGATTTTATTTTTTGGGAGACTAGTTCTGTGATTGCAGCTGTATAATAGTTGTGTATACACAAAATCCAGCATGTGGTTCTATGACATTAGCATGTTGCAACTCATTTTTGCCACAAAGATTACACAACAGTAACGTGGCTGAGTTGACATACTTGATTGAACAAACTGTAAAGCATAAACTTCTCTGGAAAGTGTGGAGTTTTTTGGTGTGTTTTCAGAATGCAACTCTTCCATTTGAAAATAGCTTTAAGTTCCTGCCCTTGAGCCAAATGATGCAAGTTACGTTGTTGTTAAGTGATGCAATGTATAACTTCAGCTGTCTAATAATTTTCTGCTTAAGCTTCTTGCGTGCCACTCCATAGTGGAATTTGGACAAGGAGAGCATGAAGATTATTTAATGCTTATACTGAACCCCTAATTTAATTTTTTAACTCATTGAAGCAACTTGGCTCTGAAATATCTGTATCTGTCTAAATTTGACTAATCTGTCCTATTTGAGTACACAGAAGGGAGTTTTTATATCACTTGAGATTTCTGGAATGCAGCTGGTTGGCCATAACTCCCTGTAGGGCCAATGGAAAAAAAAATTTGGTCCATTCCATGCCGTGAGTCATCTTACTTAGCTGAGACATCTGGTGTATGGTTAAATGAACTGTAGGATTACCATCTTTTTTTTTCTCTCCCCTTTTAACCATAAAGTGAACCTGCAGTGACGTATAGATGTGTGTATCAGGGAACTACTGGGGAGTCCAGCGAAGGACAACGAAGATGATTAAGGGCTTGGAGCACCTCCCTTATGAGGAAAGGCTCAAGGAGCTGCGACTCTTTAGCCTGGACAAGCAAAGGCTGAGGGGAGACCTTACTTATGTTTATAAGTATCTAAAGGGTGGGTTGAAGGATGTTGGAGCCAGACTCTTTTCAGTGGTTTCCAGCGATAGGACAAGAGGCAAAGGGCTCAAGCCGGACCATGGGAAGTTCCATTCAAATATGAGGAAAAACTTCTTTACTGTGAGGGTGAGGGAGCCCTGAAACAGGCTGCCCAGGGAGGTCATGGAGTCCCCTTCTCTGGAGATCTTCAAGCTCTGACTGCATGCAGTCCTGAGTGATGTGCTCTGGGCAACCCTGCTTTAGCAGAGGAGTTAGACTAGATTATCTCTAGAGGTATCTTCCAACTCTGACTATTCTGTGATTCTGTATCTAGAGTCTAGAGTAGAGCTAGGTATATACCTCACTTTCAATACCATCCGAGCTCCTGTCAGGTTGGTGTCTTGTCACTGACTTTCAGGGTCTGTGCATGGTGTTTGTAATCTATCATCTGGATCTATCTTAGATACAGACTGTTTAGCGGAATGTTTTTTCCTGGTTTAAAAAAAAAGGCTTGAATATAGATATAAAAGATTAATGGTGTTAGAAAATACTTTCTTCCAAAGCAAAATATTATTGCAATTTAGGATGATCAGTAATAACAACATGTCAAATGATAACATGGAGCTTTGATTTCTTATTATGTATCTGAACTTGCACATGAGCTATGGAAAACAGCATTTTATGAAAATCCGTTACGTGTGCTATGAGATACAAAAGCAAGAACATCCCATTTGAAGAGCTGGGGAAATGGATTTTCTTAGTTATCTAATTAAGGGAGAATTATGCGTTACTTTATCTATAAATTTACCTCAGCACTTTCCTGGTATTTCTTACCACAATAAACAAAAAATGGTGCTGTAGAGGCAGACTGCTTCTAATTACTCTGAGACAAAATGGGGCAAAGGATATTGACAGGATAAAACTGTGTGGGTGAAATGCTTGTGGACAAAGCCTTTGGCTCTCACAGGGGTTACAGCCAGGAGACAGGTATCAGATGTGAAAAGGGTGCCCCAGAGTACAGTTCTGTCCAGATAAATATGGGTTCTGAGATCTTCAAATTAAACTCCATGCTGTGTTGTTTCTAGGGTGGTGTTACAGTGTAATTGAAGAAGAGAGGTTTATGTATTTGTCATTCAAACCTACCTGTGAAAAGATAGGCCTCTGTTTCAGATGCTTAAAACTTTGTTTAAAAAGTTCAGGACTTGCCATGAATTCTAGCATAGACTTCTATGAACTGTGTGTGTGCATGTGTATGTACATACATTATATAAAATATACACGGTAAACTAGGGAACAAAGTTATAATCTAAATTGACGTTTAACTACCTTGCCTTATGCCCTGAAGTCACCAGTCCCACTCATTTTTACTATTTGACACTTGAAAAATAGCCTGAGAACTGAGTAGTTAAATGATAATTAGATAACTGATGATATAAAATCAAATCTTGTGATTCATTACGAGTAGTAAACTTTAATTTCTAGGAATTTTTTTTGAGAAAACAACGAACTGTAAGATAAAATTTTCACGGTGGTGTTTGAAAAAACCAAGGATCCCTGATTTTAACAGTATAGCACAAAAAATGCTCTGGATAATTCTAGAAACTCTGAAAATTATGACTCAAATGTTATTTCTTAGAACTGCAGCTTGAAGGTGATGCAGTTACAGTTATCTTACTAAATGTAGCTAATGTTTTGTGATTAAGAGCGTCTACCAGCATGTGTGTGTATACAGAAATACATGTGCATATGCCTATAAATTCCCTGCAATGCTTGAAAATAACACGTGTAAAATATCGCACACTGTTTCACCACTTGTGAATGCCTCGAAATACAATGGCTATACTAGATCCTATATACTCCCTCCATAGATAAATAACATGCATACACACATATTTAAAGTGCACACTTCTTAAAAGCATGTTCCTGAGGTTGCAAAGTCAATAGTCCCAGATTTATGAGGTGCTAAAACGGAGGCTGTCTGTGCAGCTTTAATGCACTCCACATGTGTATGTATTATGATACGCTTTAATTATAGGAATACAAGCCACTGCTTTTTTTTTGCCTCGGCAACCTTCTTCCCCTTCTGAGAAAGGACTGTTTATTCTTTTATTGAAAAAATATTAAAATTTTTCTGTCATACTGTCTTTAGGAGAATGCTTGGCCTGTGCCTTGAAACTTACTTACCTATTGTATATTATTATTTTTTTTTAATTTACTTACAGGCATTTTTGCCAACTTCAATATAGTTTCAGAGTCCTTCGCATGCAGTAATTAATTTGGTGTTCCAGTTTAGTAAGTGCTATATTTTTTTCCGCAGTACTTCTGCAATTCAGACAATAGATTATCAATCAGGAAACAAAATGAAATAGAAACAGAGCTGAGAACACACATTTAATGAAAATCTGTGGGAAATTAATCTCAAACAAGTCTTCAGGGCACAGCTAAAATATTGGTAGTATCAGGTTGCTGTTTCCATTCTTTTAGTCCACTACAGTTTTTCTTGTGTTAGTGAATTTTGATGGTTCTTGGTACGGACGTGGTGCAGTCCTGGTATGATAACAGTCTCCTTGAGAAATGCGAAGTGACCATGAAAAAGAAACAGAGTCCTAGAGTTCGGTTCTCAGTTTCTGAAGACCATTCTCATCTTCTCTTGCTGTTACGTGACAGTGTTGTTAAAGAGTATGGGTCATGTTGTCTCTACTGTTTCAGACATTCCTGCAGGTGTCAGGATAAAGTGGGATCTTCGGGATTGCTTTACTATCTGTACTGAAACAGCATGATGTATCGTAAGGCATTATGATACATAATTTGAACAATGTAGCTACAAAAAAACTGAAGGAATAATCTATGTTTTTGCTTACGGACCAATTGCCTATGATTATCCTGTGGCTTCTGGTATTACTATAAAATTCAAGGATTATCTCCAGCTACTACTAGGACTACAAAAAAAAAGGAAAAAGCAAGACCAAAAAGTTTCTATTTTTGCCCATACTTTCTGTATGTTATATCTAGTAACAACTGTTATCTGTGTATTAATTGAATACTTTTTCCATTGCCTGCAAAGAATTCTGCTTTGACATCTTCAAAGATGTCACTTCTCATTAAGTACACAAAAATTCGAAGTATGAAGTCTGCTGGCAGATGGTTTGTATCTATGAAGTGGAACCTGTATCTAGGTTTATATCTGGGGGATGCCCAGAGCATTTTTGTCTTCTTGTGCACACACATCTGTAGAGTCTCACACTTACATATGTGTGTGTAGGCACACAGTCTAACTTAGAGTAAAAAAAGATGTGCCAATCATTCAATCAGACTTGTATTCATTCTGCTGACACTTGCCAGTTAGATCCAGTGGAAGCAGCATGTTTTTTAATGTGGACAAGAACTCCGGTGCCAGTTGAGTTTTCAGCTGGAAGCCACCAAACAGCCAGACTGAGGCCCCAGCTTCTGGTGATTAATGCTAAACATCACATTGCTTTCCATATCAAAAACACAAATCTAAGTGTTTCCATAGGTAGGGCAAGCAACAAGAGTTTTTAGTCTGGGCACGGCTCAACTGTGCCAGTTATTTAAGGAATTTTGTTGCCACGGGGCCTTTCTTTCAGCCATATTAATGGAGGAACAATTTTATACTTAGTATAACTATAATGCTTCCACTTGCAGTTACTTTGTTTTTCTTCCACTCTTATAAGAAGTATACAGAATGTTAAATGTAGAATAAATTTGACAACTGGTTGTCAAAAGTGCATCTCCACTAAGGATATAATTAGATCATGATTTCAAGGATACTGCATTTATGTGATCACTTCTAAAAATCCACTCAGCTCAGGAACAGGTAATATATTGCTACTAGGCATAAAATGCATGCACCACTTGCACAATTGTATCCAGGTTTGCACTAGTTCAAATGCATTTGAGTTAGTTGTGGAGTAGCACTGAACATGCTTTGTATTAAAACATAGCAGGCTTTCATAAGTCAGTTTTAAATGATCTACTAACAGGCTGGAGTTTAAAAGCATGTGAAGTCCTCTGTGATCAAAGGAAGGAGCTGTTAGCTAGTGCCCGGGAGGTTCTGGAAAAACAGTAAGTCAGTAAGTAACTGTTTGCAGGTGTAGCCATGAAACTGAACTGAGTCTTCCAACAGTGGGCATGGTTTTACTGCAGAGAAGACAGAAGGCTTGGCATTCTTTAGAGCTCTAAAGCTTTTTTTCATGTAGCTTTTCAAGTTTACCTTAGTTACGCTGAACAATCTTCGAAAGCTTGTCCCGCTTGAATAACTTCTGCTTGCAGTTTTGGCAAGTAGGGAAGAAGGTAAACCCAACATAAAACCTGTGCAAGTTATTCTTTTTGGTGGAAGAACATTTCTTAAAATTATGATTCTGGATTTTTTTTGGCGTCATAATGAATAGGTAACTCCAATGGAGTACACAGAAGCTAAAGAAATGCATACCAACCACTGAAGACTAAACAAGTGAACAAGAGTGGGAAGAAGCACTAGTGAGACCAGAGTGAGTGTGGCAAAATATATTGGGGAATACAGTTCATTAAAGTTGTTGAGAATTGGAGGGAATTTGGAAAAAGAAGCTGTAAAAATATTTCAAGGGCTGAAAATGGCCTTACCAAAGACCTTTTGTTCTTAAATAGGGAACACGGTGAGTGGTGAATGTCCACACTCTCTTGGTGGTGAGTGACTATTTGGTCAGTGTCTGATGTCTAAAGACATAGTAAGTCAAATTGAGAGAAGTCTGCAGCCTGCCTTTGTTACTCTAGTACATTTGATAGATAAAATTATCCTTGGAATTTCTTAGGGAATAATGGGATGCGTTCTGGGTTGCTCTTGTACTTAGATGAAGCTGTGAATCTACTTATTAAGGTCTCCTTAGCTTGTGAAGGCTCTACAGGTTGGACATAGTTGAAATTCTGGGGTGTGTGTTACACAGTGAGGTTGAACAGTTCAGTATGGATCTGGGGACCTGTGAGCAGGAGGTGAAGATAAAAGGCTGTACTGAGAGGTGCCCCTTAAGTGCCCAGTTATGGAATTGCAAGGAAAAATGGGCTTCTGGTGTGTTGACTTGTGCGTTCTAGTAGTAATCCCCATGTGTCAAACCATATACAGCTTTATAGAAAAGCTTATACCCAGATGTATCTGCTGCTGGCTGTCTCCAGTGAGATTGAATAGCAGCATTGAGATTTATATTCCCACTTGGGTTATAAATTTTGTTTTCCTGAACATAGGTGTTTGTAGCATCATCAGGCTACGTGTGGAAACTGCAACCTCCCTCCACTCACTTTGTGTGTTTCCGTAATGCCAACATTTAGAAAACGGACTTCTTTGGAGCAGGTGTTGAGCTTGGTTCTGTTTCATGTTTGGGATGTGTGTATTTCTTTTTTGTTCCTTGATTATGGTACATAAAAATACACTACTAACTAGTCATTTACTGTGCGTTCTGCCTACTATCAGTCTATCACTTACTGTACTTTCATTATTGCAGTAATTAATTACAAAGGAAGTCTTCTGAAGTTTCATTATGCATTGTAAGGATACAGTGTATCTTTGTTTTCAGTTTACAATATTCCTTACTTTCTGTTTGTGCTCACCCTAGGCATAACAAACTATTATTGATGAGCAATTACTGGTTACTTATAAAAGTATATTTCAGATGACTAATTATCTATAAACAACATATTTATCAGGAGGAGCATCACTGGCAGCTCAGAGAAGACAAATATGGCCAGCCCTTTAACTTTCTCTGTTCTTGATGAAAAGTTGTTGTCCTTACTTTAAAATGGCAGCTTCCTCTCTGAGAAGGAGAGAAGTATAACAATTTAGGGATTTTATGTCTTCTGTTCCTTTGGATCAGTGGAAGTATGTGGATTTAAAACTGGTGAATAAATCTGAGAGAAAATCCTGAACTAGGGAAGACTCATTCAGATAGCTTTGGTGCGAATTGGAGGCAGGGGGGCAACCAGGGTGTTGACTAATTTTTAATAACAGCACAGAATCTACATCTTGTCATTATAGTGATTACAATTAGCATGTAGTGCTATACCGTTCTCACCAGGACCCAAATGGCCTTTTCTTAGCTTCTTTCTTAAACATAGATGAAGGTGCAAGAGACCTGTGGCCTTTTAGAGAGATTTCCTGTTTTGCACAACCAATTTCCTGTTGCTTCTTGCATGAATCCAGTCCAGAGGTTTTAACAAAAAACCCCCCACCCTGTTTGAGTGTTGAGAAGTGCTGTGGGGAAAGCTGAAGCAGAAGCTGAGAGGAGGCGGTGTAAGTGTATTTAAGGGCAAAAAGATGGGAAGGTGCATTGTAAGTTCACGACTTCACTTTCTTCATAGACAGTGTCTGGGTGATGGAATAGTAATAGTAACCCATGGAAGCAAAGCAAAAAGGCTGGGGTTGGGGGTGTGTGTGAGTGTTGATTAGAGCAACAAAAGGAAGAAATCAAGCTAACTGCATGAAATACTTTTAGTCATTCCATGTCCAAATAATGCTATTTTGACTGTTCTGTTGCTGTTACTAGTGACAAATCTATTGCATTGAAGTACTTCTTTAAATATACCTGTATACATATGTAACAATTTGCAAATGTCTTAAAAATACAACCTGCTTGTTGAGGAGTGATACTACACACAAACACAGATCGAATTGTATTTGTAGTCTTTTGTAAGATACCCTGGATGGAAAAGGAACCTTCATGATTAACTAGTTAAACCTGTGTTTCCCCTCTTTAGGTATATGACTACAGTATCAGTCCTGATGACTTTAAAACAAGGTTAGAGGACCAGGGGGAAGAAGAGAACAGATGACTTAAGATCAACGTTTTTTCTTACTTGGAGGATTTTATTATGCTTTAATGGTAAGTTGTCCTTTTCAGCTGTACTTAAATATTTATTTATTGGGGTGCTACTGGTTTTCACAATGCTATTCTTGCTGCCTGTTGAGTAGCTGTCCTCATTTGCCTTATCCCAGAGTGAGAGAGAGAATTTAGAAAACTTCTCACCACTGCTAAGGTTCATTTAGCAAACTTTAGATCCCTATTATAATTTGCCTGCTGGCTGTCTCCCTGACGTGTGCAGCACTGTATCATCCAGTTTCTCAGGGAAGAAGTGTAATTGACACGTTATTGAAAACAGCAACAGACAACAGCTTAAGGTCTGTGTTAAGGTTTAAAGTTTTACTAACAAAAGTTGAACACGTTTTTTTCCAAAGGAGTCTCTAGCAGATGTGAGCACTTGTGTATTCTGAACGAAATCAGTAGGAGAGCCTGGAGATCTTTACTCTGTCTCGTGTAATGTGTGTTTATATGGCTTTAGTATTGCCTCTGCAGTTTTAAGATTCTTCTTTATGTTGCCTGGTTGAACAATATGAGGTACAGATGTAGAGGATAATTCTTCCTGCTTTTATAACTAGGCAAATTCTGGAGAATATAGGTGAGACATTATCCAATGATGGCAGCTGATAGATGGCTTCTAATGCAGTTAATATAAGGTTCGTGCAGGCACTGAAATGAAAGTAAATTTCTAGAGCAGCTACTTGAAGCTGCAAGTCAATATCAGCATATTCTTCACTCTTTCTAGTTTACTTGAAGCATTTGTTAAAAAAAAAGGCAACTGCTGAGCAAAAATGTTCAACCTGTCTGCCACTGACAAGGAAGCCAAGCAGCTGAAAACATTACCAGCAAGGGAACCTTCGCATTGTCTGATAATTTGCTGTGTTAAATGCAGATAAGGAGCATGGTTTTGATTAGGTACTTTTGATGCTGGCAGTGTTTCTGATCCTAGTAATACAGCTTTTTGATAATTTGAAAGCTGAGACGCAGTTTGTCACTTTAACACTGTGGCTGTTAAACTATACTTGGGTGTCTTGTGGATACTGGACATCTGTTTTACACATTTGATACGTTACAGATTCAGAAGACTTAAGCTGAATTGCTGAATATTTTTACTGCCACTGTTTCTTTCCTGAATATTTGTTTAATATTAATCACCACTTCAGTTTCCATCTCCCCTCTTAAAGCAACTATTGATACGGCAAACAATGAAGTTCATGTTGTTTGAAAGGCACACATAGTAGGACATCTTGGCCTATCTTCCTTCCAAAACATTTAATTATTTGCAAACTAGTCTCAATAGATGGGTGTCAAGTTAAGCCTAAACCACAGCCTTTCAATGACCCTTTGCTACCCTGCTTATCAGTTCTTAGACTTATTGTTTTTTTCCCAAATGTTTAAAGATTCTTCCTGCAGCTAAGCCCACTACATCCTCTTCTGTTGGCTTTAGCTAATGAGAATAATTGATCCTTTTCTTTATATTGACCCTTTATGTATCTGTAGACAGTTACATATATACTCAGACTTTTGCTAAAACGAACATGCCTTGTGCTCTTAATCTTTCTTTGTATATCCTGTTGTTTTTTTCCTTGAGCTTTTTTTTGCTTCTCTCTTCTAAACTTTCTTGAATTTATTTTGAAATGCATCAAAGAATGTCCTGCTTTAAATGAGATCAGACTATTGTAGGAAAAAGCCAAGGCCACTTACTACTAATGTAAGAGATAGAATTCTTTTCATATTTTTGTTCTGACCAGTGTGATCTTCAGGTTTTATTTTTCAGGCAACAGAAAGAAAGACTTTGTTCTAATAACACTTCTGATGCTGACTTTGCATAGTTTGGTATGCTGGTCAGACTCCAAATTCACTTACTGCATCTTTGTTCTCCTTCCTGCCTTCATTTCGGATGGAAAATGGGTCAGCTGTCTAGTGTTCAGTCAGCACTTTTTGGACAGTCTGTCCATTGATGTTGGTCTCAATCCAGGAAAAAACACTTGTAGTTCATGTTCATGCATATGTATGTGCATGTATGTATTTCACTGGGGAAAGGAATTAAAAAGGTACACACACATGAGGTGCCCATGACATGCAGATGATCTTTAACATGATGCAAACGAGGGATAGAATATTCCAGAATTACATCATACAGATTTTGAACTTTCCTCTGAGGTTAAAAGCATTATTAATGTCAAAATTGTGAAATGGAGGCTGAAGTGTTGTGTGGAACTTGCTGATTCCATAGCAGTGAATTGATGAGTGTGTGCATTCTTTAATCTACACAGTATCAGTCTAAATAGTAAATAATAAAACCCTGAAATAGTCTGGTTATGGCTGTCATCTTGTGGTGTAGCAGAGACAAATTAATAAATTCTGCTTATTTAAGACTTTAGTTATATGGTATAACCTTCAAAGGTGGATTCTTTTTCCTTCTGATAATGTTGTATGAAACTATCAATAGAAGGACAGGACTTGAGCTATGCAGCAGTTCTGTATTGAATTTCTCTCCCTCCTGATAACTGTAAACTGTGGAAAAACACACTAATGTAACTTTACATATGGAATCTACTTTACTCCATAACACTTTTAACAAACAACAGTTTTTATATAATATGGAATTTAAGACTGGTTTACATTGATGCAGAAATTCGAGGATAGGGTAGCAAATATACCAAAGTTTCTAGAAATTAACCTAAAACTTCACGGTTTTAGTGTCTTCCATGGACGCAATGAGATTTTGAAGTTTTCAGCCAGTTTTCTTTATTGCTTTCCATCAGGGAAAAGTTAGATATAAGAGTTCTTAGTTTAATAATATATATATATCAGTTCAATCTAAGGGTGCACTGAGGTTACCTGTAGTTTTTTACAGCTCTCACATGGAAGTTTTTCTTGCATATTAACCCAAGTGGTGGGAAAAATAATCCTTGCTGTGATACTGGGCTGGAAAGTAACAAGGGCTTTTACCCAGAACCAATATTTTCAAGCGCTTCTTAATCCAGGTAGTAGTAAAGATATCTGTCAAACCAAAAAGGTGTGCTTGTAAATAAGAACTCAGTTTTTTACAGAAAAAAGAAAATAACTGAAATGTTTTCATTCAATTTAAAAAAATAAATTAATTTTCAAATGAAAAAGCATCTCTTGCAGATAAAAATCAGACTTTTCTTTTTAAATGTTGTAAGAAAGCATTAAATATTCAAAATATGGTCTCATTGCTTTCAGTATTTGTGAAGTCTGGTTTCACAAAAAATTGGTTATCATAAAGCTCTAGATTTGTATGCTAGTAAGAAATATTTTCTTTGACTTCTCATAGAAATAGTTTCCCAATTTGACTACCTCTAGGGAAAAATAGCTACCATCTTTTAAATTTTGAATAGGGCAGAAGTGCAGGTATTTTTGTCTAGCCCAGGACTAAACAAATTATTTTTAATATGCAAATGCATTTAAAGCAAATTAAAGGTAAAGATGTTTGCTGGTATTATTATTTAAAGAGTTAAGACAAGCAAGGAGAGAAACAATGACAAATAAAATGATGATCTACTTCTAATCAGTTGCTTTGGAGAGACTGTACCAAGACTCTTCTGAATGCCAAGCTGTATTCATGGAACATAAGAGATGGATGCTCTTCCAGGAGTACTACAGTAAATATTAATTTTAAAATAATTTTTAGGCAGTTGAGTACTTTTCTGTAAGGCTAAATAGGCAACTAAACTAAATGGAGGTTGAACTCTCTTCAACTGAAGCAATTTTCATGTTGGGCACTAGCAACTTTGGTTTCTTCTTGTGTTTCTCAAGTGGTTTCTGGACTAGAAAGGAAATCCTGGTGCCAAGCACCAAAGAGTGAGTCTGTTACAATGCTTGTTCTACGGTAGAGAAAAACTTATTATGAAACATTCTGTGTTTAAACCTGAGCCTTGCACTCATTTGGTATGATTCTGGTCTACACCAACAGGTGTATAGAAAACCAAGCTCTTGGTTCCCATGTTTATTGACATTAGGGTTGTGTTTTTGTGCTAGCACAACCTCTGTTTTTTGTAATGGTGTGTAGGAAATAAACTGTATCAGTAAAAGCCCATTGAAATAGTGATGTACTTGACCAAAGCAAGGAAGAGAGGTGGCAAATTGTTCACTTAACGTATATCAAGTTAAAGAAATATGATCTGGCTGATGAAATGAAAGGCAATTATCTCCTGATCTAGGAATACTTTCTTCTCAGTTTTTCCCAGCTCACCTTTGTTTTGGAGCCCAATTTAGTCAGAGCAAACATTCATACAGCTTGTTGCAGATAATGCTGTTGAGTAATCCATACAATTAGCAACTGTTTGATTGGGTTGTGTAGTTCTTTCACATCTATACTTCTAAAACTCAGCTGAGCATTGCTGGATTGTTTGTTTCAAAGCCTCTTCTTCCAGGGCTGTATTTACATTATGTGATAGGTTTTGTGGCTTTTTAATGTGTGATCAATGGTGGAAGCTTTTTTTTAACTTCCTAGGAAATAATTATAGTAAGTCATCAAAAAAGAATAGGAAAATAAGAGTATGAAAGGTAGGAGTTTTTAATTTAATTGGTAGGGAGGTGAGAAGACAATAAGCAATTAACATTTAAAAAAATTAAATTCAACAAAATTGGGATAATAGTTTACTGCAATAAAGTATCATAATGGTTCATCAAAACTCATCTTACCAGTTCAAAAATGTAAGTTAACAAGGCCCTTGCACAAGCCTTCAGCTTATGCTTTTAGGATGAAGACACTTAATTGTTAATGAAGTACAATATGTAGTACAAATCTAAGACAAATGGGGTTTTATTAAGTGCTTCTTAAATTTTAAAGGAGCAACAAAAGAAACGTGGTATCTCTACTGCTTTTTGTTAACCCTGCTTAGAGAAATATGCTGAAAGCCACTAACGATGTATAACAAACCAGACCTCGTTGACCCCTAGCTGGTGTGTTGGTCTTAATTTATATCCTACCACACTGTAAGCATTGTTAATGCAATCTGCGATATCTGCGTTATTTCCTCATCATAGAGTACACTTTATAATTATAAATACAGTGGTTTTATTACTTAAAGAGAAAAACCTCCTAGATCACAGGAAGCTAAGGCAATGAGGCTCTACTTGTTCAATGTTCAAAATGTCTTAAAAAAAGTTAAAATTAACAATAACTCATACCAGGCAACTCTTGTTTCCAATAAATATGACTATTTAAAAAGTAAAGAGATCAGGAGGAAATCTGAAAAGAAAGCTTGTGAGAACTTTCCAAGATGGTAAAATAAAATATATAAATTTTGTACTTGGCTCTTGGAAGACCTCAAAAACCCTAGTCTGCACACATCTTCTGGATGTGGAGAGTTTCTAGTCTACCAAAAACTGATGTCAGAATCTTGAAAAGCCTTGAACTTTGAGATGGTTCAGACTTTCAGGTTCTGTGCTATCTCTAATGTTTAATACGTAAAGTTTATACCCTTTAGAAGTCAAAATACACACTTGAAATGCCAACCTAAGTGAAGTGTGGAACAAGTTTCTCTCAATATATAACATTTTAGAAATGCTTTTGGCCTACATGACTATACAAATGTAAGAGGCAATCCAAAGGGAGAAACATGGGCAACTCTTCATGTGTGATGATCTTCATCCAAAGGAGATCAGTAGATGAAAACCTCAAACATTTTAGAGCTGAGACACTGAAATTTGGAATAAGCAATTTAAATGTGATACGCTGCAGAACAGAAATTAAACCTTTAATGATGAAGCTATGGAAACATCTCCATACGTATTTCCACTACATTTGTCCTGCCCATATGCAGTAAATGTAGCATGATTACAAATTACTTTTGTAATTTTGATAAATTTGAAATATAGAATGACAATGTTTATTAAATATGGTTTTAAAACACTTTATGTATTTGCATATTAAGGTTTAAAACTTGATCTAACTTTCAAAATAATTACCAAAAAGTCTGAAGACTGATTACTTTAACTGGACAACTTGTAATCATGTTCTTAACTTAGGGAATAAAAAAAGTTCAAAAGAAAAAGACAGATTGAGTTCTTATGTGGAAAAATAAACACATGACCATGTTTCCACTGTGCTACCATAAAAGCTAATTATATCACTGGACTAGAAAGCCAGGAGATTTGAGTGTACATCTGCCTCTGCTAACCTTTCTGTACACATGACCTAGGGGTTAGTCTTTCCATATTTGTGAAATATTTTTTTCTTCCTACCTTTAATCACTTACCTTGTAGAGCCTTCCCAGGCAAGGACTGTCATTTAGTGTATTAGCATTTAACTCAGATGTGCTGTGATCTCTGGAAGTGACCTGGACCTTACCTAGAGCTATCAGAAATCCAAACAGGTCCTTGCTGTGGCTTCCTGAAGTGTGAAAGAAATGTTTCATGTTCGTAATTGAATGTCTGTTTGCACTGTAAGATCAGTCTCAGTCCCACAAATGAGTTTAAGTACAAGAATGGTCCAATTATACTCCATAGGTTTTTCAAATGAAGGATAAGATACTTACAGGCTTGCTTGTGTGCTGAGAAGTTGCAGATCTCAGAAGGAAAATGGTGATAAATCTGATAGAGAATTATATTGTGATAGAACATGTAGAAACAAATGTGACAGTTCCCACCTGAAAGGGTTAACAAACAGCTGTTTATGGAACTTGAAAATGAGTACATAAAAGTAAGATTCTGTTCCTCAGAATGAGCTCACTGTGCCTTAGTTTCTTCCTTTTTGTGGTAGAGGTTTTGCTGTAATCATGCAGTACATACATTGGCTTTTCTAAATGAGGTTGTTCCACTTTGGTTTGATTGAACTGGAATAGATATAATACCCATACTTATATATGTATACTCATGTATATATGATTCCCAATAGTATACAATATATATAATTCCCATACTTAATAAAATAAAGCTTTCTCACACAATCAGTTCTCCTTCATGGTTGTTAAGCCTTTCTGTGGGGGTTGCTTTGGCTGTTTTATACTCAGTCCTGTGGCAAAATATATACCAGCTTAGATCTGCATTCTTTCCAAGGGGATTTAAGCTCATCCCATTCTAAAGTATTCTTCTCTAAAGACTGTCACATGCTGCTGTTTCTTCACCTTGAACCTTTGTAATGTGTGTTTTTCTTTCTATGTCCTCACTCAGCTCAGCTCTTTTTATGTTTTTTGAAGAAATTTCTTTTCATATGGTACCTACTTGTTACTTGCATGATGCTTCTTGCTCTGACTGCAAGAACCAAATCTCAGTTGCCATGTCAAGAGGATTCAGTACATTCCCTTGTTTCTATCCTTTGTTTTCCTGCGTTCAGAGTCTCCTGCTCTGCATGTATACTGGTCAGGGATGTACTGTATCATGCGTAGGGTGTATCAGGGGTTGATCCCTTAAGTGTTCTCTGAACAACACTAGAACAATCTTCTTTAAACAGAGAAAAAGAAGCTTTCTTTAAGTACAGTGGACACTGTTCAATAGTCAGCCTCCACATTGTAGAAAACTTGGGTTCAATTTCTGTGTTTACTTGAGGAAATACAAATCTACATATTTTTTGAAGAGTTGAAGTATATATAAAAAAATAATCCTTTGTGTGGGTAGGGTATTCTTACTACTTCTGATTGAAAGTTGCCCTCTCAAGAGAAAAAAAACTTACCAGGCACTGGGGTATCGGAAGAGAAAGGAAAAGAAAGCTTAACCATTTACCCTGGAGGTTAGGAAATGTATTTGTGAAATCCAGAAGATTTTTCCTTTTAAGAACAGCATGTTTCTGTTATAAGATTTGCTGGTGCCAAGATGGTTAATCAAAGTGTCTGTGGAAACAAGATGGAAAACAGACTGCCATTATAGCACTAAAATATAGAATTAAAGTAGTACGGATGGCACCCACTATGAAAAAAACCACCTTAGTCCAGAAGTGCTTGCAGGTTTATTATTCTTAAGGCACAACTTCAGTAAAAGTGTATTTGGTTCACTGTGTAGGAAGCTGTTTAGATGATAGCCCATGGCACTACAGTTGTAGCTTTTATTCTTTCAGCATTCAATTATTTAAGTAAAAGTACTTTGCTGTTTAACAAAACATATTGTTGTCTAGTACACAGAAATATGTAATTTAACTCATCTTGTTATCTAACAGTGCTATACTTTTATCAACTCAATAAGCTCTTTTATTTTCCTCCTGGTTGCACTGTGATTACATTCTTTTATCAGATAGTCATTTAAAAGAACTGAAATGAATGTAGGTAATATTTTGAGTTTAAACTAAGTATCAATTGCATTTTAATAACTTGTATAACAATGCTTCTTATTTTTAATAAAAGTAATGTTCTGAAAATAACAAGGTATCTTAACACCTGCATGGAAGAAAATAGCTGATTTTTTTCCTCCCACCTGTGTTGATGCAACTTAACTGCTTGGAAATCTGACACAGTAAATTAACAAAATAAAACTACACACATTGCATATTGTGCTATGACTAAGGGTAAACAATATTTGGTGCTAATTTATATGCTAAGGCATGATCCTGCAAACATTTATGTATGTGACAAAGTTTACAATGTGCATGAATTTAGCTAAATCCATAAGTGTTTGCTTAATCAGAGCAAAGTAAAGAGCAACTGGATTCTAAAGGAATAACAGTACCTAGGAACAGCTAGAATAGCTGCAAATTATTTAAAACATATAGCATGTTTCCTCTTAGTCTCGTTTGAAAGTAAAAATGAGGGAGCATCATATTTAATCCTGTTTTAATGTTGTTTCCGTTATTATGAGTAACTTATAACAAACCAATGTTGTTTCTTTGCCGTTTTCCCTGGAAAAGAATCAGTGGGACAGTGGTAGGGATCTGGGAAAGCAACTGTATGACAGTGGGGGGGAAAAATGTGTTCTTCTGGCAAGTGCTGCTTTAAGAAAAAATTATATAGCTACAGGGTGACAAATTTAGCACACACCACAAATCAGTCTCAGATCCTTTCTAGATCTACCAGAACACTCATTGCAGAAAGCTTTTCAGAAGTATCAAACTGTAATGTTTGTGCAATAGTATTTTCATACTCTTTATTACAAAAACCCCCAAAATGTCAAATTTAATTAATAGAGCTGAACAAAGTGAGACACCCCCAAAATATGCTTCTACCTACAATTTTCCTTTTTATATTTGGACCGTCCTTATCAAGTATCAGAGTGTCTTCTTAGAGCCACATGCATTGTATATGACTGAATAATGAAGAGTGGATGTTATCTTTAAATGACCTTAACCGTAAATCACTATACTGCCAATATTACTTGTGGTTGTCATGATACATGTTTACAGCTGCCAGCTATCCCCCAGTGACTCAGTTTAAATGTTAAATGCATGGAGGAGGAATTTGAGAATGCTTACTGAAAACTTAATTAACCCCCTAATGCATTTAAGGTGAACTCCTTGTTCCTTAACTGTTTGAATATACATTATAGCAGCAGTCCAAGGGGAGGTTTCAGTGTCCAGTTTAGGAAACACTTAAATCTTTCAAAGATCCCACTAGTGGATATGATTTAGCTGGCTGTAAAGATTTTGAAGGATGTGAAGTTTTTGATTCCATCTTACTGCACGTTTTCCCTTGCCCCTTAGGCAAAGTTGAAAGAGCCTGTCCATAGCTTGCTTCACTCAAAGGTAGGGCATTTTAGTTAATTAGATGCTGGTTTGGGATTTCAGAAAGACTCACTTGCTGAGGATCTAGAATTTTGTACACTTGCTTCTCCAGTTTCTGGAATACAGTTGTCCTTATCTTTTCGGTTTCCACTGCCTGAGAAAAACTGGTCCATGATATCCTAGGTCTGTCATGCAATAAGATACTTATGACTTGAGACTGAGCTCTCAAAGTAAGAAAGCTATGGTAGCTCTGTTACCTTTTTCAGCTGCTGTGAGAGTGATCTTAAGAGACATGCCTAAACTAGTATGGTAAAGCAAAATAAAGAGGTTATTTTTTAAAATTCCATTAAAACAGACTCATAAAGAGGTAAGTCAATCTATTTTATTATACAACTCTCCTCTCAAATATGGAAAATAATCTAGTCAATAAAGACAAAAGTAAAATGTTCCTGCATCAGCCTGAGGTCTGAATCTGTGGGGGTTCTTTTCTTCAAGTGGCAATATCTTTTTTTTTTCTACTTCATTTGCTTAAAAAAAGTATCTTTAAGAACTAATTTAAATTTGCTTCTCTTCAGTCACAGACACAGCCTTAGATGTTGTATCACAAACCAGGTATGTTTTTAAAAGAACCATTAAAAGCAGTAGTTGTGCAATTACCAGCTGCCCTCTGCTATCCTTCTGCCTGGAGAGTATCACTTGGTTAAAGATGAACTGTGGTTTGGGCTTTTTTCTTTTTTTTTTTTTTTAAAGAAGTGGTTTTGTGTGTGGCTTTTTAAACTCTTCTTATAGTAGGCTTTGAGTGGAACCAAATAAACTTGTCATGCCACAGTGATTGCAGGTTGAATAATCCCTATCAGGAGACAGAAGAAGAGTTGTGGTGATTTTCTGGTGACAGACTCTCCCCTCCATCTCAGTAGGCAGTTGTGTTCTGGTTCTGTTTATGGCCACTTAATTCTGTAGTGGTATAAATGTAAGGAAAAACTCCCTATGCAGCCAAACTGACTAAAGCCTGGAGGGGATAATTTCAACCTCTTACTACCTCAATTGCAACCATGACTTTGCAAACCTTCTTTAGGACCAAACCATACCCTCCTCTTTCACAGGCCTCGTTAATATTTACAAAATAAGTGAAGCCGTGGCAAACCAGTTTAGTAATTTTGGAATATGAGCACTGGTATTGCTGTTTTCACACAAGGGTAGCGGAATTTGTATGGTGTTTATGCTGTTGATTTAAAAAGTATCAGTGAGTCTGGTTACTTAGAGCTACATGGTACTTCAGTAGGAATTAAGTAGGAATCCTCTATATAAAAGTTAAGTAAATAACTTGTCTCTTCTCGGCTGTTATTTATAGCATTGCTGCAGGTCAGGACATCTGAAAATTGAGCTTCCCAAGGTGAACACTGCTGTATTCTTCTTTATTATATTTTTGTGTATCTATTTCAGGCCTTCCCGGTTAATAAAATGTGTGAATGACCATGTACTGTGACTTACTGTGAAAGATACGAGAGCTTCAACAGTGAATCCTAGAAATCAAAGGCTAAAATCTTGTAAGCATGAAATACAAGTTTTGTACCACAGCAACACAGTAGACAATTTTTATTAGTCCTTCCTTATTCCTGCTGCCAATGCTTACCTTTAAACTTATGGTGAAACACTGAAGATGGTAACTTGAGTATCTTCTGTCACTCCCATTTTAGATTTCTGGTATTTTTAACCTTTCAGTGCAAGAGAGAACAACTGCTGGCCATTCGGGAAGGCAGAGGCTGAATTATCAGAGCAATAGGTTATCAAGGCAACCAATACCACAATTTTAATAATTATCCCATTGCTCATTAGTTATCTTGGTCAGATGACCTCTCCATTTTAGGGCAACCAGTGGTATCCAATCATTTTGTCAGTCTAATTTAGGAGATCCTAAGACTTACCTAGGGGTGTGTTGTTTTGGTTTTTTTTTTAGCACAGCACACAGTTGTACGAACACATTATGGTATTTAGCTATCTAATAGCTAATTTTTAACTTTTTCTTGTGTATTTAGTTAAGTTTGTGGTTAGGCACAAAAAAATGTTAAAAACAAACAGCACATTAAAAAATGAACTTGTTATACCTCCCAGTATTTCACAAGCCAACACTTTTGTGACTCCATTTTGAATATATGTATGTATATTTTGCAAGCTTTTTTTTTGTTACTAATAGCTTACTGAGTGGGCCATCGAATAACTTTAAAGAAGTAACAGCAGATTTTTGTCAAAGACAAAAAGGTGACCACAAAGTTAAAAACAAACAGGCAATTAACAGTAATTTGACACTTAGTGAGAAAGAAAAAAGGTATTTTCCACTTTTTCCTAGTGCCTTACTTAACTACATCTTTTCCTTACTTCATTTTATAAGTGAATATTAATATATAAAACAAATAGGATTAGTTGTATCTCTAGTTTTAACTAAGGAACACAAAACATCTATGAAATACAATAGTGCCAATATACATCCTCCAAGAATGTTAAAAAGCATTGGAAACATAAATGTATCCTAAATATTTTGTTTTTCATTTGCAGTCAAAGCATTGCTTCATTTTGCTTCCACGTAGTCATTAAGCACTCATCTGTTTCGCTAAAAAACAATGTTTTTAAATAAACTGGTCAAAATATATCAAATATAGAAAGCCATTTTGGAAAGGGAAAAAGAACATGAAAATTAATTGACAGATTTAGTTGCTGTGTGCCAAATTTTAAAAGTTATTTAAAACCCTATCTGATACCTGGAGATATATCTTTAAATACCTTTTAAAAAATTTGGCAGCTGTTCAGCTTTCTTGGTATGGGAACAGCTTGGAAGATGAGCAACTCCTGAGGCCTTGTAATAGCGCAGTGTATAATGTACACAATTTGAAACATGCTGAAGTGTTGTCTGAAAACTCTGATTTCTCCTTTGGAAGAGAATCCTGTAGCTTATGAAACAGGGTGGTTGTGTGGGGTGTTTTTTTTTTTTTTTCTTTTCCCTTTTCAGGGCTGTTAGCAATGATATAAGGTATTTTAAGACTAAAAAGGAACCCTGAGTTCCAGACCTGGCTCATGTTACAGTTGTGTGAACCAGGAGGCTGTAGAGCTCCTCACTCTTGTTCTGTGTGGTGCCAGCTCTGTCACCTGTTCCATGAGTTAAATGGAGGACGTGCTGCTGTTTCTCGGTGCTCTGTCCTAGTGGCAAAACCACTCCCCTGTGGGATGGGATGCTTCATCTTCCTCATAAGAGGATAGGCAGCCTGAACCCATGCTTTAACTACTGCTGCTCTGCATGAAAGGAGACTGGAGCCTGCTTTTAGTGAGCTCTTGTAAATCACTATTACTGTGGATAAGTAAGAAGGTGTCTTAATTTCAGGCCCATGCAAAGTTGCTGTGTTTGGAAACCATGCTGAGCTGTTTGGAAGGGGACAGCCCTGAGCTGCAGCAGGGCCATGCCCTGCTCAGAGAGGGTTATTCAGCACGATCTTGGTGTATTTTGTAGTTCGTGTTACGTTGCCTCAATAGACTTGTTCTTTTTTATTTTGTTCACAGTATTGCAGCGTCCTTTAGGCTGGAAGGAATCCTCTGCTCAAGCAGGGGCAGTTTAGAGTGGGTTGTCCAGGACTGTGTCCAGTCACGTTTTGAATATCTTCACTGACAGAAACTCTATAAGCTCTCTGGGCAACTTGTTTCAGTGTTGGACCACCACCACAGTAAAGCCTGTTTTCTTGTGAATGTCATGGTTTCAATGGTGGGGGTTTTTTTTCCATATCTTGTAAGTTTTACTTTCTGCCTTTTGCTGTTGAGAAGAGCCTGGTGCTGCTTCTTTACTTCCTTGCATCAGGTATTTATACTCATTGATAAGATTGCCCTGAGCCTTCTCTTCTCCAGGCTGAACAGTCCCACCTCTCAGCCTTTCTTCATGTGAATGATGCTTCAGTCCCTTAATCCTATTTGTTAATTGAAGCCCAAAAGACATCACAAATATTCCATGATGGATGGAGCACCAAACTAAAAATGTTTCATTTTTAGCAAATGCAATGCCCAGTGACTCTAGTTAATGGATACACAGGTGAACTAGATAATACTGAAATGAGCTGGATCTACTAGTGGAAGCAGGAAATCTAATCTAAGCTGCTATATCTAGTTATAATCAAAAGCCCAGCTTTCCCATTTTCAAGAGTAAGATGAACATGCTTGCTGTTAGATCTTGGAATAAGGTATCTACAGCTGCCAAAGATCAGCCATTCACAGAGGTAAAATGACATGGCATTTTGTGTCCTGCTAATGACATCAGTGATGAGCATTCCATAGGGATTGCCTAACGCAAGCAAGAGCTTTTCTCCAGTTGGCTGACTTTCCACTCCACTGCTGACCATTAAAGAGAAGAAGAAAATAGCCCACAGTGCTGAAGATAATCTGTTTTTGATTACATATGGAGCTCAGGGGGAAAGGCACAAAACAAACCCTCTCCCAGGAAAAAAAATTCCAAACAAACCTAAATAAAAAATAGTGATTTATCCAGGCGGAAAATGTGTATATATTTTGAACTAAAACTGCATAGCCAGATTGAATTCAAGAATTAGTTTGCAGTAAGAAAAAGAAAAGTTTTGGAATGTCAAAATAATTCTGTTGTATCATTCTGAACTGTAACATTTTCTGTTTTCTTAAGCTAGTGGCTAGGGAACTGATCTGTAATCATTTGCTAATTCATAAGATGGACTTGAACTCAGGCATCTTATGCTTCTCAAAAGTAGCCAGGGGCCTTCTGAGATGGACCTCTCTCTGATCCATCAGCTGAAACCCTTCTATCTAGATCAATCCTAACTATTCAAAAAAGAATAAAAGAGACTCAATAGCCTGTCACATTCTGTGTATGTGAAAAGAGAACGGGGGGGAACAAACCCAAAACGCTTCTATTCTGGGTCAATTGGTCTGAATTGGTTTCTTTGATTTTTTTCAAGTCAGTAGCTAAATTGAAAAATCAATTATTTACATGTCTCTAACTACATGCTTCTCTTTTGCCAGCCAATTGTTGGATATGGGCATTTCAACAACTTTCCTTCTTGCCCAGGATACCCAACCTCCCATCCCTCACCCTGCTTTTGTGTAGCAGGCAGTGTGATAGTTTACTGGAGAGTGTTATCACTCCTTGTGGAAAACCTGCAGTCCTGGTGTGATCTCATTTCATTACTGAAAGGGCAGAAAAGTCAGAAGTCAGTCCTTAGATCTTTTTTTTTTTTTTTTTCCCACAGGATCACTCAGTATTTGTAAACAGTTTATTTACAGAGCTATATGAAAATCTGTGAAGCAATGTCTAGGCAAGATTATCAGAGGGGTTTGGCTAGAATGAAAGACTCAGGTTGTATGCGTGTTATTCCATTGAAATGACAGTCTTAACTATGTGTGTGTTAAAGCAGAAGCACATATGAAAAAAAGGAAATATTTTAAGTAGTATTCCTTAAGAATCCCAGTCTTGAAGACAGATACTCACTTGCCTTGAACACCTCTACTGCTGGTGTCCTCATGATTTACAAGAGGAAGCTTGGTGCAACGCTTAGGTTGTTGTATCACATGTGCTTGTGAAGGCATCTGGGCTAGATGACCTGAGAAATCGCCTCTAACCTAAAGTACTGGAATTGTATAGTCTAAATAACCAGTGAAGATTTTTTAATACAGATTTTTCTCAGTCTTTAATTAGCACCATCTCCATTTGACACCATAAAAGCAGATACTGGTTGAGTGTCATCCCATATTCTTAATAAATTCTTTCTAGTGTACAAAGATCAAATATACAAGATTATTCAAACGTTTCTTTGCTGTTCTCTGCTTAATAAAGCAAGTGAAAGAAAGTGAATAGCAATCGTGCATCTAAGACAGCGCTATTCATAAAGCATATTACTTCTTTAGACTCCCCAAATTCTAATTAGAACTTTACAAAGCAATAACAAAGATAGCAACTGGATTCTAAACTAATAATTCTAAGCTCAGTGCAAACCGGAAAGCCCCAGTGCCAGTAAAGTAATACAAGACACCTGTTTTATATGGTACACATTAAAAGCAAGCCCCAAGGACAATAACTTTTAATATAATCATTATTAAATGTTTATTAGCCAAAGCTCAAAATATCAAGAAATGTATTGTAGTAGAGAAACAATGATCTCGCAGACACACAAAATATTTCTGTTTTGATGATTAAAACTTTGGTTGCCAATAATCTTCTGGCCCAAGGTAGCAAGTGTTATTACCGTACTTAGAAAGTAATGAAAGCATATTTCTTATCATTCAATTTTCCTATTTATAATTTAAAGTGCACTCCTGTTCATCTATCTGTTTGAAATTAAATTCTTAAATTAAATACTTTATAGCTTTTTCATTCTCCTGGAGATAGCAAAATTACTAATACAAAGAAAGACTATTCAAAAAATCCCGAGAGGGATTCAAGCACAGCAGTTCTGGAGAAGTTCATTAATATTTTGAAGATACACAATTGTACCTTGAGTCCAGTTATTTTTTCTATCTTGGTTTTTGCACCAAACAAAACAGAACTAGGTTTAAATTAACTTTAAACTTCTTGTTCTGGTTTTGCTAGGAATGACTACCCAGCATTAAATGGAGCTATATTCTTGCATGCTGCTTCTTCAGGGCCACTCTATTACATAGCAGTATGTATATCCTGGGACAGGGAATTTAATTTGTATCTCCCGTATCTTAAAAGAAGGGTAAAGCAATAAAGTAAATAAAATGAAAATAAATAGACTTCGCCTGGTAAGGAAGGAAGGTGGGAACTAGCCTTTTTTTGTGATTAGTGCCTCTTTTTGATTGCTGCTGACGTTTAATTGCTAACACCTAATACGGAGGTGGATCTGATTTAGGCAGAGGGTTTTAAGGAAGAAGTGTTTGAAGTGGTGGTAAACTGAAAATATGTAGGGCTGATTTTCTGATCTTCCCTGGTAGTAGGGAAACAGCAATAAGAGCTGGAGCTCTTTCTGTTATAGCGGTGCTGTGCAACTGCTGTAGACTCCTTAGCTTTGGCTATAGCTCAATGTACAGATGATGTTTGTGCTCCTGGAGGCAAAAGAAGTCCTGCTGGAATTAGGTGTCCTGGGGAATGAAGGGGGCTCTCTTAATGTTGAGAACAGAAGCTACAAAGCAGTAGTTGTAAGATTAGGTTCAGAGTAACTTTGAGTTGAGTGATTGCTGTTGATTCAGATTAAACAAAAGCAAATCCCACTGAATAGCAATAGAATTTTTTTTTAATACAGAACTTTGATAAATCAGTAGAATTAATTATTGAAATCAGCCAGTTCCTTAAATAAAACTTTGGCGTTACTGTAAATCAATTAAGGTGAAAAATGGTTAGAGAAGAACTTTCATAACTGAACAAATGAAAGCGTGATCTTGGAATTAATCAGAGCATATGAGAGGAAGAAAAAGGAGACAATTAATGTTGAGAGAGAAAATGAGCATTGCTCTAAATAAGTGGATTCATATATGGCAAAGAAAATGAAAAAAATAATAGACCAAGTACAGTAGTGTTGAAATGCTCAGCCATGTTATAGTGAGGTTTTGAGAGCAGTTTTCCAATGAGGATGCTGTACTGCCTGAGGCAAAAAATCTGGGAACTATCTGCTACAGCCGTTAAACTTGAAAATATACATCTGTACAGAGGATAAAAAAGACAGAAAGCACCAAGAGAAACTGAACCCATGTTTTCCATATCTTCTGTGGGTTTTGTAATAATTTGGAAAGGCTGGAGTTCTGGCATTCTCATCTACAGTCTGTTTCTTTTACATCTATGTTGTCACTATACTTTCCCAGAACTTAATGTTAGCAGAGTGCATGGAAAGTCCCTCCTAGGTTGAAATTCCACCTAACTGTAACTTACTTCTGATCATTCAGGGCAGAACTGACTATCGAACGAATAATTTTCTTAAAGAAACAGAGCATCCTGTGAGGGACTGAGAGCCTTTCACCTCCCATTAACATAAATAAAAGCTGGCAACACCTTGCTCTTTTGAGATCTTTGTATTTAAAGTGTGGACACCTTGAATGTTTTGGTTAGGAATGGACTACGCCTTTTTCAAGAACCAAGTGTTTTTTAAACCTTAGTGTGGGATACTTTTACATTCATTATAATTTTCATGGGGTTTCTCTAATTTCTGATTTCAGCAAACAACTGCGTGCACTTGTGATGTGTCTGGTCTAACAAGAAGCATATGGAAAAATATTTTAAAGATTATTAACATCTTCCTCCTTATTTGAATTAATCTACTCTTAAGGTTTGCTAAAAGGGGAATTTGTCTCTAATCCAACAGATAAGTTGTTTTCTTTAAATGACATGTCTACTTCTGTGAGTGTACAATTCTCATTATGAAGTTTTTTTTCACTTCAGTCATTTTCAGAATATGTATATCCATATTACAATGAAATGAAGAGAGAGGTTTATTTCAAAACTGCCAAGAAACAGTTATTTGAATGAGGGTGGGTAATTTCCATTTTATACATCATCAGTGGTGACAAAGATTGTGTTAGATAAGTCTTGCATTGCAGCTGTGCGACCGTTTTGGTTTATGTCTTCAAAGTGCTCAGTGAACTCACAGGTCTTGCATGGAGCTGTTGGAATTTAGGATGATACAGAAAATGGAATAGAATTTGTTTCAGCTGTGTTGGCTCACAGTTTTATAGTAGTAAAAGAATCAATTAAACCTGTATTTTTGCCAGTTTGGTGAGATAACAGCACAGATTTGTGAGGTAAGAATGTACTGTTTCTAGATTTAATAAGGTAGAATTATACCTTGATGAATGGATGTTTGAGAAATTATAGGAGTGTACTGGTTTAATTTGAACAAAAAATGGAATTTGGAACTAATTTTAAGAGTGGGATAATGCTATCTTTTCATTTCCACAAATATGATTTAAAAGTGTAATATCTTTAAACCATGGTTTCATGAGTCTGTGGTTGATTATAGATTTTAGTAGCTGAAGTAAGGCAGTATGTCTTCCTGAAGCATTCATGCAGTGGTGCTGCATTATACAGAACTGCTAAAATTCTATTAGTAGAAAATATCACCTGATGCTGTTTCTTGTTCAGTGTAATTTTGAAATGTGCAAGCATCTCAAAATAAATTTTAATTAATGTTTGAGGTAAGCCTGGGAAGTAAGAAGTTCTGATTTCTGAAGCAAATAAAGACTTAAAATTGCCAGGGGCAATGCAGTAGATGCCAAACAACTGTTAACCTACCCCCAGGTCACGTATAGCATGTGAAATACAAAGCTCCTGTGGAGTCCTTCAGTATTACTCAAGACTCCTCTAGAAGTACTAATTTTGAGTCTGACAGCATAGTCCGTAGGGACACCCAGTTCATGCCTACTTGTCCTCTCTGCTGAGCTGGAAGCGATGGGCTCGTCCTGTGAGGGTAGTTCTTGTAATGTGGGTGCATGTCCACTCCGGAACGGGCAGAGACCAGGCGGTTCTGAACTAAGTCTCTCAAGAGCTGTGAGTGATAATGATCTTCATGCTATAAGGAGGCACTACTCAATTAAGCAACCCTCATGACTTCACAAAATTGTGAGAGACCCTGCATCTTGAAGAAATTGAAGGTTTTAACAAGCACAAATTGGTAGAGCAAAATGAAAAGTTTTAAAATTTCTTAAGGGCTTTCATAAGCAAATGGCCTTCACTTTAAAATAAGTTTAACTATTTAGCACAAGAGCCAGCACAGACATAGGTATCTGAATCATGTTCTATGTGAAATTGTGAGCCTAACTTGGAAAAGAGCTAGTACTCTCTGCTGGCCTCCTTGTTTCAGTTTCTTGCTCTTTGGGTGTCTGTGGCTTCTCCACTGGGCATGCTTCATTTCTTTTGAGGTCTGGGATGTAAGTGGGGTTTTTTTATCCCAGTATCTCCTAGGGCCTCTAACTGGTTGGTGCACTGGGAAAATGCTTACAAAAAAACCAATGGGTTTGGATACTTACAGAGTGGAGTGAAGTTCTTTGGCTTTTCTTTCCAAGTGCATCTAGAAAAAGCAGAGGTTAGAGACAGGCAGTGATAGCTCCATCTAATCTTTTAACAACTAGGCAGCTATCTCCAGAAATACCTTTCTGCTGTGCCTGCCTCTGGGTAAGTTACAGCTTGCAAACATTTGGGTATGTGTTTTACCTCCCCTCTTGCAACAGTTCTGCCATACAGCAAATCAAAAGTCATTTGGTCAGGGAAAGGAAAAATCTAGATAATTAGTCATTAAAATAGTGTCTAAATATCTCTGTGAAGTGCATTAAAGCGTGGGTTTTTAAAAAAGTTTTTGGTAATTCATGGAAAGTGTAGACATGAATTGTAGGAAATAATTTACTTCCTGTGGACACTCCTGTATTTTGAAGTAAATGGTGCTCTCTGTTCAGGAAACACTTCCATCTCCATGTTACGATCTTCCTATTTGTGGAAGCAGCTTTCATTCACTTGCACATTGGTTACTTAGTGTCTTCATTACTGCGCCATGGTAATCCTCTGACTTCAGGTGGTAGCAGTTAAGGGAGCCTTTGCATTTCCTACTACTTTGTTTCAAGTCCTTTTCTTGTTACTCTAAATGCACTAGTCCTGCAGAAAAGTATTTGAAGAGAAAAGTAAATTTGGATCTCTATTGAAGATAAGTGTTTCCATCTTGCCGCTGATAGTGTAGGGAAGTGGCCAAGAAACTAAAGAAACGTGGGAGGGGAAAAAACCCTAAAAAGATAAAGGATAGCTAGTGCTGCGAAACAGGGAGCTGAAGTGTGATTATGGAGTGTGGCTGAAGGCAGAAGTTCCTATCATATAAAATAAAGCAAGAATAAGCCATATAAATATAGTACGTCTCCAAGAAGACTGTTATATGGTTACGTTAATGAAATTTTTAGAATTCTGAAGCAGACACAGCTTGGGAGTGCCTGACGGACTTGTTTGGGTTTTGGAGATAGAGATTTTGCTGCAATGTTTTTTAGAACAAAATTACTTTGGCCTCCAGTTAAATCAAACTGATCTAGTCCTGGCTAGTCTTTATTGGAAATACAGCATCAACGCTTTTTTATTAGTCATCTTTGTTTTACACAGAAATATGCTTTGATAGGGAAAGGGTTACACTAAGTCCAACTTCAAATGCCTACATAGAAATGTTTGTTAGTAAGGGTACAGTGTAATTTATCATATAAAATTTGAAGTTAACAACTGAAATCACTTTATTAATAATTCTAGTGTTGCTAGTAATGGCTCATGGGTTCTTAAATAAGTTAATGGATCATAGAATTATAGAATCATTGGATTTGAAAGGGACCTTAAAGGTCATTGAGTTCCAACCCCCCTGCCATGGGCAGGGACACCTCCCACTAGACCAGGTTGTTCAAAGCCCCATCCAGTTCCAGGGATGGAGCATCCACAACTTCTCTGGGCAACCTGTTCCAGTGTCTCACCACTCTCAGGGTAAAGAATTTCTTCGTAATACTTGATCCGAATCTTCCCTCTTTCAGTTTGAAACCATTACCCCTTGTCCTGTCGCTCCACTGCCTGATCAAGAGTACCTCCCCATCTCTCCTGTAGGCCCCCTTTATGTACTGGAAGGCACTTTGTGGCTCTCCGCTCGACCTGTTCCAGCTAGTCCTCATCCTTCCTGGCCTGAAAGAATCAGATAGCATTGAAAGTTGTAAAGAATCTGGGATGACTTGTTGGAAATTTGGACAAAAATTTTATCTTCAGGTAAGGGACCGTGCAAGCTGCAGTAGCCAAGAGTAAAGGATGACACTGGAAGGGTGATGGGTTTTTTTGGTGGTTTGTTTTGGGTTTTATTGTGGGTTTTTTTTTCTTTTTGCAAAGAGGCATTTCCTTAAGAAGTAATACGGTCCTTGTGTCATATTTATTTAGAGATGAAGCATAGATTTTTGCAGTCCTGTACCATGTCCTCTGCTATTCAACACAAAATGAGAAGTTGTCTCTGTTGTTAGTGGCTGGTTAAGGAAACTTGCTGTCCTGTATCTCCCTGAGCTGCTTGAGAACCCTGCTGAGGTTTAAGACCTCTTAGCATAGATAGCTCAGCTTGACCTTGTGCCTCTGCATTTCCGGTTTAGTCATCAAATTTTCTATTTTCCTAGAATTGTGAGGTCCTGCCTGTCCTTTCTGATGCTGTTGGTATATACTCTCCATTTCCTCTTTATTGTCTCAAGAGGGAGTTTATGATCATTAAGATCCAGTCTTATAACTTGATGTTCAGACAGTCCGACAGCCCACTTATCCACATGCAGCCAGACACGTATTATTATACAATTCATTCTTCTATTTTCTAATTTTCATCATTGCACATCCACTTACTGTGGAGTCTGCTTGAAATTTGCCAAATGCCAAAGACTTCAATGGTCTCTGGCTAAAAGAAACAACAGAATGCTGGCTCTCTATTCATCATTGCTCTTTCAGTGCTTTTATATTTACCTACATAAGCCTAATAGGACAGTAGGTTGTCTCCAGTGATGTAATGCAGGTAGTCAACAGGCTGCTTACTGGTTGTCTTTTCACTTCTAAATGGTTCAGATTAGATCAGCATACCTTTAGATCTTGGCTACACCCCACGTATCTCTCAGACTGTGGGCAATGCTAGACTTTGTTCACAAATTATGGTGGTTTTTTTGTTGTAAAAGCTTGGAAGATTGTAAGCAGCTGTATTCTTTCTTATAAAACCAGATTGGATTTCAGATCATTCCAGGAGGTTTCCTGGTTCACCCAAGGTGAATAAATGCTATAAGTGGTGTCACCTGCCTCTGTCATCTAGGTCCTTGTTCAGTTCTTAAATTCTGAATTTTGGTAGACTTACAGATATGAAATATAATTGCAAGAAACCACTAGGCTTTTCTAAACCACTAGAGATAAAAGTCAACATTCTGATCTTAAAGAACAGTGCACATTTCATTATTGAAAATTATTTTGTGGCATTTCTTTTGTTTGCTCTTTATTTACATAGGTATTTTGTCATGGGTTTTGTTCTGTTTACTGGTGTTGATAACCTCTGATTTGATTTGTGATTGTGCATCTTATTGTTCGTATTTCAGGGTTAACGGTACCATATTAGCTTCTTCACAAGGCACCTTGAATTTATTCATGTATACTGCTAATAATGCTGTTTTCTGGTAATTTCTAATTATTGTCGTAAATGGTAAAAAAAATGGAACCTTATCACCAGCAGTTTACATGACAACTCTTAACTGTTATTTAGCAATGTGAAACTTTTAAAAAAGATTTATTTTCTAGAAGTTCATCCTGAAAAGCTACATTTAGCCCAATTACATTGTGCTTGTATACTTTTTCCATGTTGCCTTCCTATATGTATGTTGTTTGCCTCTGGCAGAAACTTGAAATAGGGACATCTATAATGTGACATGTCCTGTGCTTGAAGAATATTTGATGCTTATTTGGAAAGTGTGTTGAGGGCACATTCCATTTACATTGTATTTACTTGCCTTGTGTATTGCTAAAAAACATTCATCTTTTTGCCTAGTTTTTTTCATAGTTGTTCACATTTTGGTTCTAATGAACTGTCTGTATATTGTACCTTTAGGTTATTTACCTGTGGCATCTCTTTAATGAGATGTGTAATAAAAGCATCATCAAATTATATTAGATATTCCCCAGCTCCCTTTACACTGATTCCCAAGCTGAGTAGAATCAGTCTTAGAATCATGGAATCACAGAATTGTCAGTTCATCATCTAGTCCAACTCCTATGACAAAGCAGGGTTGCCCAGAGCACATCACTCAGGACTGCATGCAGGCAGAGCTTGAAGATCTCCAGAGGAGGGGACTCCATGACCTCCCTGGGCAGCCTGTTCCAGGGCTCCCTCCCCGTAAAGAAGTTTTTCCTCATATTTGAATGGAACTTCCCATGTCCCAGCTTGAGCCCTTTGCCCCTTGTCCTATCGCTGGAAACCACTAAAAAGAGAGTCTGGCTCCAACATCCTTCAACCCACCCTTTAGATACTTATAAATAAGGTCTCCCCTCAGCCTTCGCTTGTCCAGGGCTAAAGAGTCGCAGCTCCTTGAGCCTTTCCTCATAAGGGAGGTGCTCCAATCCCTTAATTATCTTTGTTGCCCTTCGCTGGACCCTCTCCAGTAGTTCCCTGTACCCCCAGAACTGGATGCAGTATTCCAGTTGTGGCCTCACCAGTGTAGAGAGGGAGAATGACCTCCCTCGACCTACTGGCCACACTCTTTCCTATGCAGCCCAGAATTCAATTGGCCCTTTTGGCAACAAGGGCACATTGCTGGCTCATGGAAAGTGTGCTATCTACCAGGACTCCCAGATCCTTCTCTTCAGTAGTGCTTCCCAGAAGATCCATCCCTAACCTGTATTGGTGCCTGGGGTTCTTCCTCCCCAGGTGGGGAAACTATAGAATGGTTTGGGTTGGAAGGGACCTTAAAGATCCCTAAATGCTAGTTTTTATTAATGGCAACAATTAGGAAATTAGCAAATAATGCTAATGTTCCTGTGATTAAAAAAGGCAGTAAAAATAGTAAAAAGTATTATAAAGTTTGTACAATTTTAGGATGCTGGTCTAATGCTTTCCCTGCCATATAAATCTTACCTAAGCTCTGTTTTTCTTATCTACAACTAATTAGGGATGTGGAGGTTCTGAGCTGCTTGAGCAGCAGGCGACTGTGGCCACTTCTTAAACTCCACAAAGGTACAGTGAGATGGGATATAAAACCTACTACTAAATAGTAGTACTGAGATTTAACTTGGAATTGGGATACTTTCCTCACCTGCTGCTGTTGTGTCCTGCCTTAAGACTGTTCAGAAAAGATCATGATCTTCAATGCCTGCAGCAATTGTTATTAATAACTGTAGAAGAATGAGAAGAGAGAGATTAAGGGAAACTTGAATATTTAAGGAAGATGATTTCTGATGCATGAGAGATCTCCAACTTGCACATCTTCCCTGGGTAGTGCTACTCTTTCGAGATCCATTCCCTCAGTGTCATTGTGAAAAGCCGTTAAAGGCACATTGGTTTTCATGGCTTGGCTCTCAACCAGAGCCCTTTCTAGGAAACACAGCTCACCTGTTTGCAGGAACCTTTCTTCTGAGAGGGTTAAGTGGGCAGCATGGGAGTCTTCTGACCTCTTACTGTGGTTGTGGAGTCTGGTGCAGTCCAAGTGCAGGCCCACGGTTCAGCTTTGCATTTTGAGCATATTACTTTTTCAATCATACTGAAATTAAGTGTCAGCCATGATTAAGCACAAGTAAATACCACTCATACCCATGATTAAACACAGCTAAGAAGGAAGCCATTAATAAGATTGAATATAGGTTTCTTTAAGGTTTTGTTTATATCTTTCTTTTTTATTAATCTAGAAACATACAACAGTTCTGGCTGGCTTTGATTTTTCCACTCCTGAAAAGAGTATTTCTGAAAAACAGGCTGCTAAGACTTCTAAAGATAGAGACCTGGAAAATAATAATCAGAGATATGTGGATTGGTGACTCATTTTTGATGTAAATACTTTTGTGGAAGTTATTTATAGATAATATGTATAAAACTGTTAAGTTGACCTTTTTTTCTGTACAATGCACACTACCAAAACATATGATTTGAAATAATTTGTAAATTTCAGTTCCAATAGTTAGTTGGCAGACAGTGCTGACAAGTGGGAAGTAATTGATAAAAAATAAAAGAAATGAATGACTAATTCATTTAATAGCATCTTGGGACAATTTAGAAGTCACTGTGGAAAACAGCAAGAAACAAGTGCTTAGGTGGCCTGATGCTAAAGGACTGACTTGAACTGATTCTAGTTAGCAATATGGCGAACAATGAAAATGAACACCTGAAAAAGAGCAATTAAGAGAGAAACTACTAAAATGTCAGCTTTTCCCACTATCCTAACCTTTAAATGTTGCATATTCTTCTACTGAAAACAAAAACCCATTTGTTTGGATTAATATTGCTAAAATAAGAATTTGGGTTAAGGTGCATAAATAGTTCTTATTTTTCTTAATGTACAGTAGTACATAAAAGAAAAAAATAGACTTCATTAAAGCATCTTGATAATTATGAAATGATCCTTGTAGGATGAGCTTTAGGTTACAGTAATGGCTTTGCTTCAGAATAACTGTTTCCTCTTAAGAAAGTGCTAAACCAAAATAAGAACTCAAGCCTAATCTGAAGTGTATGTTGGCAAGGAAATGCTAGGTGAGTTAAAACATCAGTGTGTTTATTTTGTTGGGTTTTAATATCGAAGGCTCGCATATTCCTTCCTATTTTAACATCTCGGGAGGAAGAAAAATACTTCACAGGTACCCACTTTAAGCGTGGTGTAGTTCTGTGGTTCTTCTGTATGAGAACTTGACCCTACAAGATAATCCTCCTCTATAATAGAGATATTGTGAAGGGCTAGATCCCATTAAGATTAATAGATAAAATTCAGCAACTGAATATTTCAGTGGATTTCTGCTGAATTTTCTGCATTGGTTAGCTGATTTTTTTTCCATATGTTCCAGGGAATTTCTCATCTCAATAGATTGTTGTGGCCAACTCCCAGCTGCATCTTGTCATTTCTTTCTTGGGAATTGGAAAAATCCAGCAATAATAATCAGCCCTACTTCAGACATCTTCATCTAATTCCCAGGTTTCATGTGGCATTTAGTTTATTTAGATCTCTGTCTACTTTGTCTTTGTTTCCTGCCTCAAATACTTGCAAAAATGAAGCTCTTAATATTGGCAGCAACAGCAAGTAATACAGTACACACCAAAAATAAAACACTGTAATGCTTTTGCCAGTTTACCATCTTATTTTTAGCACCCTGGCTACTGGAAGAAGTTCTGGGAAGGGAAAAAACCAAACCCCAACCTTTGCTATCCTACCTGCTCTTTCTACTCTTTTTTTTTATCCCTGCTTTGTTTTCCTGTAAAGAATGTTTTAGCTCACTCCAACCAAGTGCCCATAAAGGATAGTTAATGCCAACAAAACCACAGTTGAAAAGAGGAACTAGTGGGAGAAGACAAGTAGAAGCGATGGGAATGGAGTAAGGTCATAGTTAAAACCAAGTCTAACTTCAGGCTAGAAGTGTGCAATGCCTTGCCTTCGTTTCTTTCTCTCCTCAACAGCAGACTCTTTGAAAAGATCTGTAATGCTGATCACTAGCAAAGCCTGTTTTGCTTTCTCTGGAAGGGCCAGAGTGATGTTGGATGCCTTGACCTGTGATGTCATTGACAGGTCGTTATGTCATTGGCATAACAGATCATTGTAACACATCCATTCCTTATATAATAAAATTAATAAATAGCGCAGCATTTCTTACTGTGATTTCACTTGCAAAGAGAAATATAGTAGTATTTTCAAAGTTTTTTAGATAAATTCTTTTACTAAATTCCAGTAGTAATCAGCACTTTGTTTTAACTTACAGATCTGCGTTCTAAATTAAATTTGCGTTCAGGCTTGTTGTGATTGCTCATGTGTGTATGGGTACACACAGGGTGTGCAGATACAGGTAATTGTCTTGGATGGCTGTAAGTACCTACTTGCAAATACATAAAAGCAGTCACGGTCATGGTCAAAATTACACTGGAAGCAAGTGACATCTTTCTGTTAAATTTATGCTGACTTCAGGCTTTGGACTAGGGCCTAAATTGCCATGCAAAATGTAAGCACACGAGTCATATCTCTGTTTAAAACTGAAGGGCTTAGATATATAATAAATAATTTAGATGTTTAGTAGCTAGATCACCAGTCATTAGAAATGTCAGCTGCAATAATTTCAAATTTATTTATAGGGAATTCACATCCGCAGACAACTCCAAAGGGGCATGCTTCCAATAAAAAGAAAACCTTGAAGGCCAGCTTCCCATTGTATTTGATTTAACACTCATTTTTTTCTTTACATAACTTGACACATACTGGCCTGATTACACTTTTGCCCTAGCTTGACAAAAACTAGTTCTGACTTGATGTGATAAAATGAGAAGAAATTGTGATGTGACTTCGAAGTTGCGAATGAAATGTGCTGGGTTTTCCCCAGCAAAGCAGAGAGTTTCCTGTAGCTGCTGGGCTCCGACAATCTTCTTTACAGGATGAATTATCTTCTTTTCTGATTTTGTGACTGTGGCTTTTAATATTGGAGATCGGCAGACTCAGAGGCACACACGGTGACGAGGCTGGAGCTGGTGCGGTGACATATACCCAAGTATAAAGGAAATCAGGGGACATGAGAGAGCGAACACATGTGCACAGCCAGTCACTATCCCTTTAGGGCTGCGTGCGTTAAGCCAAAGTCGGTAAGGTCAGGGAAACTGGGGAAGGTGTTACAGAATATTTTTAAGTGCATGAAGCTCTTCCTGGGAGCAGGGGAGTGAGTTGGTTGGTAGGTTACGAGGACACACAGTGGATTTCCCTGACCCTTCAGGTCTCAGCCTTCATGCAGGTGAACCGAATGCATCTTATTTCTCAGAGTCTTCTACTTAATGTTTCCTCCCACTCATATAATTGTGGGAGAAATGGTAATGAAATAACAGGAAAATTGCTCAATTCCTTCCTTCATATGGAAAAACAAAGGGTAAGAAGAGCTTTTCAATTTTTAATCTTTGACTAAAATCTCTTTTAAGAGGTTTCATCTCAAGATGAATGAAAATAAGGAGAGGTTCTGGTATGTGGTGTTGACCTTCAGCAATTCCAAACTCTCCGTGGAGGGAACTGGGCACGTTTTCTTCTTTCCTTCCTATATTTTCTTGTACTTAGTCTTCTTCTGACCTACACATTTTAAAGAGCTAAGCATCATTCTGTATGTTGAGAAGAAGGCCTAGCATTTCTAAATATGATCTGTCCTCTTCAGTTTGTGTGCAAACATATTCAGCAAGATAAATGACAATCACTGCTTGTAGGCAATGTAAAAAAACCCGCAAGCTGAACAGTAGTTCCTGGCATTGTATTTCTGCTTCTCAATATACAGCCCGTGTCTATGCAACCCTTATGCACGTACAGCCCAAAGAAAAGGCAAAAGAAACTTCTTGAGTGAGAACAAATCCTTTATTAATAATCACAGGCTATTATCCATCCAAGAGGGAGAGAGAAAACCCAATTAGTTTCCTTTGCTATAGACATAATTTGGTCCATTGAGCTCATTGAAAAATGCTGATCTTTGGGCATGACGATATGTTTCCAGAAGATAAACTAGGATCCAAATCTACAGCAAATTAACTGTTTTAAGGTGCCTTGTGCTTAATGCAAAGGAAGAAAAACTTAAAAGTTAAAAATGAAGTAGTGTCACTTCTTTTTCTGACAGATGCACAAACTGTCTAGAATAAAACCTTAAATTTTGGTCAAGAAAGTAACCATTTTTGCATGAAGATTGTGTATTTCTGGCAACTGTTCTACATACACAGCTCAAGCAAATTATGGACTTTGAGCAGAAGCTGTTGTTAGATGTTTTGTAGCCTCTGTCTATACTGAGTGGATCAGGATCTGATCAAAAGTTGCTTGACCTCCAAGCAGACCAAATCACGAAGACTAATAATGTATTTTATCTCTCATCAGTGTTTTCTAATATGGACACAATACCATGCAGTGTTTGTCAGAATGAACTTACATTTAGCTCAGAATCCTATGTAAATACCTCCTAAATTATATACTTTAGTGTTACATTCTTGTGATTTCTTAAGACTGCGTCTAATTTCACAACTTTTTTTGTTACCACGTGTTTGATACATGAGATGAAGCGAGGTTATCTGAATACCCCTATGGCAGTATTGTGGTTGTCTCAATGCTTTCCTAAACTGGGAATAAATTTAAGAGCTCTAATTTACCAGATTGTCTGCAGATTGATATAGAAAAGTCAGTCATACGTATTTCCATGAACTGGGTGATTTCTAGCTCGTGGATTGTCAGCTTGCATGTGGTCGAGGTGAAAATAAAATAAAATGCAAATATGCATGGTATGACTGCATCCCAGGCAAGACTCTTAAGGTTCTAAGGTGTAAAATATTTCTGTCACCGAGCACTCTAGGAACAATATTTTTAGATGAGTAAGTGCAAGCAAAAGAAATTAAAGTTTGTTGATTACCTTTGAAAATATTTGTTTTAAGCACTTAAAAATATAAATAAATCTTTAAAGTGTAAGAAAGCCTTGGGGAGTTATTTTCTGCTAATGACAGAGCCAGAAAGAGCTGAAACAGCAGAATTCCACTGCTACAGTTCAGATTGATTGTCACTATGTAATGCTGTTTTATAGCCTCTCTGGAACAAAGAAAACACCACCTTTTAATATGTAGTTATAATTTAATATTCTAAGCTAGGAAGGATAGAAAGGAGGAAAACAAATTTAACAGCCCTCTCTGTTTCCAAAACTGACTTTATGAAATAGAGGCATTTTAAAAAATTTCATTCTGTTCCAGCAGCCTTTTCTATCCTGAACCTAGCTCATAGGTTTAGATTAGATTGAGTGCAATAAACTAACATTTGATTTTTATTTGGTTTTTGCTTGGTGTAATGCAGACTGAAGAAAGAGATCAGGGATATAATTTTCTGTATTTGTTAGATTTCTGTGGTATCTTCCTGATGGAAAAAGAGAAAGCAAAACTAAAAGGGAGTGAAAAAAGCTAATTTAGAGATTGGGCTATTTTATCAGTAAAATAAGGCCTTAAAAGAACTGTATTCTCAATTTGTACAGATTGCCTGGGTATGAAATAAATAGCAGTCATATTTTAAATGAGATTTATGCCAGTTCAGATTGATCTGAACCCCTCCAATATGGGATCCTTTTATATACTTGGACACTTTTATGGCATGTCTTGGCACAGTCCTAAGTGTGTTCTTTTACATGAAAATCAAAGAGTCTGTGTGAAAGCATAGCTCGAGTGTAGATATACAGAATGGGTCAAATCAGTGGGGTAGCCCTAACTTTGGCTGTATAGGTTGTATCTCTCTAGAGATAAAGAGAACTGCAATGTGCCTCGCTGCAAGCCTCGGGGCACAGCCCCAGTGTGGCTGGTGTTTGTCTCCAGCTGGTGTGACCCACTGAAGGGCATGGGTTAGGGCAGCGATACGTGTTGCCACGCAGCTTGTCCTCAACAGCCTAAAGGCAGCTCCCAGCCTGTCTGCTGAGCAATTACCTGGGTAGAAATTCAGAGGGAAGCTGAACATTGTGTTCCAATCTGCTCTTTCAGATCAATCTAGAAAGCATTGCTGTGCCTTCAGTATACTGTTAGAATATGTGATCTACTCCTACTAGTATTCTTTTGGCCAGCTCCTTCAGTCAAATGCTGGAATTAAACATTAATCCAATCTATAATGGCTTTTGCTTCAAACTGGGGTAATTTTAACTTCTACTCGCAAAACAAAATATTTTATGCCAAAGCTTAGGCACATGAGTACCCTTAAAATGAAAGCTTTTTCACACTTATGACTTGAAAAGTCACAATTTCCAGTTTAAATTATAGTTAACAGTCAAGAAACATTCATTTTCTGCTGTGCAGTGAGCTGGAATGTATGAGAAACGCACACTACATAGCATGTTTTCTTTCTTGCTTACTTTTACGGGGATAAATAAGGAATAGCTCTGTTCACATCAGTTATCATTGCCTGGCACTCACACAAGGTGAAGTTGATTGACAGGAACACCAAAATCCATGTTGTGGGAGTCGAAGAGCTGTTAAGATATAGGGGCTTCAGAATAGGGCCCATCATAAAGTTGGGGGGGTGGGGGAAGCCAACAAGACACCTTTGATGATTAAACAAGAAATTTAAAATAAATTATGCATGAACTCTAGACCAGAAGCAGTTAAACATTTTCCTCCTTTTATCTGCTTGCCCTTTGCCGAGAGATCAGGTGAAGTTACAGGTTCCAGTAGTAAATCCATGACAGACAGAAATTCAAGAACCTTTTGTTTTAGTCACATGATAACTGTCATCTGATCTTCCATACAAATAAACTCAGCATTAGCAAGGACACCCTGCCAGAAAAAAGCAACCACCTGAGCTCTGACTGATTCAGATGTGGAGGAGAATAGTTCAAAAAAGCAGATTATTTATAGACATGCTAACTTTTATTATTGCATTGCAATGCCTTTTGTAGAGTAGCAGGGTAAATAAGAGCTACAGTTTTTACTTTAAAGAAAATGATCATTTTTATTTGCTTTCTCTTCAGTGGATTTAGATGAGTTTATTTTTTCCTTAAAAAAAGAAGTACAGGGATTATAGAGAAGTAATTCTTATGTATCTGATAACGCTTCCATTTCCTACCAACCTCACTTCTTCTACAATAGGGTCAATAATCATCCTCTCTTACCAGTAACAGGAAAAGGTCAAAAGTGAAATAAGAAAATACCATCTTTCCTAAGGGAACAGATTCATAATGTGGAAGGGAGCCTGTAATTTGGCAGCTGTAGCTTTGGGAGGCTAAAGTTTAGTACAGGAAGAAATTGGAATGTCTCTTGGTTGGGGAAATAGTGGTCATCAGAGAATGCAGCTGACACGATTTCTCTGCGTGGAGCTGACATCGGGGTGCTTGGTGCTGTCACTGAAGGAAGGCAAGCAAAGGCTCTGTTTTATGCTATTGTCAGTTCTGCTTTTTTATCTCACATATCATGCTCAGAACTAATTGTGTTTACTGTGCTCCTGCAAAGCAGGTAGTGAACACTGTATAATTAACTGGGAACTTCCAGTTCCTCCTTTTTCTTCCAAACAGCATATAGGAGATTTCTGTCTGTCTTCCTCCTCTAACCAGGTGTTGTGTTTGTGTGCATGTGCTTGTTGTTTTTTCTACTTTGTCCTTTTGCATCTCTGATACATCTTCAGTTAATGTGCATTGTAAATGACTGAATTTCTATGCTTTTGAGTTTGGGGATGATGCAAGGTTGGTCCTTGCACGTATGCAACCATATTGTAATTTGAATTAAGATAATTACTTCAGATTTTGGCTCAAAACTGGTTCTATTATTGCCATGATGCATTACCAACACATCTGTGTTGAATAATATAGTCATTAGTTTGTTAGAAGTGAAGATGTGTAAAGAAGGAAGCAATAAGAAAAGAACAAGAGAAGGAATAAAGATAAATCCAGACTATACTTTAAAATACAATCTTATGTGATAATTCCCTTCACACCCACAGGATAAGAAATGACATCCTCCTCTCTGCAGAATGACTGCAGTCTGACAATGCAATGGTAGCTCCTGCAATGCATGCTTGAACAAATCAGATCCAAAGTATGTAGTTTGCACTGATCCCTGGGAACGTGTATTGAAAGGTCTTTTAAAAAAAGAGATAGAATCAGTATAAGTCATCTCATGAGCTTAGTTCAGTCCTAGAATTTGTGTTTTGGAACTTTGTATAGTGAATAAGCATAGGTCCATAATGTAGAAAAAAATAAAATTTTCTCATCTAAAGTTGGTTTCTGATTCTTGATCTTGAACAACTGAAAATATGAAATATCTTGGATGTAATCAATGAAAGCTTAACTGGAGAAGCAGTGTCCACTTGCTGCAAAGTTTCTTGGCCATCAGGTCCATTGACCTTCTTTTGTTCCTTAGTATAACTTCAGCCAGATGGGTCATTGTTGTTACTAGATCAGAATTTGTCTTAAGCTTATATGCCAAGGAAAGGGAATTGTCCTTATAGTGGCACCAGAAGCTTTTATTGTTTTTGTTTTATTTTAATTTCAACTGTCAGAAATCTTTCAAACTTTCCTTGGGGATTAGATGTTTAGATGCTTTTTAGAAGGTTTGGGCCTTTTTTACCATGCTTTTGTACAGCTTATTTTTAGTCTGTGCTCTGAAGTTCATTATTCAATGTTGTCCTTATTTTTAAAATTTATTTTTTAAATTATTATGCATAATTTAGTTATTGTTTGTCTGTTGGATATACCTGAAAGATGTAATCAGAATTAATATACATAATTATACATAATTGGAAAAGTACTTAGAAAAGGCTATTCAGGCTACAAGAGCTTAAGGTCTAAAGTGATTCAGAGAAGAAACAAGAAAAGAAACTAAAGAGAAAACATACCGTTTCCTAGAAGGATAAATGGTCTGAATAGCGTTCTGTTGCTTTGACTGAGCTGCTGTAAGAGGCATAGTTATCCAGTGTCATCATGCCCAGAAAAATTAGCTGACTCTTCCTCAGACCAACCATTTTACAACTGTTCTTAATCAGAGACAAAACGCTGCTAATTAGACCATGCTTCCTCTTACATTGCTGATTTTATTAATAATACAGCCAGCATAATACTCTATGTACTTACCTTTGTCTGGGTTTTTTATTTGTACATGCTGTCATTTTCCCTGTACCTCTATTGAATTTTGTTTAGTACAACTTCATGTATTTGTAGGGTATCGTCTGCTAGAGAATAGAGATTTCTTACAGGTAAGAAATAAAACTACTTTGGTTTCTATTTTAATGAGTTGCCTAATTTGGCTTTTTGCTTGTACTTTGGCAATGACTGTTGAGAGCAAAAATGTTAATCTATGTCTGTGAATTTTTGAGGTGGGTTTTTTGTTAGTTTTTTTGTTTGTTTGTTTGGTTTTTTTTGGAGTGGAAAGAAATGGAGAAATTGCATGTATATAATCTAAGTAGTAGTGACTAACAAACTTGGTTTGCAGCTAAAGCATAATCTTTCTCCAGTGACAAATGAGAGTCCCCCAAATATTTAATTTATGAGGAGGCATTCTGTTCTTTCAGCTAGTTTTACCAATCAGAAAAAAAAAATCCTTAAAAAGCAAATAAGAGGATAGAAAATGGTGGATGTGGAGTTCTCCTTTTACGACTTCTGTAATTCATAATTGTCACCTGTAAGGGTGCTTGAGACTTGTACTTTTGTGTTTTTTATACTCTGTAGACGTTTACTAACTAAACAGAACAGTAGTGATGGACTTTAGGACACAGGAGAAGTTCTGAAATACGGCAGACTGAAAATAATTAAAATATTCACCCTTCATTTGTTCTTCATAATTTGTCTCGCCACACGATAATTAGGGGAGAGATTAAAAGCTTGCTTGTTCTCAGCCGATCTCCCTTTCATATTTGATCCTTACAGTGAAGTTGCGTGGCTGAATTTATGGTACCAAATTCATTTCCATAGCAGCACAGATTTTTGATGTGGCATCACATAAGTAAAAAGATTTTGACTTCACTGTGGGGTTAAGCGGCTCTAAAGGAAAAAGGAAAGGAAAATAAAACCTCCTTATGGAGAAAAAACAACTGCAAAAGCAATGCATGTGATGGCTTGATCCAACAACTGTAAACCCTGGGAGTATTCTCCTTATTTTAAGTCAGTGGGGCCGCTCAGTGGGGATTTCTTTCATATTAAGATCTAAACAGTAAGTCCCACAGTTTGCGAGCAAGTTTGTGAGGTTTTTTTCCTGCTGTCTTTTCCAAAATTTGTTTTAACAGGAAAAGTCTTCCTTAAGGCATATATGTATCTGGATTTTTTTCACATACAAATAGAGCACTTGCACGCATGTTCTTTCTGATCGCATCCTAAAAAACACAGCGTACAGTATTTGGCAACATACCCATAAAAGAGTGCTAGGTGTGTGCACATGAAAAATAACAACAGAGGAGTGTTTACTTCTCCGGTTGGTATCATCTAGAGATCGCAATGACAAAGTCTGTGTTTAGAGAAATCTAAACCGCCACCAGGAAGAGGCAGGAAATGAAACCACTGTAACGAGAACCGCTGCTCTGCTAAAAAATGAAAGACACTTTGAGGATGGGTGCAGTGGACTAATGTTGGTCAGTCTCCCGGAAAATAGAATTATGCGTAGCTGGTAAACTCTGATAAAATAAAGAGCAAAGTCAGTCGGTGACAGGCAAATACCAATTGTAGTCTATAAAGATTAGCAGGCTCAGTTTTAAACTTAAAATGCTTAAAATTCTTCTCCTGCTGTTTCTAAATGTGGTAGTTTAGCAGTGCATGAGTATTTTTTTTAAGGGGGGAATCGCCTTCTAATCCATCTACTTAAAATCCTATTCAGTGCAAAATAATTGCAATTATAACACCTAAAGCTAGTCTCAAACTGTGTTAATCTGACATTTTTAAAATTATAATTATTTTTGAACCATGCTTCTGATTATCATATTAAAAGTGGACTTTCAGCAAAGCCAGATAAAAGATTGGGTGTTAAGGTCAGATAAAAAGTGTAGAAGTAAAATGGCCCTTTCCTGCCCCCTGTTTCCCCACTCAAACTCCAAAATATATTTGGGACAAGAACGTATTTGACAGTGAAAATGGATGGTGCAGGGATGAGGGAGTTAAGACACCTGGATCTATTTTGTAAGTTTGAACCATTCTTCCATTTATAAGATAATACTTTATAATTTGGAAACAGACTTTTTAGCTTGTAAGTAACATGCCTGTGCTGAACTTTGCAATAGCCTTAAGAAAAGGATTGCTTTGCCGTGAAGCAAAAATGTTTTAATTTAGATAAACAGGAAAATAAAAGTAAACAAGATTCTTTTTTGGTGAAATGTAACATTGAGGCAGATTATAAAATGAGAAGCCATTGTACCATGTGAAAAGTCCACGAAACTTTAAAAGGAAAATGATACAAAACTCCTTTATAATACACTTTGCACCATATAGATGGAAAGCAGTATGCAAGCGAGGTGAACTCTCTTTCTGTAGCTGACTTACTCTTTATGAGTTTCCCTACAGCATTAGCTGGGATCTGACAGATGGTATGGCAGAGATCAAGGCCGCGACCCCATGTCACACAGCAGACTTAATTAACATTTCTTTTTTTCTTACCCATTCCTTTCCCAGGCTCCCAACGGGGTATTTAATGTGCATGAAAAGGGTAAAATCGAAGCTATGCATATGGAAGAAAGTCCAATATTTTTAGTAATCTGTCTTTGTTATGGAATCACAAATGGAAATAAATGGAGTGTAATTCACAAAACCAAGAAAAGTTGCTTCAACAATGTTACCATGATGGATCATTTACTAAAGACGACACATTCATCACTCTCTTACCCTCAGATTACCAATTTTAGAAACACTTTATTATAGTTCTCAATTGCAATTTAGTTTACTCATACAAAGATTGCATATCTCACGATGGTTTAGGTTTTGCAGTTGCTGAGTATGAACATTTTCACCAACTCTGCAAGATACAGAAGAGAATAAAGTTCCTAACAGACATTTTGCATGCTGAGACCTAAGCATAGTCATTTTCTCTATGGCAGTTGTGAAAATGCATCTCCACATGCTGTGTTTTGTTTCACAACCGTTTGTATACAAGAAACCATTGGCACACATGAAAATGGGAAATCAGCCTGTATTTCCAAAGGAATAGAATTCTAAATACAGCAATAAATTCAGATTTGGGACAAGCTCCTTAAGTTGTAATTGTATAATGGAAGTCAGAAAGGTGTAATTCTGGAATGAAGAACGGTTATGAGATGTGAGTAGTGTCACTCAGGAGTCACAGAGCTGGTCAAATGGTAGATGATCTTGATGGCTTGGAATGAGGTGGCCAGGAGTGAGTGTACTTCTGCTTAATAATTAATCAGGTTCATTTAATCTCTTCATTTTGTAATTTGGTCTTTTTAGTTTTTCATGATAGAATTGTGCCTGTATTTGAATGTGTTGGCAGCATGGAAAGAAGTCTTACTAATGCAAATAGATATGAGTTAGGACAGAAGGTTAGACATCACACAGACAAGGAAGTATACTAGTCCGCAGACAAGTAATGATGGGATAGAGAGGGAAAACAAAACAGATTTGTGTTTATTCAGCACAGTTTCTGGGAACAGACTTAGTTTTGACTGTTTTTCTTACTACAGATCATGTCAGGACCCAGTTGTGGAATTACACATGTCATTACGCAAGCGCCATGGTATAATTGCAAGCTTCAATGTCTGATCTCCATTCTTGTTGTTTTGTCAAGTTTGATGTTTCTAATCAGGTGGTTAAGCTTCATGGAGATGTTTCTGTACAGGCCAAGTATATGTAGAGTGATCTTGTTACCCATAGCGGGATATTTCCAGCAGTATGTATCTTTTATTCAGCTCTTAGGCAGAGACTGATTTTTTTTTTTTTTTTCTGTCTACATCCGAAGTACAAAAACCTCATAGGTGGATTGTCCAGGTTTAGTCAGAATGCCCTTCTAGGGCTCTTTGCACTCTAGCTGTGCTCATTACAGATTTTTGTCCTGGACAGTTTGGATTAAATAAACAGTGATCTTCATCTGTGTACCACATCCTACGTACACTGTGTTAGAAACTGCAAAGTGCTTTGATTTACATACTGATCAGTAATGATCTCAGTTTTGCTTTTCTTGTCCTCAGTGTTATTTTTATTCTTTTCAATCCAAGGATGTGTTTAACTGATTTAGATTATGATCTGCACGAAGAGGTTGAAAAAGTTGGCACTTTCAGCATAGTCTTATTACAGAAACAATTTTTCTTTCTAAAAGGATCTCTTAGTAGAAATTAAAATACTTGAACAAGAAATTAATAGAAATTCAAATCAAAGTGCAGACCACAGTGTTTAATCTATATTTAATCAATAAAGAACTGAATCTCACATTCACAAATTAGGATTCCCTGAGGGGTCAGTCAGTTAGTGTTAGTATTGTACTGTACAGCAACCCGAGCTGGGGTATGGCAAATAGTTTGCAAACTTTTGAAAATAAAAATGTGCCAATCACTCAGCTGGAATATGGATTACCTTTCATTTTTGCAATTCTTTGCTATAGGGCCACTTCAGAGCATTAAGCCATTCATTTCTGTAAAAACTAATTGAAACTATTCAGATTTATGTGCAAGGATGGCTCACGTTCATTCAAAAATTTATATTCAGTAAGGACATACAGTTGAGCTACAAAGCAGAATTTAGAATCAAAGTAGGTGTGTTAGTATGGATTGTGGTGATGCTTTTACAAGGACTTTCTAGCTCTGACTTCAAAAAAACAAGACAGGATTTAAAAGAATCAAGAGTCTTGGGTAAGAAGATATGTCTGTCTATTTAAAGACATAAATAAGCATTGTAGAGTTTTCACCTGCCTTAGCAAGAAAAGAAAAAGAAGATAAATAAAGCAAATAAAGAAAAAAATATCCTAAAATGAGATCCAGTGCCGATTCCCATTATGCTTCCTAATGATGCTCATTACAATCCTAACTACATTTTAATGCTGAAATCTAATGCATCCATTTATCATTGGAATGAAATACAAATGCTGACAATTGACAAACTTAATAATAATAAAAAAGTTCACAGGACTCAAAACTGTCTGTGCATATTTTTCAGAAGAAAAAACAAAGCTGTGGTGGTTGCAGTTCAGGAATACTTCTCTGGGCAAAGAAAATGGAAACAAAACAAAAATCCCAACACAGAAGGAAAAAAAAATCATCAGAATCAGCCAGTGAACACAACAATAATTATTTACAGACTTTGGGATAGCTTTTTTCCTCATACTTTTTGCTCATAAAGCCTTCCGTTGCAAGAAAATACTAAATATAGAGAAAGTAGAGACAGAAGAGCAAAACATTTCTGAGCAATTTTTAAATTAGTTTGAGATGTGTTGCCAGTAGTTACGTAAATTATAATGTTTTACATTTATATCTGTCCCATTCAAAATCATCTTAGAATTATTAATATGCCTACCCAGTTGGCTTCAAAATTATCAGATGTCAGTGTACACCTACATCTTATGATACATAGTACATTTATAAAATTAATGCTGTAAACTGATCTTAAAGGGAGCAAAGATTGAAATCAATTTATTCTCTCACACTCCTTGGTTCCAAGGTTTGAAATGCAAACATCCCAAGTGTTCTGTTTTATTTTTTCATTATTATGATTTCCTACTTTTCCTGGTTCTTTCAAATAATATTTCAATGCAGGTGAAGGTCTGTGATAATACTGAGTGGTGGATCCCAATATGTTATTTGGTGCATAGAGAATTTTATCCTGATGGTGGCAAAGCTGAATTCTGTTAGACTTGAAGTCTAGTCTAGTTGTCCTATATAATCTAACCCTAAAGTAGGAACTGTAGGGATAAGTTTTGTAAAGCTACTATTACACTGACTGTAAATATATTAATTCTGTCCTTGTAAAGGCAAATGCTAACATAAATCATCCATTACCTGCTTTAGTTAGCAGATTTCATACAATGAGAATGTCTTTGAGTATCAATGAAACTGTAGTACTGGTTTTCTGACTCTGCTAACATCCGGCCATGCTGAACTGAGCCCGTTATGGTGGTGAGAGGGAGAAACCAAAGAGTTTCTTTATAGAAAACCAGATTGAGTCTCTCTTCTGCTGTGTAGAACTCTGGTTCTTCTCTTTGGTGTCTGTGTTCTTGATTATAACATTTATTGTATGAGAATAATCTTCTTCGCTTTTCACTGTTCTCTATTTCAGTATTTTTTGATTTATTTTTTCCTTTTCTCTTTTTTCCTTTTTGTTTACTTTGTTTTTTTCTTTCCTCTTTCTGGTTGCTTCTTTGTATTCTCCACTTTCCTGTCTCCTTCATCCACCTTGGCTTCTTCTAAATGAAACTCTCATGTCCAACTTGCCATGACCACAAAAAGTGAAAATACCTTCAGTCAAACCTTTCACAGCTCTTTTGTTGTTTACTCAAAAAAACCACAACAACACAAATATCAAAAAAAAAGGTATGAGGTAGTGTAGTAAATGAGGACCAATTAAAGTTAGGAAAATACTGAAGAAATTTATTTCCTTTTCTGTCTGGTACATAGTTGTTGGCCATCATAAAGAAAGATTGGGAAGCTGGGTAGAAATATTGCTGTAATAGAGCTTTAGAACTTTCAGCCAGTTACATACCATTTTTGTACCTAAAAAAGGGAAGTCCAGAATGACAAAATAAAAGATAAAATATAAGCGTAAATGCAATAAATAAATGCAATAAATCCTTCTACCCAACTTTGTTCCAACATGGCACATGCAAAGAACTGCTTCTCACTTTCGATGTCTCTGCATATTTACCACCTTCAAAAGTAACTGCGGAAAAGTCTACCTAGAACTAGGGGTATAGGCTCATATCTGTCTAATTTATCTACTTTCTTCTCTTAAATTACTTGCAAAATGTGGGTTGAAAGTGCTGTCATAATCCATTTATCTACACCCGTTTAGTCAAGTGATATATTTGGACTTCAAGTGAATGTACTGAATGTGGTTACGTGATCTTGTCCTATACCAGTGTTCTGCAGACTGGTAGAAATTTTTCTTTATGAGTAGAAAGTAACTTTTGGGGTTTGGTAATAGTAGCAATATCTATAGTTTTTATAACTATGCTTAAACTAGAGTGGAAATCTGAAAATACTCTTTGTTAATCGCTATTTCTCTTGTAAACAGTTTCACATAAGAAATAACAGGAATATTCCTGTTAACTTACAGACATGGCATACAGATCTAATTAGACACTTATGATCTTAGAAAAAATAGAAGTGGACAAATTCTTAGATTTTTTTTTTTTTTTTGCTGGTTATCCAAATATTTAGGAACTGGTAGATCTGACTCAGTTTTCTTCCCAATTAAGATTTGATACATCCCATAGCTCCATGTTACTTTAGCAGACTGCAAATGGCACACTGTGCCTATGTTGTCATTCTTGGGAGTTTCCCTTCTTATCAGAGTACTGATAATACTTAATAATAATGCAGAATATTGGTAGCGTAACAGGAAAAGCAAGAACTGAATGGCTTATGAAAGCTGGCTGCTCCCTTCTAGAGGTCGTCTCTGGTAAGTTGTGACTGCTGCAGTGCTACTTGTAAGGGGCATATAGATGAAAGAGTTTTTTCCTTTGGTGATCTCAGTGTATCATGTACAAAAAAAAAGCCAGTTGATATCTAAATGCTAGTCCAATTAAAATCAGATACACATATGCACTTGAACGTACACATACAGCTGTATGGAAGACTTCATTCAAGTTACCTAGTGCTAAGGAATTGTACAGGAACATGATTGTAACTGTAGAGGTTTTTCTAGGTCTCATGTAATAAAAATGAAACTTTGCACAGCAAACCAGTCTCTTATACTGCCTCTGATTTCAAGCCAATAAATGTCAAGATCTTTAAAAATGAACTCCTAATAATAAAACAACTTTTAGATTCATCTTGATCCTTTCTGTGTGCTCTTACTTGTGAGTCAGAGTGATTGATACTCAAGTTATTTCCTGAAATGTAAATGATTCAGGTAATCCCATTAGGAAAGATATGAAACTGTAAATTTCTTATGAAGTAAAAATTACGGTGCAGCCTGGTGTCTGGAGAGCCATTTCACAGCCTTACCAAGGAAAAAAAAAAGATAAGCAAGAATATATAGCATGTGGGCTACAGGTCTGTACTTGCTCAAGTGATCCAGTCACCGTTGACTGAAAGCCAGTGTTTCACGTTTGCTCTGGGTTTGAGATTCTCTGCTTGTCCAAATTGCTCCCAACTCCTCAGGAATTTGGAGAGTTTTCTTCTGTACTTTGCGTTGGATGTAGTGACAATGCATTCGTTCTAAGTCTTGCTCAGAAAGCTTTTGATCGGCATGATGACTGCCCATTTTTCATTTGATTTATTTTCTGTTAGAATAATTTGGGCCAGGACTCCCAATCACCCAATGGTTGTTGTTTACCGGTGGGTATTGTGCTTCATAGAACGGAAGATACCGTTTCACTTCTAGCTTTTGCGATTTCCTTTCATGTGTCTCTTCTTCAATGGGAGCTAAGATTATATTCTCTTTAAAAAGGTTATCTTAAAAAATGATTGCAGAAGTCCATTGTGGTATTGTATAATCCAGGACCAGATTTTGTAATGATGTAACTGCCTTTAAATAGATAATTTGCCTTTTAGAAGGCAATCCTTTCTGTGGGAGAGATGCAAAACAATTGAAGACCATTAATACTCTTCATCTGATACAAAGTGAAAAGGAGGAGGGAGAAAACCCTGGTATCAGAGGGGACAAAAAGGGTTAAGAGTATCTAGATACCATTTATCAGTAACTTACTGCAATTATTGCTGTTTCCTATCTGCTTGGCAGATAGAGAAGGATACCCAGGATGAACAACTTGGTTTCTTACTCACCAGACCATGGTCAGGCTTGATGGCATTTTAAGTTGTTCCACACAAGCACCAGCACCTTGCCCTCTGCCGCTTTCCTTTGCACTTTGCCAGAAGGGATATATGTGATTGGGGCAGGCATAAGGACTAGTTGAGAGAGGCCGTTCTGTAATGCTCTTCAGAACAGTTGAGAATGGCACCCTGCAATGGAGTGCCAAAGACATGCTCATGCATGAAGATAACAGTTTTGATTTTCATTCATTTCTCAGGGAAGCTTTCAGGTATTCTTTTGAAGAGCAGGCTATGCAACTCAAAGGCTGTACAACAACCCTGTGTTATGGAGGATGTTGAATCTAGTGTAAAGAATTAGCTAGTTGGTTACTGCAAGCTTTTTCTTTATTCCCTGAACAGATTATGATTTTCAATTTCAATTCGTTAGCAAGCTTGTATTGTGGTGGGAGAGATTGTTTAAGTTTAGGATTGTTTATATCCTTTGCCTAATTACGTTCCACTACAGGGAAATCTGTAATGTGGAACCCGATACGATGCTCAAGATGTACCCTCTGATAGAACTGCCTCCTGAATTTACTGTAGTTTTGCAGTTCATTCTCACTGCATTAATTTGGTTCTGTTGCTATGGTCTTGCTCTCTCTTAAAATGTAAAGCTTGCTGAGATAAACTTTTCATAAATGCTAGTCAGCTGAACTTTGGGGATACAAAGCAGAATGGGATTTAGCTATATAGCTGTATTTACTTATCTTAAGTGTTTGTTTATTTATTTACTAAGGCATGGTGCAAGCTTTTCTGTTCATTGGATATCCAATAAAGATAGATCACAATCCCCTCATGTTTTTTCTTGAATGTGCTTTTAAGCACTTATGTATGGCTCTTGAGTCCAGTCTTCCATTATCCTATGCAAACATATCTTGCATCCTCTCAAACCAGCATGTTATGCCCAGCTTTTAAACAATTGTGTTTCTTGTATTCACAACTCCTACCAGATGTAATTTTCAGAATCTCAGTTATTAGATGGTTAATAATAATTTTATAATTTCTATTTTAAAACCTATGATCCAAGTATTATTAATTTTCTTCTTTACTAACACTGTTCTCTTCTTATCTAGGTTTTCCTTCTCTTTGTGGTATTCATTTATCTAATACAAGTATTTAAAATGGTTATATTTTTTCTTCCTTGTAAGACAAATAAAGCTCATGCTTCCGTTGCCTTCATGCCTTTTATCAGCAGTCAGTCAGTTCTGTCTAGGAAGCTAAAGTTTGGGTTTGGCCCACCTGCAGAGCACAAAGTCAAGCGCAATTGTCCGAAAGCCTGAAGCAGCGGAGCACCGTCAATAAATTAACAGTTACTTTAAGTGTTCAAAGTACAGTTTACACTGCAATTCCTCTGTCTGATACATTTCGTGATGCACAGATTAAAAAAAAAGCAACAAAATGTAAAGTTGAAATTGAAGATACTAGGATTTCAGATGTAATATATTTTTATAGAATGCTAAATATCAGTTAAATGCTTTCCCCTTCTAGGGAGAAAGACTTAGGAAAACTAAGGATTTGGAAAAGCTTAACAGTTGGCAAAGATTCCTTATTATTTGACTTGGTTCATCAAGGTGTCTTCTTTTTGTTCCTCAAAACAAATGATATACTGCCATTGGTGAACAGCAATTTGCCTGGGGGTTGTAATGTGGAGACTTTCTACCTTCCCCTTCCAAAGTTCAGTTAAGTGAAGCAAGTATTTGAAAGGAATCTCCCTGGTATTTTATTGGTTGCACTTGTGATTGTGTGCTCTGGGTTCGCTGTTAAGATGCGTGATACTGGGTTGGATTAACCTGTCTGTCTATACTTAAAGCATTTCTTATATAAGTATCTCTTAAAAAACCCTATATTCTTTTAAAATATATCTTTGGTAATGATGACTGGTTGAATTTTATTCTTTGGTGATATTTTCTGATTTAGTTACTAATCTGGTTAATAAGACATAACTTGATAGCCTGATGAGTTGGTGCCTAATTAGAAAATTTTGAGTTTAATTCCCATGTTAGATACTAGTGACCAAAATTGGTCAAAGTTGCTCCGGATGTTCAAAATTTACCTTATTGAACACAAAAGAGTAGTGAACTTGCTCTGATGAGTTGCATACTTCAGTATTTTTCTTCTTAGAAAACAAACTTCATTAGATAAAGAGATTTCTGTCTTAGCAGCAGAACAAGTGGCTCAGCCTTCACATACCAATATATCTCATTTGTTCTTGAAGAATACTCTTTTGCAGGCAGTGCATATGGTACTCAATATATCTGTAAATACAGGGAGGAAAATATCTAACATTGATGGTCATTCCTCTGCATTATCTTGCTTTTTGTGTATAAAGAAAGGTTCTTTGTTTTCTGATTTTACTCCTGAGAATATTAAACTTTGGGCAAGTGCAGCTGTAACTCAGCTTTAATAAATTACACACATTAATAAAAAGGAACGACATGTTAATAAAAGTGTGTCAGATCTTATGAACAAATTTGAAAACAATACAAAGATCTGTCATTTTATCTTTTAACTACAGTCAGTATGCTATTGAGTATAAAAATTGTCTTTGTTCTTGGTTAGAAAATTTAGTGTTATATTCATTGTGACCGTAAAAGTGCAGCTTCTAAAGCTGGTTCATTGTAATACCTGACCACTGGTTTGGATGGTTAGAATCAATCGCTAGAAGGACAGAGGAAATGTCCAAGGCAAATACTGTTGTCTAGTATAGGGACACATACTGTGTCTTTTCCATTGCTTTACCAAACTGCAGAACATAACATTTTGCAGAGTATTTATATTGTTTGGAACTAGTTCTATAAATTGGATATATGAGATGAAAAATAATTCTGAATTTTTTTTGCCAGAATTGATCAAATGTTGTTGAAACGAGTTTTTGTCAGCTCTGAAAGGAGAATCTCTTCCAGTGTTTTTACGTAAGTCTTCCATACTCCGGAGTTAGCTCATTGGGCCCTGCTAATGATCTAAACGGTGAATGCTTTCACTCTCTTCTGCACCAGCAGCAAGGAAGAGGAAAATGTTGATTCCATAATTACCAATAGTTGATTCCATAATTACCAGTACTCAAGTTGCATGTAATTTAAAGTGCCGAACGCTTTAGAAAAGTGCAGTATTCTTTTATTGTGTTAGCTGGACCTCACGAGGACTTCTGGCTGCTTTATTCATTTCTAACACTTTTGCTGTTGTCTTTATTTCTTGGTGAGTTCCTGAAGAGGAAATGCTCCCGCAGTTAGGGGTTATCAGAGCATGTTACTAGCTACAGTTGTCTTCCAGGGTTCTGTGCTAGAAATACTAAGATACTTTTTTCTCATTTATAGATACTGGCATACAAAAAAGCATGAAGGCCTTTTTTAGGAATTAAGATTTAGATATTTAAGAACTAAAATTTAAAGAAACACTGACATAGAACTTTTTTTTAAAAAGTCTGGCTTTCTTGTTCTCTGACTGCTTCTACAGCAATTCATAATCATCTGTATAGAATGCACCTTTTTCTGTCCCATCATTGAATTCTCTGTTGACCGACCATAAAGATGACTTTGTGTATCAGTTTCTGACAAACTATCAGCGCTGACATCAGTCTGTTTTGTATGTCCTTTGGTGGTCTTTGTGTTTCCTTTTACTGCAGAAAAATAACTCGGCATATAAAAATTTTTAACAGATCCATTCTTACAAAGCATCTTTTATGTTATAGTGTAGCTGTGCTTCAGAAAATATTTCTCAAACTGTGGATTGTGTTAGATACTGACTTGCAAAGCCTGTTCTGTGGGTCAGGCGCTGATGCAGATCCATTTGGTCTGAGTTCAGAACAACTAATTGACTAATGTTCACTCAATATTTAATCAACTAATTATTAATTGATAATTGATTATGTTAAGGTTTTTGCATTGCAAGTTTACTTGTGAGTAGACCCTTGCATCCCGTGCTGAACTTTTCATGTCCATGTGGAAATGTCTGTGCGCTTCCCCCCTTTGCTGTGTGGTGAAGTTTCCAGAGTGGGAATAGAATAGCTATGTAAGAAATGAAAATTCAAATACTTGAGTCTGCTTACTCTTCTCTTCTTGACACTCTTCCTTGATTGTCTACTATGGCCTTTTTTTTTGTTTTCAATGTTGCTGTCTCTGTTTTCTTCCTGTAAAGACTATGAATTATAGAGTAGTAAATAAGCGTTTGCATTCTTTCCTACACCTGAAGTGATCATAAATCAACACTACTTTGCTACATGCTTTTGTTTCTTTGATTATATTCATAACTGCTATAATCTTGATGAAGAAATTCCTCTCTTAAATAAACAAAATACATCCTTATATTAAAAAGTATATATAGTTATCCAGTACAGTCTTTTCCTGTTTTTAGTGGAAATACACAGTACGCTTTTCCAAGTATTTTGCTTCAAATTTTTGCCATTGATAAGCAAAGTGTATACTAGCCTCGCCTAATGTAATTTTATTCTTACTCCATTGCCTCTCTTCTTTCTCTCCCATCCCAAGAAGAATCCACATCATCCTTGATTCCTGTACATTCTACATTTGTCACCGTATAGACAGAAAACGAGGGGAAAACCATGCTTAATATTTAGCTACTTCAGTTTGTTCCAGTGCCCATGATATTTATGTCTGTGACTTTTCTGGATGGTAGATGGGTTTATATGTAATCATTTTCGAGGAGAATCTCCATGTTTTGAACTTTAAAATATTAAATGTATTTTTAAAAGTTCAATTTCTAAGTCAACTCACTATTCGTAATGCAGTTCAATTTTGAAATGGGTTCAACATTCCAACCTCTGCACATTGGTTCCACTTCAATGTGCCACAGAGACCTAATCCTCACAAAAATGCTATTTGATCCCAGGAAGAAAAAAAGATAATGGATTGACCCTCTCCATGAAACCATAAAACAGAGTTCTGGGTTGCTGCCATTCAAATGAATAGAAACCGGCAGCAATTCTAACACCTTTCTAGTTTCAATTTTATTGCATCTGCAGGCATCATGCTGGAATGGTAAACATTTTAACGGTCAGACTCTGTCCACTTATACTGTTACTATTTCCTTATTATCTCCTATTTTTTGTGTGAAACAGAAACGGAAAGGTGACAGATTGCTGCGAATGAAATGAATGGAGATGCCATTTGCATTCATTTCAGTTGAAGCAAATCCCCTTCTTTCTCATTTCTTTGTTGTCCTTCAGAGAGATCTCTTACAGCTTCTGAAAATCCATGAGCCAGGCACTACATTTGGATAATGCAGCTGAAACCCCACGCGTCAGTCTATCGTCAATGTGATAGTGCTAAACCTCTTTTTATATAAAAGAGTCCATCATTTCTTTTTAAAACTAATTGATTCAGATTCATAGAAAGATTTCAGTTACACGTGCTGTGAAAAGCTTTTTTTTATTAAAAAAAAAAAAAATAAATTAAATAAGGACAAGTTGCTAAAGAACCCAGAGCACAGAAAGCCATATAAAAGCCCGTCAGCTTATATACTTGTACCTTTTTTTGCTTTAAATAAGCTTGACTGAGGCAATCTCCTGGATTGTCCTTGTTCAAAGATGAACTTGCGTATTTCTATTTCTTTGGCAAAGACACAAACGGTGGGTGTCAAATCATCTTTAAACTTCAGCATACAGTATATGCTCTGTACGTCATCTTTCTCAACACTGAATCATTTTAGAAAAGTCCTCCTTACTGGGCTTTCTCTCTCCTGTACCAGGACTTCTCTCTTTTTGCTCCTGCTTGCTTCTGAGATTTGGGGAAATAAGCAATTTTTTTCAAAAACAGGGTCATCAGTTAGGGGAAAAAGAGTGTTTGGAGTAAAATGCCATGCCTGAGAATTTCTTGTCCACCAGTACCTTCTCAGCCTCCATGGAAGAGACCCCAGCCATGCCTGATGCCTGGAGGTGAAGGAGAAATAAGAAAAGACAACTGCAGCGGGTGCATTATAGCATTGGCTGCATAATCTTAAGAGCCAGTCAATTAAACTGAGGAATTGGATTTTGCATTTAAAGTAGAGTCAGCACTTCTAGGCTTAGATGGTTATTGGGGAAAAAAAAATGTTTTTTCATCTCAGTGCTTTTTATTGCCATAACTAGATATCACCTGAAATGACTTGTTGCTAGAGGATGTGTAATGAGCGCGTGTGTGTGAGCAAGTGGGGGTGTGTAATCTGCAGTCTCAGGGTTATAACCCCAGCTAAAGACCGGCTTTGCAACACTGATGCACTACAAAAAAAAGGGGACGCTGCTAATTGCAACACAAAGAGTAACTGAGGGAGAATTCTGCTGTGCTTGTTTTCTTCCTGTGGTCTTGTGGAGGTAGTTAGGTTTGATAGCAATTTCTTCTACACTCCACATACATAAGCACGCAAAAAATATACTAATCACAAAAAGTTCTGCAGAACCATAAAATTAAGTTCCAGTAAAAAAAGCAATCCTAGAAGACATCTGAATTGCCACAGACTGGTAGTTCATACATTTTCATGTTAATGTGTTCTGACAAATACATGCTTTCTAACAAAAGAGTTTAAAAAAAAATTCTAGGCAGCTTTGTGTCAGTAGTGTGTATCCCTTTCTGAACACATCTTTCTTCCTACATCTGTGATCTCAGAAAGGCCACTACCACCACTATGGGCCTGAGAGGCTGAGTATCCTTCTCTGATCTTGCAGAGACCAACAATCCCATGTACCAAGGGCTTAGTCATGAGAAGAAGTGAGTTATCTGCGGGGTTTTCTAATGAGGCATCTGTACAACATTTCTAAACATTACTACCTTTCTATTTAAAAAAAATGGCAGTATTTCAGTGATGAATATTTTGATTGGCAACTCTTTTCCTTGCTCGAGCATCCTAGTATTCATTATGGGCTGTGTTGGACATCCTGTGGCCCTCCCAGCATCGCCAGTCCAAGCCCCAGCGCATGGGACCTCAAGCATGTAGGCACCACAGGAAGGAGGGTTGGTCCGTGTCCCAGACCTGCACCTGTATGGAAAGAGTGTGTGCTGGACAAGTGCCTGGTCCTAAGAGCTTGAGAAGGAAAGCTATAGGTACACCTACTCCAAGATGAACTTTGATAATGTGTATTTTGGTTTGTTATTATGTTAGAAAGTGTGTAAAATAATTAAAAGGCACATATTATAGCCGCATGTCTGTAATTAGTTATAGAGCTCATCTTTTGCACAGGAAACTCATAACATGTTTTATGATATCCTAGAGACAAATTTCCTACCTTGACATAATTGCTGGATGTGTGACAGCAATGAAGGCCCAGATCCAAGTAAGTGTTCTTTATAAACCAAATTCCAATCCAGTGACAAGCGCTCCATATTTCCTTCTGGTGTGTGTGTATATATATATGTAAAGCTTTCTGGGAAAGGGAGGCTTTAAAATCACATAACTTCCCCAAAAGCAGTACTTATTGTCTCACAGCCATGGAAAAGTCCTAATTCACAACAAATTTCATACCATTTGAAAACTAACCATAGTTTCAAGCCAGACTGTTCCATCTGAATATCCTCCAAAGTTATTATAATTCTGATATGAATTTGGATTCAGATGTTGTGGCTGGCTCATATGAAATTAAATACAAACACACATCCAAGCACTCTTAGCTTTGCCAAAATATCCAGATTTGGTTTGAATTGACTAATTTGATTTTTATTCTTAAGTTGAACTTCTTAACCAAAACCACCTTTTTCACTTGTGATAGTAACATTAAAAGATTAAGCAAGAAAAGAAGAATTCCCACCCCCATTCTATAAAATGTACCATGAGCCTGTGTTTGCCACTTTCAGATTATGTGAAGATTTTCTTGCAATTTCATGTAATTAGAGCCCCACTCCTAATCAATCAACTTGCAGAAGGAGAACTGTATTTCTGTCACTATGCACTCATTTGAGTACTTAGTTTGGTTTCTAAAGGCGGTTCTTTGGTAACTTAAGACTGCATGTAAATTGCAATTGTTATTCACAAAGTATACTATATAAGATTTCTGTCTTAAGCCTTTACAGGAGGAACATCCAAAAGAGCACGCTGGGGGCGTGTGTGTAGGAAAGAGCCTGAATAACTTCAAAAGTTGTTCCTTCGGAGAAGTTCATGTGTATGTATGTGTGGAGGGTGAAAGCTAGTTTTCTCCTTCTTCCCTAGTGATTGCAGAGGATTTGCTATCTCTACATATCACATATTCAAGTTCAGATGAAATATCAAGTCACAGTAAATCTCTACCAGATTTCTCTGATGTTTGTGGAGATTTTTCTGTATTTCTTTCCCTGTTACTTCCTGAGCTCGTCCTGCCCTTTCTGGAGAGAGAAACAGTCACTATTCGTGTTAGATAATTTGGCTAGCTGTGGAGGAAGCCTCAAGCTGGCTCATTCTTCTGCTGAACATCTATAAATTATTTTTATCCTATATAGTGTTTTCCCAAATTTTTTTTTAGCTTTTGATAGACCAAGGTATAGATATTGTGCTGATTACATGGTAGAAAACAAAGAATATAGTTACAGTGGAAATTACTGTCACAGGATATGGTGGAGGTATTGATGCCAGAAGAGGAGCAGACAAATTCAGTTCTAAGTCCATCATAGCTTGTAAAATACAACTGTTTGAATGTAGCATCTGGCTCTGGAATTCATTAGTGTCTTTGTGGTCATGGAGTTTTATGGTACTGCTACATACACCCTTCTTGCCTATATATTAAAACTGCCAGGGGCAAGACAGTCTGGTAGTCTGACTCTGTCTGATCTGTAAAAGTTTTGTCTGTCGCTGCTGGAGTCTGTCCCCTCCCACTCTAATCCCCTGGGCTCCTTGGAAACTTCTGTTCTTAGTGAAAGCTGTAAGCCTGGCTCCATAGTGCCAGCCCTGACTAACCAGCTCATTTCAACAGTCAGCAGTATTCTTCAAGTGTGAATCCATCTTTTCATGTTTCTGTTTTCCACACCCCCTCAATATCTCAGGTATTCCTTCAACGTGCCTTTTGAAAGATTCTCCCGATTCCCACTTGAATTTTCTGAGGATAGGTCACAACAGATCACATTTGAGATACTTTTCTTTGCTCCTTCAACGTCTTGTGAAGCTACAAGCGTGACCTTGGCTTTTAGATGATGTGCTTTCCAACTTTTACCATAAAGGAGCTCCTCGTAAACATCTACAAAGGCTTCCCATTTTATCTTCCTTCATGTCCTTCTTAGAACAATAGGTAAGAACTGAAATCCTGGATTTGCAGCCTATTGTCCTGTTAATTTCTCATGTTTCATCTGCATCTACCTGCTATCTTATATTTTACTTGAATTGCAAACCCTCTACTGTTCAAGTCACACTTACATTTCCTCTGTTTTCAGAGCATAAGTGTGATGTCTAAGGCCCCCAGTACACTGTTGTGATCACAGTAATTAAACAGCAGCAACACCAAAATGACTATTAAGTTTTATATGTCAAATACAGAATGGGAGGGTAAGAATATAGCGGTTTAGTTTTATAATGCTCCTGTCAGAGAACAACACCCAGTGTGGTTTTTGTTTTGGTTTGACAAGATGTGAGGGATGCAACTTCTTACTTGATTCTTGATGTTGGGGGGGGATATGGTGTAGGGGAGAACTTTGTAGGGTAGATGGTTGGACTTGATGATCCCAAGGGTCTTTTCCAACCTAAATAATTCTATTCTATTCTATTCTATT
>JAOQGH010000032.1:10776919-10810620 GCA_025769975.1 Gallinago jamesoni
TCTATTCTATTCTATTCTATTCTATTCTATTCTATTCTATTCTATTCTATTCTATTCTATTCTATTCTATTCTATTCTTCTTTGTATGTGGCTTTAGAAGCTGTCTCTGGAAGGCAGACACAGGAGGTCATAGAAGGAGTGAAGATAGCTGTGTCCACATGGGTAGACTATACAAGTTGCACAGGGACATTTTTCCCGCGGATCTAGAGGCAGTTGTTTGGACACTGTTGCAATCCACAAAGTAAAAGCTGCAACCCATTAAAAGTTGCTTCAGTAAGAACAATTACAAGGGAAGAATCAGCAGGGATTGTTTTTAAACCCTCTAATTTCTTATTCAGGAGATCTGAATTTCTTCATTTAAGAAGTTTCTTGTTCTAATATATTAATTTGTAATTTAAACTCTCAGCAAAAATGTGAGAGAAGTTACTTTTCTCATATACACATACTGCCTACACAGCCTTCTCTAGGAAATAAGGACTGCAGGGGTTGTGTACAATTTCTTCTCTATTTGTTGCATAATGTAGAAAATCCTAGTAATCTAAAACCTAAGCACATTTATGAACAACCTTCCTGGAGAGAAACACTTTCTGTGTTTCAGTAATAGGCAGAAAATAAGTTTATAAAGTAACTGAAGATACGGTCATAATTTAAGAGCAAATCCCAACAAAGGTCCTGAATAGAGCACTCCGTGTTCTCCAGTGAGTGCCATTTTCCTTACTGCCTTGTTTGTACTTCTAGTTACTTTATGTGTCCGTGACAATAGAAGCCGCAATTGAAAGCAGACGGCAAGACAAGCATGACCAATTACACTTCGCCACTTTACCAATTCTTTAATAAAGTTGAAAGATCAATTCAATTTTTAGCTTTTCTCGGAGAAGTGTTACCCAACAAGATACAGAATGATGAATGCTGATCTCTTAAAACCACTAAAGCGTTACAAAAGGTTTTTTTTAATACAACTGTGTGATAAAGCAGGCTTCTCTTGATGAATCGTGGTGATGTGGCTGTCCTAACGCTTATCTAAAACAGTGAAAAATGAAGTCATTAGTGAAATAAAATGCAAATATTACTGAATGCTGGAACATTTTTCTTCCCATATTTCAGGTTGGATTTTCAGCTCCCTGTATGACATTTACATGCACCAAGATGAAAATAAGATGCATAAACTTAGTTTCTCCCCATACCCCAGTAAAAATGAATTAGTGAACCAAGAGAGCTAAAATGCCACCTGCTTTTAAATCAAAACTCCCCTAGAGGATAAAAGGGTAGGGGGAGTATCACAAATGAAGAGAACACTGCAGTTACAATCCATAGGCCACTTGCTATCTGAACACGTAAGGATGGAGTAAGGAAACAAAAAGGGACAAATCTTCCCGCCCCATTGTTAAGACTAAGACTAACATGATAGTATCTCAGGAATATTTGAGTGAGGCTGTTAAGATGCAGCACACTAATTCTACGTGTGATACCCAGGTCATAAGCCTGGATTTAAATCCTGCCTCCACAATTAATTTGTCCCTGTCACTGGTTATTTTAGGACTACCTTAGGGATGCAAGTTTGGTTGTAGATCTGCAGGCAGTAAACTATTCCTTTCTCCTGTTGGAACGGGACAGGGAAAGGGCTGTGGACTCTTTCTATGGAGTCTTCCTCTTCTTTACTCCTCCAAAGTAGATTCACCCCTCAAAAGAATGAGGATGCAGTTAGACGTCCTCTCTGAGCTGGTGCTGCTAACAGGACAGGAAGAAGAGAAATCTGTTCACTTACAGTTTGTCAGTGATTGTAGATACGTGTACCTAAAACTGATCATTACAATATGTTCTTAAGAATACATTTTCTTAGATATTTTTGTTCTAGATTTAGTCTGGTAAGAATTTAATGTAGTCTGATCTTATCTGAGACTAAAGAAATGCCTTTATGCCCCTGGCTTGCAGGGAGCCTTTGGGCATTAGGAGCTTCCAGATGGAACAAAACTCTGAAGGGTAGTTATCATCAATGGAGATATTATGAAAGTGTCTCATTTGTCTTTTGCTTTCCATGCTACCTTTTCACAAGGTACTAAATTTTGAGATGGGGTTTTGATCTTTATCCGCAGTTTATCTTTTGGTAATCTGGGTTATCAAAAAGCGGTTTATCAAAAGCTTAAAGAAAACGGTCCCAACTTCGTTGCCAAATCACCACTTTCTTTTGAGGGTGTATTTCATCTGTGCAAGTCTGAGTATGCACAGTGAATTTTCCTCAGGAACTTGGGTTTGTTCAGCCTTTTTATCTGCTGCTACTGAGGGGAGGTGTATTTCTTTGATGTGACGTAACTAAGCAGTAAGTAGTAGTGTGTGTATTTGAAAAAAATTCCAAAGAAATAAGCCCAAAGCAGACTACTAAAAGAACACACTTCACTATGCTTGTTCTTTGTTCTGAGACAGAAGAAAAGAAAAAATGCTGTAGATGAAAACTACATTATTATATGTGGCAGGGGGAGATGCTTAGGTAGCGGTGTCCTTAAATACAATATTAAATCTGTAAATTTAGAGAAAAATGCATAAAAAATGATCTCTGCTGTGAGTTTTTGTCCTGTGGAGGGAAGAATATGAACTAGTCACTCAGAGACAATAGAACTTTATTTTTCTTCATTGCAAGTTAAGTTAATGGAGATTAGTTTTTTATTTGTACAATTTATACAGGTCCTATCAGAGCATGCTGCATTTTGAACAAAACCTTGTTAGAGAGGGCAAAGAGCCTTGTTTCCCAGTAAAGGATGTCAATGCAGCATGAACATAGCTGGCTGGATCAGACAAAGTCACGTGCATCCAAGAGCTCCATGTGGCTTTGTGTAGTGTAATGGGATAGGTGTAGCATTGCCAGCTTTGCAGGCACAAAACCAGAAGTCTGAGACGCTGGTGGGGTTATTCACGAATACCCCAAATTATGTTGAAGACTAGGGTGGGAGTGATAGGTGGATTTGTAAAATCATGTGATAGATAGTTCAGGATGGAAGGGACCTCAGGAGGTCTCTAGTCCTTTCTCAGAGCAAAATCAACTGTGAAATCAGACCAGGTTGCTCAGGCGTTTAACCAGTGAGGTCTTGAAAGCTCTGAGGATGGAGACAGCCTCTCTGGGCAACCAGTTGATTATCATGTAAGGAGCATTTGATTTCCAAATTTGATCCGCCAGTACAATCTTAAGTTAAACATTTATTTTGTCTTATTTATTTTACAGAATTTTTGTTTGTGAGAATTGTTAATTATTCCCCTATTTACATGCAAATAGGTTATGTAAGTCTTCCTCAGTTGCTCTTAGCTAAAACAGAATGATGAGGAAAAACTGCTGAGAAAGAAAAAATAGAAAGGATTAGAAAGCATGTAGTGGCCTCCCCCCGACCCGTGGACTAGAACATCATCTTGCTGTCTTTGGATGATATTGTGAGACCCATCTGGAGTCTCTTGAGATTCAGGAGCTTGGTCCTGAATGAAGATACTCCAAAGAGCTCATTTGATTTGGTTTCATGCTAATGTGGGCAGAGGCATAAATTTATTATTTGATTTTATTTTTTTTTTTTAGACAGGCACTGAATTTGATATCAATAGCGTTTGGCTGCAGGGAAACAAGAAGCCTCTTCACCATTCATGATGGGTCTCTATAATATCCTCAATACAATATTACTTATACTGTTAATAATAATAATTAGCTTAATCCAGGATTAAATATCAATTTTTTCATCAAACATTCAGAGTAAGCTGTGTTCCTCTTCTAAATATAAAAATAAAGAAATTAGCTAAATATAGGGAAAGATCAGAGAGGAACTAAACTTTCTTTGTAAAATCTTTGCTAGCGAAGTCTCTCAAACATAAACGGCTGTAAGACCAAAGGCTGGCAGTACCTGATAATTAGATAGGATTAGTTGAAAAGTTATTTGTTTAACAACATTTAAAAGCCACTTCAGTATAAATATGATTTAAGTAGAAAGATTTCGTCAGCTAAAAATGTTGCATGCAATTACTTAATTTTTTTCTGAGAGAAAATAAGAAGCAGTATTCTCACTTCTTTGGTTAATTATTTTTGGATTTCTGTGAGATAGAAGGCCTTATTCCTACAGCCACCCTTGTCTAAAATACGCATACACTTTCTCAGAGTAAGAAAGTATTTTGCAGCTTAGATGATCCATCAAACAGATGATGCAGAGCTGGAATGGTACAAGTTTGTCATCCAAAAGAAAGATGAATTTGTGATAGAAAGGTTCACCTGCATCATTTCCTTCACTGCATCCAAACTCCATTTGGGGAGACTGACTTAGAGTCCACGTTGCTACCTTTTCCCCTATTGCCTTGCCTTTCCCCAGCCATGAAGTTGATTAATAATGCACACAGGGTACTCTCATCATCAGAGCAGCAATGAGGGAACTGAAAACTGTTACCAAGCATGGTAGAGTCTGTAAAGTTTTGTCCAATAATATATATCAGCTCAGGCATACTATCGTAAAAACAAACAAAAAAAATACAACAAGAAAAGAGGAAAAAAAGAAAAAAAAAACAATGCTGTTCCAGAGTTCCAACCATTGGCTTTTGACTTCTGGCAGCAAATGATGAGAAATCCTCAACTTTAACTGTCAATACAAAGTATTTGCGTGCTTAGAGAATACATTAAGTGAATTGGAATAAAACCGTTCGCTTTTCTTCATATCGTTTTGTTCAGTGGAACATTTTTGTATGCAGAGAAGGGAGGCGATTTTAATATAAGGATAGTGCCAATTATAAGCCTTTTTGGAGGAGAATTTTTTCTATGCTTAGTATGCATTGTTTTTACAATATTGAACTTGTTATTTGGGACACAGAACACAGTTTGCTTAGCACAAAGGTCTTGTTTCTACTAGCATGCAAAGGAGATTTGGGCAAAGATAAAATGCAATCACTGTGAAATGTCCCATCTCTATATAATACATCTCCCTTAACAGCAGGGAGTCACAGTAGTTGAAGTAATTAGATAAGGCTTTATTCATTTCACCTAAAGGAGAAGCCATGTGGTGGTGAAATATAAAAGAAAATTGCTAGACCATATGTATTGCAGTTCTCTATTTCCACTGTGGGTTTTTTTTTTTATCTGTAAAATGCTTACTGCAGAATACTGACATCTATAACAAGGAACATTTATACTTTGTTAGGTCAAAACTATGGGTATGCATTTGAAGTTAGTCCTACATAGTATTTGGCAAGTATGTAAACTGCTTCAAAACAGGCTTATGGTAAGAAAATATGCACAAGTATGCAGGTTCCCATAGGCAGATTCTGCCAGTTTTCAAAGTGAAAGTCAAAATTCATCATTTCCCAGTAGACTGAGGATTGGTTTGTACCAAGATTTTTTTGCAGGAAATCTGTGTTTGAGTTCATGAAAAGTCCATGTAAATCAAAGCAAATGTTTTAAAAATAAGCCAATTATAAATCAAATGAAATTTTCCACAACTCCAATTGTTATACTAAAAAGAGAAGGAATAGAAACAAAAAAAATTAAAGGGAAGTGGGTGATGTTATCTTCTGTGTTGCAGCTTGATCAGCGAAAGGATTCTGATTAGAATTAGCTTAGCTGATTTAAGTGGAGCTTCACTCACAGATATCCTCTAGATTCTGACCCAGCGGAGGCAAAGTCTCCAAGTCAAGGAATTATAAAGAAACCTAACAAGGTCTAAAGAGAATACAGTAATCAGTACTTGAGATGAGGAAGAAAGGCAAGAAATTATTATGTACTCTACCATCGAACAGATAAATTGAAATAACAACAGCAGCAGCAGCAATAGAAATAAAAGCTATTATTATATATATATATGGTTGTAAATTCAAAAAGCAGGAAAGCAAATTAGTGACAGCAAGGAAAGTCAAAGTCATGACGTTTCTCATATGATAATATCAGCTCTGTGCAGCTGCTTGAAAAATTTGCATGTAATATCAAGAAAAGAACATCTGCTGCTCAGTATGCAGCCGACCACCAAAGCTGCTGTAGAGAAGAGGTGGGAGGAATGAATGGATAGGAACTAGATCATGATAAGCAGAACAAGAAGTGGCATCCCACTGAATGGCATGACCTCTATTATTGCTTTCTAAGTCATTTACTCCCACTTCTCGACTGGGGGCTAGTGTACCTGATGATAGAGGTAGCTGCCATAGGCAAGTTTACCTGCTAGTAAATTCGCTAACATGGGATAATCTTCATTGAATGAGTGCTTTCCAGAACATTTAAAATACATAATTTTGAAGCAACAAAATCCTTGATACGAACTTGCGATCACAGTGCTTAACACACCAATGGGTACACAACTGTCTGGAGGAGCAAGAAGGTAAAAGACTGTGTCAGATACAAGTGTGGAGAAGAGGGGTGATACCAGAGCAATTGTATAAGGATCCATTCGTGACTAATCACATGTAATGGGAGATTTGGGAGTTAGATGTATAAAATCTATTGCTCGAGGCATGTTTTTTTGCTATCTTAAGGGGCTTTTTGTGTTGGTTTTTTTTGTTGTTGTCTTTTTATTAATTTGTTTGGCTCAGTAAATTCTTTCACTTTTAATGGTTCACTATGCTGAACAGCAAGAAATTACAGGATAGAGTTCTCAAATGAAGTTACTACCTGTACAGGACAAAGAAAAATGTGGGTTTTCTTACCTGAGTATCTTGGTAATTCAGAAATTCAATAGTAAAAATATGTACGTTACTATTTACAATTTATGTGGTTTGTTTCATATATATACATAGGCATACGCTGTCAGAAAACCTTTACAATAGTAATATGCTGCATTTCTTTTTATTTCCGTTATTTTCACATGCTAACATACTTCACGTCTTTCGCTGATGTTCAGTATTGTCCATATTAAAAGCAAAGTAATATTTCTGATCATTTCAGGAGCCCATTTATAATGCAGCACTGCTCAAAAGATGTTTTAAGATAGGCTATATTTGGGTTGAGAGGAGCACAATTATCTAATAATAATTTAAAAATCTGCGATACCATCTGTGCAAAAGCCCTGATAGAGGCTCTGTTTTAGCACAGTATGGCTTGCCTATAACATGATTTAGTATCTTTAGTGGGCAGATGTTTTTACTAGCTTTACTCTCAGAATAATCTTTCTCCTCCGCATTACATGCACAGAGGTCCATTTCTGGGAAAAAAGTAACAAAGACAGTCAGGCTGTTATAAAAAAAGCATCGTACTTGCTCTGTGCAACAGTTCTGGTTAATAGATTCTGTAGAAATAGAGGCAACCAAATTTACAGTATAATTTGGAGAATTGTCAGGTACAACATTATGAAATGCCAAACAGGCTTATTAGTCATGGAGGCATCCAATACTTTTGCTTATTTAATCAGTGAACAGAAACATTTAGGAAAAGATTGCTGGAGTGTTGTGAGTTGCTTCTGTGGAGCTGTTTTTTGCAGAAATTTTTTTCTGATTTTGGACAACAAGCAAAACTCTCCAAAACCTGCTGTCTCTTCTGCCACACACCTGTGAGCCCATGAGTGCAGGTTTGTGTGTAGTTAGGGTGCTAGCCACCGTGTAAACATAGAGGTAGATCATGCAGTGTTTCGGCTTATTCTAGAAATAACAGCTACGTAATACCATGGATTTTTACAAATAAACTCACCACTCTTGTTAAACCTAAATAAAATCTCCAATCCTGAAAGCTGCAACTCCCTTTCCTGCAGGGATTGAGGAATAAAAGGTAACAAGAACAGAAAGGGAGGGGAATGAGATCCTGAGGATGCTGCCTTATGCAGCTCTACCACCTGCATATTCACAGGCAATTTTTGCTTAGCCAGCTGGGGGACTTTTGTTCAGAAAACTCCTGTCAAATGCTTCTTTTCTTCTTATTCTCTTAGTCTGACAGCATGCTATAGGAGAACCAGAAATATGGGTGAATTTCCAAGTTTGGGTGTCCTGATGAGTGGATTGGGAGGAAAGTAAGTGGAGAGGGCAAAGAAGAGATGGGAAAAAATAGCTATGTGTTAAGGCAGACGTTTTCATCTTTCTCTATGCATTGTACATAGAATTAAGAGGTTATTATGGTTTTCTCTACCTTCTGTCCTCTCTTCTGTGGAAACAAGACAGGAGATGATTCTCGGTTGTCTCTCTTGGACCCAAGCAGCAAGGAAGACTCAGAGGACATGTGTACCAAAGAAATAGAACAGAATTGAGACGTTCACAAATTCTATCTGCTGCTAACTCTTCAATGTCATGGGCTTTATTTAAACCTTAACCTGAAATCTAAAATTCTCTTTGTTGCTGCACCAAATACCCATAACTTGTAAAAGGAAGACTTTCTAGAAATTAATGCGTCTGGAGCATCCTATTCTGTAATGACTTATGCATGTTTATATAAAAACTTTTCAAAAAGGGTTTATATATAAAACACTTTTCAAAGGTGTGTCACGTAAGAGACTTTCAGATAGGCAACTTCTCATTAATATTTGCCTCTTGTGAGTCATAATTCGTTTTGTAGCAGCAGTTCTTTGCTTTTATTAAAATGATAGCTTTGTTGACTATTCAGTGTTCGGAATTATTTCATAACAAGGGTCACTTTGTGTCTCCTTTGTCATGATGACCTTCAGATTATGCCTTTCCTTTCCACTTCAGTCTAACATCCTGCTTTCATTTACTTGATGGCTCCATGGTTCAATAGCACTTAGAGAGATGTTGACAGCAAATGGAAAAGTTTGAAAATACTCTTGTTTAAAATAATACCACCTGTGCATACTGTTCACCAAATTTACTTATTTTGTCTTTTCTTTTCAAAAGAATGTTATTTTAAATGGTGGTTTTGGTTTGATTCTTCAACAATCACTGTGTTTTGTCTATTCCTTCCCCCCCACCCCCCCACTTCTATGCAAGGGGTTCATCTCTGAGGCTATGCAGAGGTCAGTCAGTCATCTTCCTACTAGAAGTTAGTATATCCAGCTTTGGGAAGGAAACTGTAGTGTTGATGTAAATGTTATGTACTCTGCTCGCTGCCACTGCCAGGAGAGCACAGCCCCAAAAAAGTGACCACGGTGAGGTTATCTCTTTGTCCCGACAGCCCCTCGCTGCTGTTTTCTCCTGCAGGAGCTATTTCTTCTCATCTGTGCTGAAGCAGCCTCTGCTGCAGAATTGTCAAATACATACTCCAGGATGCAGAGAAGCAAATTTAGCTTGCAGGTGGGATATTGACTCATGAAAATGTTCTCACATATGGATTCACGGGATAATGGGGGCATGGAAATACACCTATGTGTTCTGTACAGTTTAACACAAATGTAGAAACTTGCTTGAACTGGATGCAGTGCCGTAAGTTTACTTGGATGAAGTAATTGTAACACGATTAGCTTTTCAGTATTTCTCATATTGCTTAAGACATACATTTTATTATTCTTCATTCTGAAATATATACATGCATCCCAGAATGTCATCATTTTTCTTTTTCATTAAATTAAGAGTATTTCTGATGGTATGCCCCTTGAGAGAGATGATACAACAGAACATCTTTTACACTCTTGGGAATATTTGATTGATTTCCCTCAGTTTCATTTGATGGCAGTCTGGGCTGGTTTGGTCAGAGTAACTATGTGTTTAACCTTTGCGCTACCCAATAAAGCACTCTAATAGTATAGAAATCTAATTCTGGTACTCCTTGCCGTCCGGTTTGGTTGTGACTCCTGTTTTCTTGACAGTCTGGGAACATGCTGCCTAAACTATCCCTTTTTGTATTTCTCAGCTGTGTTTCAACCCATTTTGTCCAGGGCTCAAAGCAAAGCACTCAAGTGAATTTACTTTATTAGAAGTTTGTAATTACCGTCCTGTAGCTAATGCGAGTGAGTTTCCCATGACCTGGCTTTGCTTGATGTGTCACTGGCATTCAGCGCATGGGAGCGGGCACAGCAAACGCTCTGACAGTACCCGGTGCCTTGGCTGTCACCAGTGTGTGGTGTCCAGGGCAGCACGCTCCCTTCTCATGTGCCACGTCTTTCTTGAACCTCCATTTCAGGTGATAGACTTGGGTGGGAGGGGACAGTTGGATGTCGCGTTTATTGTTTCAGTGTTTGTAGTTGTCGTTTTAGGACTGCTGCTTTTTACCAGCCTGGTCATGCAATTGCTTGGTTCCTATGGCTTATGTTATCGCTTATACACAGATGACATGCAGATTCATAATTCCTGTTGGTGTTCTCAGATTTTGCCTTTGTATTTCTCTGCCTGCATCATCTCCGTAACTGGATGCAGGCTAATCTGTTATTACAAACAAAGAAGTCAAAAAGGATTCTTTTTAATCCTGTTGTTTAGGTTTTTTGCTCGTATTTCACGTCTCAAATATTGCTTCTGTTTCCCTACTTCTACAGTACTGCATTAGAGTTTTTAAAATGTTCATTATTGTATAAACGATACCTTGCAGATAAAAACTAGATCTTTTTTCATAGGTTGTATGCTTTTTCTGTATGCAGATTTTCAAGTATTTTTATTTTTCTATTGCATATACTGCAAATAAAACCATCCCTGAAACAACTGGTCTCTGGTCTCTGCAAGTCAGGCAGAGCACGAGTTTTAGTATAAAACTACCACTTCTCAGTCCAGTGACCTAAATTTTATATTACAGCAAATTTGAAAGCCACTGCCTGCTTTTTTCCATGTGCAATCACATTTATATGATTTGACTTCTTTTTGTAGACTTGCCCAGAATATCAATTCTGTTTATAAATTATGTCTACTCTTTTCTTTTCTGAACTGCTGGAGTTATAAATATAGTAAAAAACGTTTTTGAACAGATTTTTCCTCTCTGGTATATTGTATATTAGATTTTGCTGATTTTTAATGGCATCATTTGTCAACTTTTAATGTACTTTTAGTTTTGATTTAAACTTGATCTTCAGTTAATTTTTTTGCAGAATACCTACCCTTTTGTTACATGATATTTATCATTTAATTTTTGGCTCGGTACATGTTCTTTTTATTCAATATACACTTTATGTTAAAAATGTTTAAATTACTTAATAAGACATAGTCACAGATTGATAACACTGCTGTCATTATTGCTTTATCCTGTTGGCAGTAATGCGAATAGGTATTTTAATTTTCTACTGATGCCATTCTGGTGCCCTTATGAAATATCACTTTTAATTTATTTGCAGAATGTTCTCACCATGATAGCCATAAATACACACAATTACTACAGCAACATTAATAGTTTCCTATCTACAAGGAACTATCTTCTCTGATGTTTTTATAATTAGAAAGTAGACATGCAGTAATAGTGGCTAATCTTGTGCTAGAATTATGGTGAAGGCAGCATCAGCGTGCTTCTTGCATTAAGCTGGAGAGCCAGCTTCAGGAGGAGAGACGTAAATCCAGCAAGGAAAGGAAGAAAATGGTTAAAAATTGGGCATAGGTTGGGGAAATTTCTGTGCATTTCCAAGTCAGATGCACGCTTGCAGTTCAGGCTAAAAATCAGTCTGTGGAACAGATAGCATCCAGCATGGGGAGCAACCAAAGATGAGGAGCTACCTGGAGGAAGAGGTTTGTTGCTACACGGGGTGAGCGGCAATATCACTCACTCCACTGCAGCCAGCAGTTCGTGAGGGACTGGACTTCTGCAGGTGGACAGTTGGAGCACGTACGCCCCAACGTTAATTTGTACCTAAGCTCTTGTCGCAGCTTGAAAAGTAAACAGTTCAGCTGATGAGTAAATGGACTGAAGGTACATAAGGGTAACCTTGTTTGCACTCTGTCAGCCAAAAAATCATAGGTTTCTAGTGGTGAAGACCTGTAAACTTGTTGGAATTCATTGGCTTGATCCATGTTCTCCTCTAGGACTCACTGGGTGTGGTGCAGCTGGTTGCTATCAGGTGGCATGTCCCATCAGGAGGCTTGAGTAGAAGCAATATGGAAGCACCAGCTGGCAAACGAGGGGTTTGTCTGATAAAGATACATTTAGTCTTGTTGTATACAAGCTGCGTAAGATAATACACCAAGAGACTCAGTCTCTTGTAGAGGCTGAGAAGCTGTGGAGATGTTCTGCTTCCTTATGTGCCTGCTGTGCATGGCCACCCCTCTCATTCTTTTCTCATCCAGGCCATACAGCTGGGTTATGAACAAGAACTGCTTCATTCCTTTAAAGCACTGGACTTCTAGAGGTTGTGTGCAATCACACATACCCGGTGGCAGGAAATGTATTGATTAATGCAAGGTTTCTGTAGCCAGCAGAAATTTCAGGGAGAGGTATATTGTTTTGTGGTGACCAGAGGACACACTACGAACTTGTGGCACAGCACCCTATGGTTATTTTGGCAGAAGTGCATGAAGATATGAAGAGCATGCAAATGCTTTCTTCTTGGACTTCTGAAGAAGAATAATAATTCCACTGTATGTAAATTTCTATCACACCACTACAAATATTGCTAGTAAATTGATGTAAAGTCATTGAAACATCAGATGTTAACAGCATGACAACTGCTTTGAACTGTCCTCAACTTACGAGGGGATTATGTGGGAGGAAACTCCTTCATGGCTGTGGCTGGTGGCCAAGGAACCCTATGCAGGAAGGTCTGGAGTGATGAATATCCAAACTAGAGCAGGGTTAGGTGGATCTGTTTGGAGCAGAAGACTGAAAAAAAGTAGCATGGGACAGGAGGAGGAAACGTGGGCTCAAGGAGCATGGTCTGAACTCGCTGTAACCACTTGGAGTTTTCTAGAGACACCGGCAAGTTTCAGCTCCTGATTTAGGAGGTGTCTGCTGGAGGCTGGCTTGTGAGATACCTATGTTTCGTGCAATGAGTGGTTGCATGGAGAACAACCAACTGGCCTTTCTTCCAATGCTGTACTCATAGTCATCTGTTTTATCAGCCAGTGCACCCAGGATTAACCTTTTTGTCAAATAATGTGTATTTGCTCCCTAGCAGAAAATACTGGTAGTAGCTGCAGGTGACTCTTCTATGAATGAAGTTTCACTTCATATTGACAGCCCAGCAACGTTGTGCATTACTTTCTGTGTCCTATTCATGTCATCTTCTCTTTTGTGTCCTTAACAAAAGCATAAAAGCATTAACATGCAAAAATATTAGCAAGAGGAAAACAGACATTCAAAACAGGTGGTCTCAAGGCTTGTCTTCATCCTCTTGTTTTGATTCTCATCCAAACAGTTCTTCTAAAACTTCTTCTGAAGCTGATAATACTACTACAGTCAGACTAACAGATTTTTACATGCTCTTATTTTAAATACAGTAAGACACTGGCTATTCTGCATTCATAAATACCAACTCACTTCAATAGATCTGCTAAAGTCCTTTTCCCATGTGCCGTTTTTCTTTATTTCATATCTGTAAGAGCAATTTGATTTTCCCAACCCAAAGCCTTGAAGTGTTTGGGTATTTTTGCTTCACTTTAGATGTTACAATTTCCATTTACACTTTTTAATCCTAATATCATGGTGAATAATATTCTTACTACTTTTTTTTCTCCTTAGTTTGTTCTGTTGTTAAGTACTACTGTCCTTAATGAACACAGAAGCAGTATATTTAGTTTCGGGACTGCAACTAAATTGACTTTGTCTGAACATCACTGAAAATGTGATTTCTTTCTTCATTTTCCATCTTTCCCTTTTATGGCTTAAGAAACTTTTGCTGATTATTAAATCTCCCTCCAGAGTTAGCTCAGCTTCAATTCTGATAATTCTCAGTTCATCTGTACACTTTGAGATTTCCAAAATATGACTGTTTTGATTCTGCCTTTGAAAATAGTTTTTTATCCTTCTGCAGTTGATGCCTTTCCCTTCATATTTTGTCCTGTTTCTCAAGCTGGCAATTCCTAGTAAGTTTTTAATCTTTTCCTTGAAGAACTTTTGCTTTCTGCTGTAGTTGAGGACTCGAACACTTTAATCTTGTTATCTTTTTAACTAGTTACCCAAGTTTGTCCTTTTGAAACTTAAAAAAAAATCCTTTAGCCCTATGTTACTTCATCAAATCATCCTGCAGTCAGCTTGCTCCATTATTCGATTTTTATTTAATCATATAACTGCATCAGATAATTTATTCTGGTTTTATCGTATAGTACTGCAAGTCTTATTAAAGCAAAGCCTTCTCTTGTGTTTGTGACTTCTTTGTCACTGTCAACTCCCCTGTTAGTGTTGTTTCCTTATTAGTAGCTGTTGTGAATAGCTTTGACTCTGCAGTCTTCATTGGTAAAGGTGAAGTGGAAGTGCATGTTTCCAGCATTTCTCTGTTTTATATTGTTACAGAGTTACCTACTGTATTAAAATCTGAATTTTTGGCTCCGAAATTCATAAGAATTTCTAGTGTTGATCTTTTAAACAAACAAAAATAAAAAAAATCTTAGAAAACCTCCAAACAACTGGGTACCAAAATTTCATCCTATAAGCATACGGTAGTAAGACTTTTGAGATGGTTTTATTAAGCTGACATTATGGGAATGAACTGAGGAGCACACAGATAAAATTAATTATCCTCAATATCCTTTACAATGTTGGAAATTTTAATCAAAATTTGAATTTTTTAATCAGAGAATTATTGAAGAATTAGGCAATAAATTACAGTATAAGTTGATACCGAGTATATTAGGAGGCATAAAGAGACAAGTAGTGTGACAGAGTACTCAAGTACCATGAGCTGCTACTTTCTGGTCATGTTTTAAAGAGGCATTACCTGTTGTAGAATTGAAAAGCATTGGCACTGTAACATCTCCTACATTGGAAATACTGTCTCAGTATGATGTTTTTAGAATATGTTACCTTCCTATACTGAAAGACTGAAAATAACCCCAAACAATGAAGAGATCACAAAACCAAAACAGAACAATCTTTGCATTTTATGACAAAAATATTACCAGTGGAAGAGGAGGATAATTTCTCATTCAGCAATTTTGGAGAGTTCTTTGAGAGAGTAGAGAAAGGAATTAATTACTTTAATTATATTATTTCCCAACTGCAATACTTTTCATGGGTGTTTTCTGATTTATCTAACAAGTACATCCATTACATCTTTCTCAGTCATGACATTTTGCAGAAGAATTAAAATGTTGAAGGAACCCAGCCCATCCAAGCATTTTTCAAAATTATTACAAGGATGGAGCTCTGGCTGTGGGGAGTGTGATAGCACTAGTCATTGTATCATCAGTGAATGTTTGCATTGGTACAAGGAAATCGCAGTAGCTTTTACCTGCTCATCTCTGTAGTGTGAACCACTAAAACTTAGGAAATGAGTTCCTATTTCAGAACAGGGCATGAAGACTTTATTTTCTACCTAGAAGTAAAGCAAAAGGAAAAATGTATTTTCCACAGGTGTAAAGCAAAAGCTGCGAGTATTTGAATAAGCCACAATTTTAGACCTGTGAGCAGATGTGATGGACAAACATAGTGGGCAAAGCTCATGAAAAGAATTTGAAATAAGCTGTTGGGTACCAGTTCAAAGATAGGGAGGGTATCCTGCTGTGCTGAAACAAGGTCACCCGTGTAACCTTTGTTCTTCCCTTAAAACCCAAGAAGTCTCAGCTGCAGCAACGTGTGCTGCCTTGGTTTGAAGCAATTTCTTTGACACAGCAATTCACCTACTGCTTGCTTGAATTTTTGGAGAGTTAAGTGCTGTTGAGCTCACCTGGAAAAGCTAGAGTGATTATATCCTGGAGCTGGGAGTCTCTAGAGTCCTACTCATCACGCTGTTCCCGGTACAGGCCAGGATACTGTTGGCCTTCTTGGCCACCTGGGCACACTGCTGGCTCACGTTCAGTTGCCAGTCGACCAACACTCCCAGGTCCTTTTCTGCCAGGTAGCTCCAGCGACTCTGCCCCCAGCCTGTAGTGCTGCAGGGGGTTGTTGTGACCCAAAACAGGGACTGTGTCCCTGTCTTATTTGGAAGAGAAAAGGAGAAGGAAACCCCCATGCACATAAGCATGACAGATGACTTCTCCTGTGGAGGACTGCAGGTAGGACAGTGAGATGTCCAGCCTCAGAGTTACTGATTGCAGCAAAGAAAATTGCTGTTCACGGTACCTGCAGAGATCCACTCTCAGACAGGCTGTATAAAAGGCTAAAGCTAACACCACCCTTTGTTATCTCAACAATACCTTATTGTCAAGAAAAGTAATTAACAAAAGTGCAACCAAAAAGCTAATATGTTGCAAGAAAACAGTAACAATGACTCGCTCTTTCTCAGGTGTCAGTCTATAATAGAAATTCATTAATAACAAAAACATGCAGATAAGACATAAAAGAGAAAAAGCTTTCATTTAGAAACTGCAGCTCTTAAAGCCCCACAGGTTTGTGGGGAAATTTTGGCTATTTACAAATTGGATAAGAAACACTCAAGTGGCCGCTCTCTGTAGTTGCTACACTGCCCGTTTCTTACTGTGTTTTCTGCTTCCTTGAAGTCTCAGAGCCGTCTCACCCCATACACCCACAAAGACATTCTTCTCGCTGCTTAATGGCTCTCCAGGGCATCTTTATGGAGTTACAGCTGTCGGATACGCAAACAACACATGATCAGGTCTGTTCCTAAGGCATCGTGGGAGCGAGGCAGAAGTTGTAAAGCTTGTACAGTTTACCAAAAGTGCACGTCTTATATCTCTCTTGGGTTTAGCTAGCTTTAGGATTTTTGACTATATTATTGTTTTGCTGCTGTTTTATCTCACTCCTGAAAACCTCTTTGTCTAGCCTTGCTTCCTTCTGCAAGCACTAGATCTCATCTGATGTCATGGACTTTTCTTGTATTACATATATTCAGAAAAGGACATGTTAAAAATAATGGCTGTACTCACAGGAAGGAGGGGAGAAAGAAGGGAAATGTTGCAGAGTCCCCCTCGGGAATACAGGAACAGATGAGAAAAAGAATTACCTTAACTGCAGGGGACGTGTCACTGCTGGCTGGGGTGAGGAGGGACATGGAGGGACAGGAGTATGGACTTCTTACAAGGCCCTTTTAAGGCAGGACAAATGTCAAGCCCATCTGAAGGGACGAGATTAAGAATAGTGAAAAATAGCAGAAAGGGATTTGATATCCAAGCATGGTGGCCAAGGGCAGTAGTGTTTTGAGCAATGAGTCTTTTATTCAGTCACTGTATTAAAGAAAAAAACTTGTGGGAGGAGAGCGAGAAGGGTGCCATCATGTTACCCTATTTTTAAGCCACATAGTCCTTTACTATCCACTGCCTTCTCTCTCCCTCTGTTTTTAATAGTAGCTCAGTCTATTTTGGCATGAAAAATCTTAAGTATTTCTCTTAACAATCTCAAAACAGAGTATTTTGAGTTTTGTGGAAAGAAGTCCCATTTTTATTGTTCGAGTGATTACTGAATTTGTCCAGTGTTCACAAATACTTTCACAAAATTGACTGGCACCTACAGATAAAGGACTATTCCTAGGGAAGAAAATCTCTAGGTTATTAATGCTTTGAATATTTGATGCCCTATGGGCACCCCGTGTGTCACAAAAGATAAATAAAATTTAAATAGATTATTTATGCAATAAAAAAAATCATATCTCAGTACCATGATGTATGGCATATATTCCACTTCAGAGGAGGATTCATATATCATACGTATTGCATAGAGCTCTACTCATAAATTATTTGTTTCTTTTGTAGCACGCGTGCCGAACATGATAGATTAAAGGACACAATCCAAGTTACAGTTGACATATTAAAGCACTGCTGTGCATAGAGATATTATTTATGAAAGAAATATACAATCATAAGTTTTCAACAGGGCCTGGTTTCCTTCTCTCTTTTGAGGCAGACCAATAGTAAATAAGGTAAAAACCTCGCGGAAAGCACTAAGGATTGTATTACCAAAGCAGTATCCTCCCTGGAGTTTTATCTGGTTAGGTGCTCACACTGCTATTAAATCTTCCTATTTGGAGAAATAGGTGTTCAGCTCAGCTTAAAAAGACGGTGTGAGAGTTGACCTCTTTCGCAGCTCGCGTCCGCCACTATAGTAGGGGATCACCCTGTGCTGTGGTCCAAGATTTATTTGAGAGGCTGCATGTTGCCACTACCTTTGCTGGCAACTGCAGAGGTATTACCCGGTCATACTATGTCAGGATGAGCACCCAAAAGTACTGCTACCTCCCTACACTCAAGCCTGTGTTTGTCCAAGCCATCACTGTCAGCCTGATTTCATCTGCGGGGTCAGCGATGTTGCTGTCCCTGAAAGTCAAATGAGTTGTGCATGGAGAAATTAATTAGAGTCGGTGCACTAAAATAAAGCCTTATTCAGGGAAACATGGACTACTTTGCCTCTTTTCCTTTTGGAGGAGGAGGTACGGATGTGAAAACATATTTTAAAGCTAAAGCAGTTTAGCCAGTTAAGAGGAGCCCGGTAAAGAGACTGTATCAGATGCCTGGAAGACTCCAAGCAGAACTACTGTCCTAGGTGGTAGCATGTTTTGCCCAAGCTTTGGAAGCCTGTGTTTAAACACAGAGATGGGAGCTTTGTTTGCATTCATGTTTCGTTTACTCACAAACTGTCAGGAAGGTGTATGTACGCAAAGTGTTACGGAAATATCTATTCAGTGATTTGTAGATGAAGTTTTCAAATTTACATACTTAATTGCAGAGACTACACAATTGAATGCCAATGCACAAAATCATGATTTATTAGTGCAGAAAGAAAAGAGCATAGAGAATAAGTGTGTGCGTATGCATACAATTGATAAATATTTATTTTGAATTATTGTGATTGTTTATTTTGCCACGTTATCTGGAAAAGGACAAAAATTTCTTATCTTGCAGATTCTTAGAGACAACTGACAAAATAGTGATTAAAGAGTTAAAAATATTTCTTCTACTTTCACGTGGCAATAGAATACTTTCTATGTATTTTATATATGCAAATATTATCACATTAAAAATACAACCTTTCTCCAGTAAATACAAACAAACCTCCTATATTGAAATCCTGGCTGTATTATAGTCACTGGGAGGATTGCCATGGCTTCAGCAGGATGAGGATTTAATCCTCAGTCATACTCCTGCAAAGAAAGAATATTATTAATGATACTGTAAATCACTCTCCCATATTAAATATGATGTTAAATATAAGTACGTTTTTACACCCTCTAGTTGGCCTCAAAATCTGCTATTGTTGAAGTAGGGGAACTTGAATCCATGGGGAACTTGAATCCATGATAAATTCAACCCTGTGGGTTTAGTGACTCAAAAGTTGAATCCTGATTTTGCTGTAAAATAAATCAGGATGTTTACTTCATTGAAACTGCGGTTAAATAATTTGAGAAATGTTTACAAGTAAGATGAACTGAAACCCAAAGAAGTGTTGTATTTTTCCTTTTTTCATAATTTTCTGTATATTTTTATTTATTAATTTATAGTGAAAAGGTAATCTGTATTTTATGCCTTGGGGCAGGAGATAGAAAACTGCATCTAAAATTCCCCATTTATTCCTAAATAATACAGTACTGTATAGAAAAGTCATAAAAACAGAGACTGCAAATTGAATTCCAATAACTCTATCCTGTGAAATACAAAACCTCCATCTAGTAAATGGGAACGCATTATTGACAATTATATGCAAATTACCAGGCTTTTGGCAGGCTCTTCAAAACTATTATCTTATGGCAACTCTGTAAATTACATAGCTATGCCAGCAATGTAGAATTGTTCATTATACTTTATTGATACATTTATGTCGCGTTATATTGGAATATTTTGCTATGGCTCTCAGGAGACTTTCTTCTTTGCTTATTTTTATGGCTGCCTTTCTCTCGCTTTTTCTACTTACCCCCACCCTTAGAGTCAGAACTTCTTGCAGAGTCACCGGGCCAGAGGGAGTCAACTTTCCTCAGCACCGTCACCATCTGCTCTTTGCATCCTGAAGGCCACCAAACATGCAGGCAAAAATTAGGTGTCGTTTTGTTATCATAAGATTCCCCCGGAGACCTGTGCATATCATTCCTTTTCAAAACCCTGCTTGTTCTTCATCTCAGGTCATTTATTGCTCTGCATGCCCCAGATTCATTAGCCTACGTTTCTTCTTGAGCTGAGAACACCACGTTTTCCATTGCTGCTACGCTACAGAGTGTGCGCGCACTCTCTCTCTCTCTATTACAGCTTATATTTAATAAACGAGGAACAGGCACCCTGTTTATGTTTATTCATAACAAGTTTAGATGTTACTTTTGAAGATAAAGAAACAAGTTTGATGATATACAATATCAGCTACACGCTCTGCACTGATAGCAAACTTTAGCAATCAAGGAAAGATAAAAAGGTTTTGGAGAATTTAATCACGTACTTCAAAGTAGGCTTAAGAACATATATTTCAGAAATTGAGATAAAATATGAATGTTTAATTTATCTTCTTTCTTTTTTACCATGAGTGTTTCTGATTCTGTTGCTAATAACCTCATTGCTTCTGTCAGCCAATACCTCTCGTGGTTTTTTTTGTTAGAGGCTTTTTTTTTTCTTTCCTGAAGTAACTTTTGTTGAAGAAAGAATCTTTTAATTAGCTTTTAGTTTCCAAACGATGTGATTGATGTTTAATTTTACTTCAGTAGAGGACACGTGTAGTTTGGGGTGACGGTGAGTTTCACACAGTTCCTGTGAAGGAGGAAATTGATGTAAAAATAACCAGGTCATAAGCAATGATGTGCTGAGGTTCATCTCCAGTAGAGAACCCCATTTCTTGAGTAACCTCTGATGATATCTCTGTGTGATAGTAAGGACAATCACACTTTAGAGTTTCTTTTTTGTCTGGTTGTGTAGTAGCATAAGAAAGAGATTTTTCTACCCTGAGGCAATTGCAAACTTATTTGGGCAAGGTATATAACCAAATATGAAGCACTACCTTGCCAAATATTTGCCCTTTTCTCTTCTGGACATAGTTAATTGGATTCTGGTGTTAAGGACGTGTACAAACAGAACTCAAAACATGTCTCTGCCCTTTCTCATAAAATCATAGGTTAATTCTTGCCCCAAAGTCGCAAGAAAAATATTTAATTTTACTTCGAAGCAATTTTTTGCCTGGAATTAATATAGTTGACCAAATTGTATCAGCTAGCCTCCCATGTCTGATGTGACACATAGGGTGTGATTGGAGAAGAGCAGCTCTTTGTGTCCTTGTTCAGGTCCTTCAGCTAGTCTTCAAGGTGGAAGAGTCTGAATGAAGGGCAGCTGTCACATAAGGAAGTACAATTTTTGGCAAGACTTAAATTCATATTCTTTTTACAAATCCTGCTGAAGTACAGTTCTGGTACATGTTGATGATATTCTCAAAGGCCCTTTTCTTTTTCCATACTGTAGCTATAAAAGTGTCAAATTGAGGATAAGACATGACCTAGGTCAGTTATATTTCAGAATCCCAGAACTCTTTCTCCAGTGCAAGGGCTGGTAGTGGGGAAAGAGAGAACAGAGCAGTATCTTTTACTAGGAGGGGGAGAATTCAGTAGTGGCCACAGCAAGGTTGCTAGTTAGTGTAGGAAGTTGTTAGCTTGAGATAAGAAGCACTAAAGGCATAAGTGATCTTCCAAACACTATCAGTTACCATTTTTAATGGAAATGAGGATGCTCATCTACTATTTTAGGTTTTGAAATTTTGAGACTTGCCAGAGCAGAATCTCCCTGGTACTGATTAGCATGTTGAATCACTTGATCAGATGTGTGCATCAGCTAAAATGAAGAGAATTTAGGAATCAAAGGAAAGGAGATTACCCCTTGTATCCTGTACATTTTTTTGGTGTTCAAAACTAACTGATTGGAAAACAAGAGGAAATACCCCACAATATCGCTGCATACATCTCCTTCGCTGCTTGCACAGGACAGAGGAAGAAGTCAGGCTTAGCACCGTGTCCCACTGAGGAGGAAGATCCTTGTGAAGAGTTGAGGGCTGTGCCTTCTGGGTCACCACTTGGGCTGAAGATGATCAGGATAAAAGGTTTCTATTCATGGGGAGAATATGAGAACCATCTGAAAACGTATTACAGTTTAACGTTACCATTTAATATCCAGCCCGTGGCCAGTGTAAAGTACTCATGGTAAGATATTTTCTGACAAGTTAGCAGGCATAGTTCAGATAAACAAACATTAATATCTTGAGCGAGTTTGGGAGTTGGACCATGTAAGGGGTATCAGTCTAAAGGTCAGCCTTATGAACTTCAAGCACAGTTTTAAAAATAGACGGCTCAGTAATTTGAACAGTGCACCCATATATTCCTCTTGAACAGCCGGGCTGCTATTTCGGCATTCATGCTGCTGAGGGACCTCCTGCTGCGTTCTGGGTCTGTGCAATGCCTGGTTTTTACTATATCTGGCTGCCTTCCTAACGCGGCCTCAGTGTACTTTCCAAAGGAGGAAGCACACTTCTAACACAGAGAAGCTACCTATAAGGTGTTATGTCTTAGCCTTTCTTTTTTTTTTTTCCATTTTTTTAAATATTTTTCTTTTTCTCTTGTTCTTCTCCCATCAGTAGAATGCACAGCCTCCCAAGAGAATCCCCCCCTGGTTACAGTTCATTTACACCTGATTTCAGAAACAGAGAAGAACACTTTGAATCAGAGTATGTCAGCTACCTACCTGGCTGAAAGAAGGAAGTACATAAATCCAGATAGTAAAATAAATAAAGAACCAGCTGCTTTATGGAAACTCTAGAACCTTAAAACCTTTGTTTGTTCTGTATTTTACCCCATTATCTGAACCTGTTCTCACTTTCCTAGCAAACGGCTGCAAAGAGAAATGCAAACAGACAAAAGGCAACAGCAGAGAGGATTTAAACAATGCATATAATTACAACAGCCCGTGAAGAGTTTAGGGAGAGAAAATCCTTCCCTTTGCCTTCGCTGTTTAAAATGAATTGCTGGAGATTCTGTACTATCTAACTAGCGGCTTACCTATTGCTAGCTGCAGGGTATTTTGGGAGAGGTGTGAAGCTGGTAGGTTAGGTTACTTACTTTGTTCTATTGCAATAACATGTGGACCATCCCTATCTGGTGTCGTGTTTGATTTCCATGAGAGAGAAATGGCAGTGGAAGAACAGAAAAGTGTGACTTGATAAATCTGGAAAGAGCTGTTTTTTTCTCGTCCCCTTCAGAGAACATGTGGTCTTTGTAGCCCTTGGATCTGCCTGATTAGAAGAAAAAGCCAAATAATTTGACACAACAAAGCAGTGCACAACTTCAGCTTGCTAGCAGTGTCTTAGTAGCTTGCCTGTCTTTCCAGAATGTGACAAGTGCCTGAGGAAAGGCAAACAACTCGTATTGTGAGAGAGAAGGAAAGAGTATTAAGCGCTGTTGATTTCATTTCGGAGAGGGGAAAAAAAAAAAAGCCTTTGCATGGCAAATGAAAATAGAAATGCAAATCAGCTCCAAATACTTAACATATCTGATAAACAATTGTATAAAAATAGAAAGTGGAGGCAATAAAGACCTTCAGACGTTCTGTGTTCACCACATTCACTGTCAGTGTAGCCTCAGTGAGCTGAGGCTCAGGCTGTGTACGCTGCTGGAGGTGAGCACGTATTCTCATCAGTCAGATAGACCTTTCTGTGGCATGTACAAGTATCAGTTCCCAAGTATCCATGTTTGTAGTCACACTAGTGATTAAAATTATATCGTGGCAACTGAAATTACTTGCACAGGGTAAAATACTGCTCAGCGTTGCTGGAAGCACCAGAAAAAAGGTATAGTGGAGAATTAAGGCACTGGAGGGAAAAGGGAGGAAGAAGACCATAGTCTAAGCATATTGTGTTCTGTGGTGGTAGTCTGCACAGATCATGTTTGAGCTGATTGTGCCTGATCTACTTAATGGTTGCTTTCTGAAAGCTGTAGTTCAGCTATTCCGCAGTTTAGAAAAACATTGTCTTACACTGTCACCTCCACAGATATCTACTGCAGAGAACTTTATATAATACTGTAACTTATAAAGAAGCATGACAAAAGCAAAGAATAATGAATCCACTGGGCCTACGGATCACACCTTTTAAAGAATTTGTTTAAAGACTTTTTAAGATGGGCTCCTGCAGGACGGATCCCTACTTTGATGTCTGTCAACCCATAGGTCAGTTTCTTGAATTTGGTAGTATTTGTTTTCTGTTGTGGTGTTTCTCTGTAACAAAAGTGGAATTTTGAAAATGTAGGCACCTTCTTTTCTGCATTGCGTCGATGTTTCTTATAGTACTGATACTCTTTCAGAACACTCAGTAGAAACGGAAGCCATAATTAATGGCGTGATTTGGATTTCCATTTCCAGGCAAGGACATTGCAAGTGTTATAATTTCTGCTTAACCTGTTGTGCAAACAGATGCCATAACAACACATCTGTACCTCTCCAACCAAGATCTGTCTAAGGAAAAAAGAAATTCTAAAGAGAAATCTTAAAATAAGCTTTAGTATGATATTGGATCCTTCTAAACATTTTTTATTTTGTAAGGATATGTTATTTATGATCACAGAGCTCTCCTTCTTAAAGTCCACTCATGGAACATGACCTGATGACAATGAATTCTCCAGGGGTGTTGCAGCTGCAAAATAAAAATAATAATTAAGATCTAAGAGTAGCTTTCTAATTCATTATCATTAGGTAAAATAGAGTGATTTCTCTTGAGAAAATGTAATACAAATTCTCCTTAGCTCAGTAGGATGTCTATGGGTTTATTCCCCATGTGGGAAAATATCTAGTAAATGCTAGAATTACTGTTTTTTCCCTTTAATAACGTGTGGTTTATAACTTCTCATACCTTTAGGGCTTAATCCTTTCATCAATCAGCAAATCAAACAATGGCACTAAACATTAGTAAGACAGATAGAAACAGATGATTGTTTTTTCTTTCAAACAGCACAACTCTAGTACAGAAATGCTTTGGCTACGCTTAGCTCCACTTCCCTGTTGTGGACTTTGGAGGTGAAGCATAAATTGACGCTGTTCTTTCTCCATCAGCTTGCTGATTTGTTCCACAGCACACCTGAACATGGTGCTCAAGGCTGTCTTTACGGAGTTAATGCTCTGTTGTGTCCAGTGGCTACCTCATGTTTGCTAAAGCTCTCGGTACCTTGCCTCTTAGTTTACACAGTAGAGCTGTGGTATTTCTGCAGAAATGGCAACTCTCTCTATCTGAGGGAAAATGAACAATAACAACAACAAAAAAATCACGAAGAATTGTTGTTACAGTCAGGCAGTAGACTCAAGGGCAATAAATCAGTATTCTGGTTTTTCTTGTCAAGTTTATGCCTTGAAATTTTGGTGAAAAATCTAAATCTATTTCCTTTTCTCTGAACACAGGCACAATAGTCCCGAAGAGCTTCTGTCACGCCTGGAAGCTGTTATGAAATGCTCCATCCACACTCATTGCTCCCTCTAGCCTCTCTGTACAAACTACCGCCTTGAATTCCCATCTAGTTTCCCTAACACCTCCCACAGCGCACTAATTTTCTTCTTATTGAAAGGCACTACATGATGGGATATCCTGATATCCTCATTTTTTATTGTGTAAAACAATAGCTTTATGAAAACCCTCATTATCAAGGGATGTGACACAGTTTGAGATGTTTTTTCCTCTCAGGAACCTCATTCTTCCCCTTTTTCTTCTGACAGCCTATTTATCTCACCTTAGCTAAATCATTTATATAGATAATAATTCATATTCCAGTTGCCAGTAGGGTGGTTTTTTATGTTTCACTAGTGTAGGTGAGAAATAAGTAAATCCATATTCTTCCCAGCTGAAATTATCATTTATTACAGTCTGTTGTGTTGTATTTCATTCTCTATATAGTCAAAAATATAAAGCCAGCACTTTTTCTCCAAAACTTTCATATTATTTTTACACAGTTTTCCTTCTCGTATTTTATATCCTTCTTTCCTTCAATCTAATTCCAACATGCCTTGCATATAAACAGCCCCAGTTATAACAAATCTCTGGCAAATAGCCAACTGATGAGCTCACTTGATGCTTTTAATTGAGTAAGGAGAAAGAGTCACCTCCAGGATGTCTCTGTCAGTCCATAGGGAGAGTGCTACAGATTTCTTCTGGAAATCTTCATAGCAAGGTGGAGGAAAGGAGACATTATAAGAGGTAACTGCTGGTTTTGGATGTCTGCAGAGAAAATACCCTTCAGATAGCTATACTGCATTTGCATACAAATACTTAAATTGGAAGGGCAAAAGTCACAATAAATACTTCTTTGCAGAATGAAAACAGTAACTTTATCTACCAGTCTGTTTTTATTAATTTCTGTTGGTTACTGAACTTCAGAATACGCCTTGCAGATGAAACCTGCACCCTTTTTTTGCATACCTCAGAAGCAGATCTGCTGTTGGTAGGTGGTACCTGCTAGGAATCAATCTACGGGTGAGAATCTGATGTTCCTAGGCCTTGGCCCTCAAAGTCTGGTGAAGCGTGTCTGGGGTGACTAAAGAAGCCTGTAAATTGTCAGTTAAGTTACTGCTATGACCTCTGATCCTAATATTAATTCTGAGCTATACACAAAAAAGTTTACTAAAAATTCGCTATTTTATGTGATAGTTAAGGGTAGTTTTTAGCGTTCCAGCCTGTACTCTCCGTGGGCACGTCTTCAAAGGAGATGATTGCTTTTCCTCAATTTAACAACTCATAACTCCCTCCCATGGCATGTTCTTCTCCACTTGTAATGCTTTCGTGAGAGATATCAGAGACAGGTAAAAAACCTAGGGCACCATTTACTTATGGCTTGTATTAGTGGAATTTGTCAAAAATGTGGCACTTCATATTGTTTTGGGAATTGTTCCATCTTAGTAGTAATTCAAACATTTACTAAAAATTGCACTTTCCATTTTTCGCAAGTTGGAATCTAAGGAACAGCGAGGCTTTCTGGGCAAACATACAGCTTGTGTAATTTTATATAAAGGGATAAGCTTCAGTTTTAATAGCACAGTCTTTCACGCCTTGGTAATGAATCCAAACAAAAGCCATACACTAAGAATATACCAAGAATACAACAAAATTTCAAACTCTGGGGTTTTTTTCAGTTGAGGTTTTTTTTTCCTTCATCTTTTACTCTTTTATCTAGCTAGCTAAGGGATTGCCAAGGCTTCTGTAAATGTCAGAGGTTTATGTCATAGTGTTTAGCACTGGTGAAACCTTGCACAGCATCTCTGTACACATGGTACTTACTCATTATGCAAAATCAGTTAGAAATTTCCTACATGAAGTAGCAGTAGTTCTCCCAGGTAGAAATAAAAACATTTATGCCACTTTAGATGCTCATCAAGACTGTGAGGGTTTTTTTCATTATTTAGACATTATTTTGCTCCTATTAGTTCTGATAGCAGCTTTTCCAGTTGAAGTAATGTGGCTTGTAAAGTTAAAATCAATTACTGCAGAGTATCCCTTATGGATATTCTGGAGGAGTTAGCCTCTACATGCACTGCAGGTCTCTTTTCAAACCTTGAAGGCTGTAATCTGAATTCAATACATGTAGCCATTAAGAATTAACACAAGATATAAAATCTCACTGATTGTGTTTATAAAATGTCAGTCAAGAAGCAGCTGATGGCTAGAGTTGTGTTAGCACAGCAAACTCAGGGTACAATGAGATATGTTTCAGGGATGTTTATTTTGGAAACCTTTGGAGAAATGGAAAAAGCTGTATGACCTTGGAAACACCAGTTTCTTGATGACTGTTAGGAGTGCCAGAGTCATATATGTTCTCCTATATGTATATACACACACACATACACTTGTATGTATTTTTCAAAGTTTCGCTATGTTAAGGCTACACGTACAATCGGCACTGAAAGAAAAAATGATTCTGAGTTCTTATGCATGGCTTTTCTGTAATCATGGTGGCCCAAATCAATTTAAGTCTTGGTGTGCCAGGATCAGCATGGAACCTGTGCCCGTGGTGTTCTTCTGCATGAGGCAAAAGCACTCCTTGCAAAAGGCATTGTAAGGAACGCTGGTATTGCTACGTGGGTTATAAGAGGGGGTTCTGAAGTGGATGATACAAGTTAGACCATGGAAAAGAGGATGGGTGAGGCATTTTGCCTTTGTGGGAGAACTGGAGAAAATGTCACTGCCCAAACCAATAAGTCACATAATTTTATGGTACAGGTACAGGTTGTTCAGGAATTGCAGCGTTAAAATCTTGAGAGATCTTTTTATTCCTGAAAATCACAGAATCTTAAAGCACCAATTTATTTGTAGAAATTCAGTGGGATAATGCTTTCTCTCTTTTTTGCTCTCCTGTGCTTTCATTGACCTTGCTCTTGGAGTAAAATTTTGAGATTCTCTAAATCTGAGGGTGTTACTGATTCTGATCAAGTTGCATAGATTACAAAATGTTGTCCAAAAGTTCCGTATGTTTTTGTTTGGTTGGTTGGTTTTTACTACTTCTTTCTAAAAATGCAGGACATTTTTCAGGCTATATTTTATTAAAATATAATTTTAGTTTAATATCCTGTAACTGTATTTGCTTTAAAATTGCATTAATTTTATATGACATATCTTGTATGGGCATAATGTACATTACACAGCATGTTGAAAAGAATTGTCTTCAGATGTTGATCGGCTTTTTAAGGGAAAGGGAGAATTGATGCATGCACAGCTCCAGCGGTTCCCCAGCTTTCACCCTGGAAGTCAGCACTGATTCTTCTGTTGATACATTCCTTTTAGTAAAGCTAAACATTGTTAGCAGCATGTAATATCCACAAGCACAAAGAAATTTTAAATTGCAGTTTTTATCCTCCACTAATATCCTGCTATCTTCACTGATAACAACATATTACCAAAGTGCAGCACAATATTTTTCAAAAGGTAAACAAAGACCAAAGTGTCATAGTGCACTGGTTTAATGACATGCAAAGGTAGCAAAATAAAGGGAAGACTTTTTCTTTTAATTACTGCTGCTTCTTTAAAAAAGGTGATTTTTTTTTAATTTTTTTTTTTTGGAAAAAGCTTTTTCTGGAGTGGAAAAATGTCAGCTTTATCCAGTATTCCCAGAAGCATTGGTCCAGTGTATTGCATATTTGGAGAGTCAGTGCAGTTCAGGCACAACAAATTGTAAAGGTTCATATAAAGCTATGCAGTCCCAAAAGATCCTTATTTGGCACTTTTACTTTGAGAAATCCACAGAGGCAATAGACTCATAGAAATTTAAGCTGTTTACAATCTGTATGCCAGCTACTACTGCACTTTCTGGAATGCTGTTTATTCTGTTTGGGTAACTCTTCCATACCTAACTGTGACAGGGCAGACTGCTGCTGCCACACGTCACATTAACAAATGACGGAGGAAAAATGTCTTTCTTTGCCTTTCTTCTTTGTTTATCAGTGTTTTATGCAACAACATTTTTACTAAAACCCCTTGCTTTCCTCAGATAAAATTTAACCCCAAACCCAGGTTGCCTTAGTGGTAAACTAGGCAAGGCTACTTGCCTTTATTTACTCAAAGGTGGCTAGGTGGTCACTAAGATAAATGTGTGCATATATAGATATTTTTTTTAAAATTCTTTTTCATCACAAAAAAAAAAATATTAGCTGCCTACAACCCAAGAATTTGACTTCTCGGGAGAGTTGCCTTTTTTGGATATGCTGCAATGAAGGTGTATGTGACAGATGTACACTTCTAGATATCACCCTGAATATAAAACTAGTGAGGATGTGGCATGATACATTTTAATAGTACCTCAGTAGGCATCAGAGTACCTATTTTATGTCTTTGGAGAATTTACATCATGGTTCTAAGTGCGAATGAAAGCTAAGGCTGCTGTGTCTTTGTTGCCAGTCCTTTTTATGTTAACAAGATTATGCTAAGGGAAAGTTGAGACAGATGTTCTCATTCCCCCATCACTCTGCCATGCAGGCAAACGTTTTATCTGACTCAATATGATGGAGCAGTTTCACTGTGTTTAAAAAAAACACAAACAAACGAAGAAAAAAAAAAGGGGGGGCAGAAAAAAAGTCCAAGAATGAAAGAAAAGCCCTCCAGCCTGATGTTTAGGTTCTAGTTCTCTAATGAATGTGTAATTATTTGTAACGTGTGGAACAGTTTCAACAGCAGAGAGTGGGCCTTTTAAAAAAATAATCAAACGGGCTTACTCCAAAATGCCTCTTACGGTAGGGTTTATGGGAATTATCAAAAGAAATATGACATCTAGGTTTGAATTCTCTCAGATAGTAGGCAGCAGCAGGAATGAAACCTGCATCTGTCAAATGTGGGATAATTGCGGTGACAGTTGGGCTGCATATTTGTTAAAAGGTGATGGTATCACATAGTCCTCTCCTTCATAATCATCTGTTACATGAAATTCCTTGTGTTGGAATTTTGTAAATATCTTCTGAATTACCAACACATTGTTTTTCTTGCAAATAATGGATTTATTAGGGAATGTGCAGCTCTAGTTCCAGTAGCACGTGCGTTTGAATTCCCAGTGACCATCAGTCATTTGAATTACTTGGTGAATACTCATCCTTTTGTGTATATGTGCTTGACAACATAAAAAAAAGTATTTTTTACAGGAAACACACCACTCTCAAATATTTCTCTGTTGATTACATCGATCACTTTATATGTAATTAAAATGTTTTCTATTTGATGGAGGCCCACAGAAATGTAAAATCACCTTAATTAATTGTCTTGGTGTCTTTGGCACTAACTTAAAAACCTAGTCTCTTGTTTGTATGAAAGTCGTAGTTCTTTGAATGGTACTATAAACTACGGTGTAAATTGGCTTTTTGCAGTGACTTTACCAGTCATAACAGAAAACTTAATAGAATTCAAAATCTGCTTTTACGTAAGCCCTGGTCAGGCAAAGTCAGAGGAAATTTGAATAACAAAATCCTGCTACATTAGATTAGGAAGATGTTGATGATGATTCTTATTATCATTATCTATGTTGCATCAATCAATGCTCTGTTTCACTTTCCTTAAGCTGTAGTCAGCCTTTTCCCTTTCTGGGAAATTTTATATGTACTTCTACTTTCCTTTTTTGTACGTGCTAAGAATGGATGAATCAAGGCAAGCTGGCTTTCATCTCCATAATTAACACTTGCACGGAGCATAAAATGTGAAAATTAGAAATGAGGATGCATCTGAAGGGAGAATCTGAACCTGCCTGATCTTTTCTGGTTCGAAACCGCTTGACAGATCAACCCTTTGAGATTCAAGTTGTATTTAGTGAAATGTCAGTCGGAAGCTGCTGAGTGGGAGGGACGGCGTCAGTCACTCCTCAGAGACAGCTAATCATATCACGGCGAGGAGGAAGAACTGTTTAATTCCTGCAGACTCCACTTTTCTGAGAGTCTTGTGAATTGCTCTTTGTAAATTTGTTCTGCCGGGGCTAGAGGTAAGCAGGGCGTAGGGACACCATCTCAAACAAAAGCTTCCAAACCGAGCTCTCCAGCAGCCCTTCCCAAGCATAACGGTCCCGGTATTTACTCTCCATTTCTACCCCTCAGCTTCTCTTTTACACCAAGGAAAAGAAGCAAATAGTTGGAGTGAAGCTAGGTAGGGAAAAAAAGTGTTTTTTTGGTATCGTGAGTGTTTCAGTGCCTGCCCTTGTTTACTGCCTGGAGCATAGAATAAAACTGTATTGTTTTATCCGGAATAGAACTGGCTGGATTTGAAGCCAGATTTGCTCTTGAATCAGGAATGTAACAACCATTTTGTAGCACTCAGGTTATAAATAACATTAGACTGGATAGCGAGGTGAGCAATCCAGAGTCGAGTTGTCTGAGGTAACTATGCCTGAGATTTGAAAAAGGGTTCTTAAATATATATGAGCTTCCTTGGTGCAACAAAAGCTTTGAAGTATGTTTCAGCCTAAAAAGATGTAATGGCTCCATCTTAGCTTCTAGGCATCCCAGTGCAAACTTGGGAAAGTAAGAAGTGATTTAAGCACGACATTTCCAGGTTCCTAGGCTGAGTAAACTCCTGCTACATCTCAGCATGAGACCTAGATGTTGGGTCATTTTTCTTATTCCTGTCGAGACAGCAGTAGCCGGTGTGGGCAGGTTCTCGGGCAGATCCTTGCTACAGAGAGCAGATGCTGCTTACCTAATTGAGAGTCTAGAGCAGGAGATGATGACCTGCAAATGAGATGTCTGTCAATAGTGCCACCACTCTCTGGGACTGTAAAGTCCAATGCAAGGGTTTAAGTCACCTCTTTCCATTTGGCATTCATAGCTGAGAATACCATGAAGGCACGGAAGGCTGAGTGGTGAGTGGTAGCCATGTGAAGCAGCAGAATTTAATGTGCAAACCCATAGGCACTTTTAGGACCAGACAGACTTTTCTGAGAATCACATTCTTCTCCTCAGGCTCTCCTTTTCTGGTTATGTCCCCTTTCAAGCTTCCCAGTCCTGGTGTGGATCTTGACTGAGTTCTGTGTTAAGAACCGGAATACACTGTGAGAAAGCAAGTCGAGAACTGTAGCAGAGAAGGATGAAAATGACTAGGAAAAAAAAGCAAACTGATTTTCATTAAGAAAACATGAAAGATGTGGAACTGACCCTAAATAGAGCCTGAGGCTCTCCAGGCAGATAAATAATTGTGGCTATATCTAAAGCTGCATAAGAAAACAGTGTAGACAGCCTGTAGAATCTGTTAGCGAAGCCCAATGTCATGCTGTACTGCATCTGGTCCAAGGGTGAGCTCTGGTGTCCCTGGCAAGGCTTTGCTCTTGGAAACTTAAACCTACTGTTAGTTGAGTTCCTCTGTCCCTACCATATTTGCTTTGTAGAGGAGGTCTGGCCAGAGGGAACTGTAATTTTATTTGTGGTCTCTTGATTATGGTGCATCTGATGCGTCATAAATAGAACATATTTAACTGGCATGCTGTATATTGATTAGAGATTACCAAAATCAAGCATATTTATCTTTGTGGTGGCAATATGTTGCAGCTTTGATCAGTGCAGATGAAGGCAATTTTTTTTTCTATTATCTCTGAGTGCATGAATGTCATTGTCCATTGTACATGTGTGAAAGACACTCAGGGGTACAGTGGCTTAGAATTATTTGTTAGATTAGAAAGCCAACAATGGTGAAATTAAAAAATTAATTTATTTTCATTGTTTTCTTTAGAAGTGTATTTTAATACCCTTGATTAAGGTGTATGTCCTAATTCCTAATTGATATGTAAGAAGTAGAGTAGATTTGTGGGGGCTAGGATAAGTCCCTTGATGAGAAGTACAGGGAACAGATGACAGAAATGTTGTACATGGGTAATAAGTCATTATGTATCTCCCACACATCTGTGAGAACAAAGAAACAAACAAACAACTTAGTATCATAAACAAAAGAGTACGCTATAAAGCACAGAATTTTTAATTATTTTTACTGCCATTTAAATTTTCTTTTAATGTAATTAATATCAGGCAGAGTGATTTAATGTTAACGTGTGAGGGTGTGTGAATTCATCCAGATACATAGGAATGCATAGATAATACATTTAGTATTTGAGCACAGTTAGCAGAACGATGTCATCAGGCAAAGAGATGTTCACACTGTATAATTACCTTATGACAAACACATACTTTGGGATTATAAAGAATCTTCAATCAAAGAACTGTGCCATTCTGCACAGTATATAATTTTAAATAGAAGTGTTCCAGCTGTTGCCAGTACTGCTGTCAAGTTTGTATCTAATCACAGTCCCAGCAGTGGAAAGCTTGATTTAGTGCTGCTTCTCTGGTCTGATTTAAGAGTCCAGGTTCTAATCCCCGGTGTTTTTGCTGGGCTGTGCAAGACCATCTCATTACAAGTGTTAAAACACCTGAAAATTTGA